>CAJHZI010000224.1:527500-907526 GCA_905160935.1 Enchytraeus crypticus | reverse complement strand
AGTGTCACAGACAGTACAGTATGTATAATAGATCGTTTATACTAACGTTCTTCTTGCACTCTCTAGAACCATCGTTGAGCCAGGCTACTGTCCGGCCTTGACCCATATAACAATCCCTCTCGGCTCGACTGAAGCTCCTCTCTATGTCTCTAATTAAATACACACAGATTCCAACTCCAAACTCATCCTCTGCATTCTTCTGACCAGGTCTACTCTTCCCCATGACAACATAGAGCACATCTTTTCGTTCCCCTGCCGCCAACGTAAACCTCCTCGAAATATCTGACTCCGCCTTTCCAAAATATCCAGCCGTAGCGATGTTATAGAAGCTACCGAGTGATGTTTTCTTTCTGCAGGTGAGAGCTAACTCCGAGTAGGATCTGAATCCTGATCCTGCGTCTTTACAAACTCTCACCAAACGAGTGTCGTAGTTATCCGCAGGCTGTAGCGAGTCCCTCTGAACTGTGATCCAGTACACGTGGTGCCCGCTTTCGAATCCGTACACGTACTCGATGGTGTAGTTTGAGTCCGCCGCTGCTCTGGAAAAATTCAAGAAGAGATTAGAGCTAGGTGGAGTAGCAGTTGTGTCAGCAGAAGCTGCAGAATGATCGGCATCTAGGGTGTTATCTTTTTCAGAAGTCTTTTCGCTGGGCTTCGTAGGATTTGCTTGGGTAGGAGTATATAGATTGGATGAAGTATTGAATAAATCAGACGCCACTCTCTGTTCTTTTCCAGACAAGTCATAATCTGATGGACTGCGGATAAATTCAACAAATATTGTATTGTTTATTGTGTTTGCAACAAAATTCTGCGACGATATTGATGGTTGATCTGAGCGCCTCTCTGAGAGTAAGCCTGTGAAAGATTTTGCTGTAAATATCCTCAGTTTAGTGCCCGTTGAGGTAGATATATTCAAATAACTGGAAAGAACTTCCACAGTCGAATGACTAGCTGATCGCGAAAAGAATCTGCTAACGGCATCACTCAACACACCTAACTTCTCAAGAGGCTTCATTCGAATCAAACTGCAATTGTCCCTCTTGTCTCCTTCGCAATATATGGCGACGCCAACGTTTGGAATATGATAAAATAGTAAGCTGTCTGCGCCATAGTTAGAACTATGATTTTTGCAGGCACTACTTAAACAGCCATCTCTAGATTGCAACCGTAACTGATCAAGTAGTTTTAAAGATCCTGAGTGTCTATAGATATAGTATCCATCCACTGAAAGAATATCACCAGACGACTTCTCAACAAATGATCCCTGGAATGTGATTTGACTGTCGTACTTCCTCAACTCCAACCCCACTTTATCCTGCACTGTTACCCAACTGTGACGCTGACCACTTAATGGCGATATCGAGGCAATTTCTACTTTGTTGTCAAATTCGTTCCTTAAAGTTTGTTTAGATCTCAAATCAGCCATATTTAGCGTAGGTATGGAAGTAAGGAGAGAGGAAGGAAGCTCGGACTGCGAGGCAGGAATCGCTTCTGTTTCCAGGGAATCTGCATTCGAACACTTCGAAATCCAGACACATAGAACAAGAACAAAAAGAAGACTCATTTGTCTGCTGGAATTATATATTCCTGTCGTCTGAACGAAGCATCTAATTGTTAAATATCGAGGCATTTTAGCTTCATCAACAGACTACATAGTATCCGGAGCTGTATAGGCGATGCCATGAGCATTTAGGACAACCTTTTTATTATTATCAACATTGTATTATACACAAGATTCACCTCTGGATTTAGAGTTGCATCTAAATCATTCTTCGACTTATCAGTATATCTGTAAATATACCGTAAGTCAATTTCAAAAAACCCAAATGAAATTCTCGTGTAAATTCTACATAAAAATGTCTACCAGTAAAACTGCATAAATTTATCAAATTTGTACATTTGTACATCACAATGTGCAAAATAGTCACAAAGGCCAGCACACATGAGTCATACCGTTCAAATAATTTTAATTCTAAGCCTGTCGTATAACCTAGAGTACGCTTTCCACAGCACACACCTGGCACAGCACACACTTGGCACAGCACGCACTTGGCACAGCAAACACTTGGCACAGCACACACTTGGCACAACACACACTTGGCACAGTACACACCTGGCACAGCACGCACCTGGCACAGCACACACCTGGCACAGTCATTGAATACTAACTTTATTTATCTTATTGCAGAGCTAAATGTCCAGACTAAAAATCGCTTCAGAGAAGTTAACTAAATTACTAATCAATCCGTTAATTAAAACGGATTTAACGTCTGGTTCCTCGCTATAAGGCAATGTCAGGGACGTTTTAAGCGGACTCTACATAAGAAGATGCCAAAGTACCACACGATGAAGACTGAGTGTACAAAGAAAAATGATAAATCGCGTTCACATAGTGCAGCCATTCAGGCAGCTGCTTGCCGTTTATATTAATGTCCAATAGCAATATGGATTTCGTAATTATACAGTATGTATTAAAAAATACTCTCAAGTATAATAATTTTACTCTTAAGCGTAATAATTTTATAGCTATTATTCATGATGATATGGAAAACTTTTATATCTTGCTAATTCATGCCGACTATGTGCTGGGATACCAGTCTGCTCAGCCGACTGACACATTATTTTTTCCATCAAGGTATGTACACGTATAGTAAAATAACTCTGTCTTTTAACTAGATTTCCAGTAATAGACCTATAGTGCAGCGTATACTACTTACGCATAATACCTTCGTATTGGCTGAATTGTCAATGGCGAAATCGGTAGGTATTTGACCGCGGATCAGTATGTGCGGGGTTCAAATCCTTTGCTATTCCGTCACTGACATCACTTTCGAATGAGGAAACTGACATTAAGATTAGTTTTACAAACTAATACCCGTAAACCTATATCAACCTTGAGCGGTGAAATGAGCTTTTAAATGGTAAAGTTTCTTAGAAGCTGCATATGCACAATCACATCTGCTAAAACACATCGGCGTTTAATAACTAAAAACCCATTTAATTAATGAACAACAGCGGTAACAACAACAACCCATTTAATGAAAACAGCGGCCTAGTCTGAAGGAGGATTGGAACAGAAATCTCTCATGTGCTTTAATTTGACTAATTATTCTACAAAAAATTTGAGAAGATTGCTTAATCCAGTGGCGTAGCCAGGATTCAATTTTGGGGGAGGCACTTTAATCTTGGGGGAGGAACTTTGGGGAGGTGCACACTTTATACAATAGTTATCTTTTTATATATATCATATAGGTTTTCTCTTATATTTTGGCCTTAATAAAACTTTTACAGGACATCTTGGAGGGGGCACATGCCCCTCCCTGCCTCCCCCTCGCTACGCCACTGGCTTAATCGAATGTACAAAAACTTATATGACAAATAAACCTTTTGGTAAGAGGGTATGTTAGAACAGAGAGCATGTTTTACTCAGAAGCAAGGCTTAGTGTATTCTAGGTTAAAAAATCAGACTATTTGGCAGTAATCAGAATATCCCTCCTGTTCGAGAAGGTTAATCCTATATCGAAGCTATTTGTTAGATGGCGCTGTATACGGACTACATAGGATTAGATTTGACAAATATTAAAAGTATCAATAATTCAAATAGAAAATTGCAAGAGAAACTTTCAAAAACCTCTGCTCTAGAAAATGGTCGTTTAAATGAGTCTACTATCATTAAAACGTAAAACCGCTTCGATGACCTAATAATGGAATATGCGTTGTACAATTTTAATTTAATCTGAACAAAACAAAACTTCTAATTTAATATAATTTAATCATATAATTTAATCATCTAATTTAATCATCTAAATTTAATCATCTAATTTAATCATCTAATTTAATCATCTAATTTAATCATCTAATTTAGTCATCTAAATTAATCATCTAATTTAATCATCTAATTTAATCATCTAATTTAATTCATTTAATCTAAACAAAACTACACTACAGTAGCCTTAACTAAAGAATAGACACATGCCACGCACGACTCTTGTAACAACTACATTGAACTAATTCGCACATACGATGCTGAACTGAGACTGGCTGGTAGTGGGAGAGAGTCGGATAGGGAAGATAGCTAAGCTTCCCCGGGGAGATAGGCTATAGTGCTGCTATTGTGTGTCCTGCAGCTCTTAGTGTAGCCCTTCGCGCTCTTATAGCCCTGCTGCCCTGTAGCTGAAAGTTGTCCTGAAGGCATCGCCCTTGTCTACCAGTACAATCAATGGTCGTTGATTAATTTTTTGTTGCCTTGAAGGCTCAGATAGAGTGTTGGATGCTCTTCTTAAAGTATGTATATTATAGTTTTAATATTGCATTATCATCACATCCATAGATAAATTATTACCAGTAACCATTAGGCATTTCGTTCGGTAGATGTATTTTAAATTTCAAATTATGTTTTGCTATATTATTGCATCTTTTCCGTTATATAGCCAATGAATACTACATTTTATGTTTTTAATGCAAGATGATCTATGTATTAAAAACTATTAATGTCAGCTGCTGCGGGTTGAACCGATAAACACTTTTCTGGTGCTTTATAATATCTTATAACACATTTATGAAAGAAACGCGCGATGCTTCCTCCAAGACCAGACGACATAAAACCATGCACGAAATAAATCATCATCTTCCCTTGAATGTAAGTTTCATTAGGTTCGGGATTAGAAAATTTTGTTTGTAATTTCTTGAGCCTAGGCGCCCACTAACCGAATGCCTTTTCTGGCGTTGGTTGGAATTTTAGTGCTTTGTTGTCTTTAACCGTGCAGCCTACAGTTGATCTATTCTTTAGAAACCCGGACACAACCCTGATAAAAATTAATAAATGTGCGACAATAATTACTTGATCTGACATTTAAACTCTATTTTGCATATTCTATCGTGACAGTCGTAAAATATAATTTATTTATAAGCAATTCTTCAGAACTTCAGATCATCAGATATAAATATATATTAAAATACTATAGAAAATATAACAAATAATAGAAATAAATTGCTTTAGAATGGCATGCATACATTGCTATAGTAGCAGCTTCAATAGTATGCCTAATGTGCTGGTGGATTCCATAATTTGCTAATTAACAATTATTTAATATTAATTAATGTTGCCACATTGACACCAATATTTGTAGGTCTTATATGGCAGTGTGTAATGAACTTTTTAAAACCTAAAACTTGGCAGAATGTGGTCAAATTTAAGAAATTTTGCATTCATCATTCCTTTGAATCTGTGACTTTAGTTCGCTTAGTAGTATGGAAAATTTCAATTTTTCAGGAAGTTTGAATTATATAATGTAAAATGGTATGATAGGAAATAAATTTTGTTAGATATTTGTACTCCACTATTTGAATAAAAAACGAAGAATTATATTTTCATTTTAAAATTTCTCTCTCTCTCTCTTCTTTTTAAATTTCCTTTTACAATCGTTTCCATTAAAATAGAAACAAATCAGATTTATTGGAAACTAATCTGGTCTAAGCAATAGACAGAGCCTGACAGACTTTTTACAACGGTTACTACAATAGTCGTAGTAGTAGTATAAAACTGCAGATTTACGTTTACGTTAGGAGTTGATGGAGGAAAGGTTCCCGGGAACTGGCGCGTGATTTATGGACTCGGTCAGCTGTTCGTCATGCACAATCGACGAGCACAACTTTTCAAATTCCTCACTCTGTCTGTTAAGTAACGCCGCCTTGCGTTATGTAGGCTACTAAATAACGTTTCTCAAAAACTTATTCCGTGTGTTGAAAATAGCGGGTCCATGATATCTTGTATCTACATATACTCGTGGAACGTCGCTAAGTCTTACCTGAGAGCCCGTCATGCAATGGCTATCTGACCACTTTACAAAGACAATGACAATAACGAACTTTTATCTTACAAATAGGGTTTCTTGGGTGGTTTACCATTGTCCTCCGAAGTTTTGTAGTTTCCTGCTACGTACGCGTTTGGTTCATTTCATAGTGGCCGGATACAATGTGAGCCGTGGTATAAGTTCTGACATGTAAATACAGAAACTAGTTACTGCTACAGTTCTTGAATTTACATTCATTAATTATAGAGTGGCTCAAAATAGTAGTAATAATAATAATAAATTGATGATGATAATAATAATAATTAAAAAAATATAATATTAATAAAAATAATAATAATCATCTTCATCATCATCTTTCCCTTAAATCCCATTTTAACTAGGTTCGAATTAGAAAACTTGAAGCATTTTCTGGAGCCTAGGCGCTAGACATCCGAATGCCGTTGTGTCAATAAGGGCATTCGTTGAGATCTGTTGGTTTGGATCTCAATGTTTTGTAGCCTTTTGCGAAACGGGCAGTCCACGGCTGGTCCTTCTACAGCAATTCGGATACACCTATAGAGTAATTCATTGTATTACTATTGCTATAACAGTGCTCCACTGAGATCTGTTGTTTTCTAGTACTCTGTTAACTTAACAACTTCCTGTCTAATTTATTCAAAAAGCAACAAAACAAACTAAAATCACGTAATCAACTGATGGTGTACCTTTGTGCGATACTGACATGTAGAGAATAAACATGTTTATTGTTTATTTTCAACGCGCTGACTCTGTATGAAATGGAAATCTAGGGATAGCAAGTTGGACACACGAATATGGGAAATGAACATTGTAATATTATTAAAAAATCGATAATTAAATTCAATATAAAACGAATCAAATTGAATAATTTCCTCAATTCTAGAATCAGGATCGTAACAGCTACATACACTTTATTCTAATGATATTAGTAATTTTTGTAATAGGCAGTACGGTATGGCTTAAATTAGTATTTGCATATAAAAAGTTGACTAATTTGATGAACAAAGCGATTGCGTTGGAAATTGTAGCATTCATGTTATTGGGTATTTTTTAAGCTGGTAGCATCGACAGCTGAAACTCATCCTAACCTGATGAGATGTCAGCAGTCAGGAGTCACGACAGCCTGTCGAAACCGTGTGGGAATGGGGGGAGGAGTAGGCGGGGGACGTGAGGATGGTTGGGAAGGTTATTGCATTTGCTATATTTCAGATAAGCCTGATTGTATTAACGTAAAATACTATATATAATACTAATAATTTGAAGATGCCAATATTTAGAGTTGTCAGTCACGTGATTTATTTAAAATACTGGAATCTCGCAGTCAATGTGATGAGTTAAAGACATATATAAGGATTTAATTTAAAGATTAGTTACAGTGAATCAGTTAGTAAATAAAGCATTTGCTCGTCTATTTAACAACTCTAGCTCTATAGGTATGAGCTTAGGTGTGCGTTTCGACTAAAAAATCTGAATTATGCATCGATGTTTATATACAGCGGGCCATCAGCACACTTCCATGCCTTCATGGGCTACTCAATTGAAATCAGTTAATTGGTACATCCCAGTTAATTGGTATTGTAGTCGCTGAATTAAATAGAATGCGAAGTGAAAAATGGGTGTGGTGTTTGGAGACCAGAACAGTGATACGTGCCACATGAGAACCGAGTCTGTATTAAAGTTTATTTAACCGTGCATGTGACACTAATGGCACCACAGACATCTCCGTGGTATGTAGATTGTGATGTTAAATCAGAATCGATTTAAATATTGTACAGTAATTTCATATTTTTTAACATGTTTCAGATAATTATTTTCTCTAACTCCATGTGTACAGTAGAGATGCCACTGACATCATCTTTGTATGACGAAACTGAGATTACACTTTTTATAATTGCAGCAGTTGTAGTAATAATATATAACAATATACAAGTACAAGTTGAATCTGTTGGATATGCATTGCTCGACGACCCCGTGAGATTCGCTAGTGATGTAAATAAATTTTAACGTCAGTTTTGCCTCCACTCACGGCATCAGTAACGGACTTTAAATGACGATAAAGTTCAGCGTAAAGCAGACTTTTAATTTGTACTACGCAACAGGGCAGCGAGATTAAACAACTAACCTGGATCTCAAGTCATCACACTGGCGCCAGGAGAGGATGCGCTAAAGAGGTGTCGAGTTACAATATAACGGTCATTTCTGCACTGATTTAATTCTCTGCTCCACAAAAATGTTATTTTTTAGAGGGGTGTGGGGGGTGCCTAATGAAGGTCAGAGCCCAAATTTCTCACATCATCATCATTATTATTATCATCATCATCATCATTATCATCATCATCATCGTCATCATCATCGCTGTCGTATAAAATAGACGTCGTGCAATAAATGCGCATGTTTGCATGGTTAAGATTAAGTTGGTGTAAAAATACTAGGCCTATATACATTAAGCATACACAAAAAGTGCATTCATATTTTCTACTAGGGTATTGACCATCTGGTGACGATCATTGGGGGAAATACCACCCCCCCCGTTCAGCGCTCAGTTTATGAAGAAATACCTTGAATCAGCGTTACAGTAGTCTCAGATGGCGAAGGGGTCAATATGAAATTAGAGCCGCCGAGGGAAGTTCAAGATACGTTACATGCGGCTCAAATTCCACAGCGAAATCTCGGTACACGCATGCTGGTGCAATCCTGTTATACGCATCTCTGTCTTGGTGCACTGCATACTGGCAGGTCCATGTTATATAACGTCTCCATTCATCTCTATATTCCGTTTTCTTCTTCATGTCCACATTTTAGTGGATCTTTAAATCATCTGATTTAAAGACATGATATACCAATATTTTTTTTTGGGGGGGGGGGATTCTGCTTATCACGAAGTTATACGCATACGCTAGTTACAATAAGTCCAGAGTATGTTAAGAGTAAATCAATGCATATTTATTGTTTTCCCGACTCTACAGTTAGTTTTATTAAGTACGTCTGCATTTGTGGAGTCACTTGACTTGTGATTTTTAGTCATTGGACAAACATTTCTTTGCTTTTCTATTTGCGACCAATAGGATTGAGTGTAGAAGGAGAAACACCCAATAAGTTAATGGAGGTATGTATGGAAGTGTACAATACAGGAATATGGCCAGACGACTTTACCAAATCAGTGATGATCTCAATCCCAAAAAAACCAATGCTGTGGAGTGTTCGGATTACAGAACAATCAGCTCAATACCTCATGCATCGAAGATCTTATTAAAGATAATAAATAATCGCATTCAGTCGAAGGCAGAGATGATACTGAGCAAGACACAATTTGGTTTTAGGAAAGGATGCGGCACAAGAGAAGCAACATGGGTAATTCGGGTTCTTTGCGAAAGAAGCTTAGAATATGCAAATGACGTTTTTGTATGCTTTGTAGACTTCGAGAAGGCCTTTGACAGGATTGATTGGATAACGATGATGAATATCTTAAAAAAATAGGAATCGACTGGAGAGAGAAGACTAATTTTGAACTTGTACATGAATCAAAGAGCAGTAATCAAAATCCAACAAGAGTACTCAGAAGAAGGTGAAATAGGACGTGGAGTAAGACAAGGTTGTTGCATTTAGCCCCTGCTGTTAACATGGAAGAGATGGAAGAAGGAATAAAAGTAGGAGGGAAATTGTTACAAGATATACGATTTGCAGATGACCAAGGAATGGGAGCATGCAGCGAGATTGGACTGCGGAAGATAATGGATAGGCTGAATGATACGGCACTGAGATATGGCATGAAGATTAATATAAAAGAGACGAAGGTTATGAGAGTGTCCAATAATAAATGTGAAGTTAATATCACAACAAATGGTACGAAATTGGAACAGGTAAGGAGTTTCAAATATTTGGGTCATACTATAACCGATGACGGAAACTGTGAGACGGAAATATGCCGTAGGATTGCACAAGCAAAAGCGGCCTTTTGTAATAGAAAAGAACTATTAACAAAAAGTCTAAAGAAAGACACAAAGATAAAGATAGTGAAAACTTTGGTTTGGACTACTCTATTGTATGGTTGTGAAACATGGACCTTAAGAAAGGAAGATATTAGGAAACTGGAGGCATTGGAAATGTGGATTTGGAGAAGAATGGAGAGGATTAGCTGGACGCAAAAGGATACAAACGAGGAAGTTCTGGAGAGAGTTGTCACAGATAGACAGTTGATAAAGATGTTCAGAAATAGAAAGAAGAGTTGGATAGGACACATTCTAGGGGGGAAGGTCTATTAAAAGAGGTCATAGAAGGTAGAATGGAGGGGAAGAGGCAGGGGCAGGCCGATATTAGGTATGTTAGATGATTTAAAGACCCACTCATATGTGGAAATGAAGAGGAAGGCGGAAGACAGAGAAGAGTGGAGGCGTTATATACCATAGACCTGCCAGTAGGCAGTGCACTAGGAGAGAGAGAGATAGAGAGGATTGAATATGAGAAATTTAAGAGATGTCGCTGATCTATATAACAAAACCATATAAATATTTTAAATATTGAAAATTTCCTCTTAATATTCTTTTTTCAGTTTTTCATGAATAAATTATAAAGGTACCATAGGCCTATAAATATATAAGTAAAATATAAATTCACTATAGTTAGTGTATGAAAGGGTAATCATTACGACTGGGTTAGTGTTGAGATATAACAACTTTAGCAAGTGTTATTATGTTCAGTCGGAGGAAATTATTCGTCGGAGTCTAATCTCTCATTTTATTTCCTTTCATTAACGTCGCTGCCAAATAACACAGGTTATTAGCTAGCCAAGGATGCGTCAGGCTGCGTCAGACTGCGTCATTAGTAATGATACTCGTCAACATGGCACGAGCCAGTATATCTATTGGCTGTAAACATAGCAGAGGTCTCTGTATGCTACAGCAAATCCCGCATACTGCAAGGACACCGTGTAATACAAATTCATAGTTTCTAAATATATAGGTTAATAAAAGAGAGCCCGCATCGTATCCGTGCCATCACAATCCAGGCCAACTGCATACTGAGCATGTAGTAAGAGGCAACAAATCAGCAGCTGAGTAGCCGATGAAAAATCATAAGTCAATAAGTCATAATTTGCAAAATCTAATGATTAAACATTATGGTATGATTAAAGGCATAGAGATTTGGATTCAAAATGATGATATATTTAACGTAGATAACATCTACTGGCTTGGTAGCTTGATATCAGGCTGTGAATGCCTTGAACCTGGCACATTAAAGAGCGTGATAGAAATTGGCACATTAAAGAGCGTGAAGGAGATAGGAATTGGCACATTATTCTATATACGTTACTAGTGTACTCAGTACTGATATATTTTAGTGATTCGTAAACCCGAAATGATCAGGCGCTAGAGTTCATAGAAAGTTAACACTAGGTAATTGAGTTCCTTAAGGAGGTACAAGAAGAATAATAGAAGGTCTTCACATCAAATTTGTAAGCTTTAGAGTTAATTGAAGTTGATTTCTACAAAATTAAAACGAATGGTATGGTATGGGCATATTGTGATTGGTGTGGGACAGAGGGGATTGAAAAATGTCTATTCCAATCCCGACCGTGGTTAAACTGCGATTCAACGGAGGATGATGATAATGATGAAAGTTAAATGAGGTGAATAATTCGTAACAAGAATCAATTAACACCTGTTAGATATCATAGTACCCGTGTTGTGTCCGGGACACTGAATATAGGCCTAACAACAGTTAACTGCACATATAGTATGAGGCAACTAAGCAAGAACTGAGAAAGACAACGGGAAAAAGCCGCAGAAGTCATATTCTTCCCAATCTATATACTACATAATGTATGGATACGGCATAGTTTTTGTGAAAGGATTAACTTGTTGATATACGGAGTGCTCATTAAGGAGTGCGAAAGGGGACTCTAGGTATGAATATGTACTTTTGACCTACCACTTGGAAAAATTCTAGATAAATATATATAATAGAGATACGAAGCACGTACAAGATATAACACAACACCAGTAACGTTCATTCATTTGCATTTATAATAACTTAATAATGATTCACTGCACCTAAGGTTTTTATGATGTAGTGTCAACCTCTTCAAAAGGCAATTTACAAATCCAATAAAGTATCAGAATTTTAAAATTATCAACAAATCAAACTTATTCTACAGGAAATCTTTTAAATAATATTATAGCTACGGTCAGCAATCTTTAAAGATCAATTAGTACTGTAAAGAAAGAAAAAAGAAAGTTGCAGTGACAGATATGTTATTATCAACAGGCACAGACGGGGATATGTTATTCTTTGATATATTTTACTTAAACATTATCTATGCCTATTTAGATTTTTTCTTAAATGGAAATGAGGATTAAAGCTATTACAATACAATATATAGTATTATACTCAAATCTTCACAAACTGAATCTGTCACACTTAACTCAATACAAACACACACAAAGATTATAAATCTTATCAAAAGAGAAAAGTGCAAGCACAGTTTCAAAAGTTTACCAGACAATGCTGTCTGCAGATGAAATTCCTATTTAAATAACTGAATATTATATCCAACGGTGTTCTAGCATAGGAATAAGACTACAACGATCTACAGTGAATGAAGCTAAAACGTTAAACACAACAAGTGACTAAAGAGAAATACATCTAAGAATTTCAACAGTAACAGTATCACAAAGTATCAAATAAAGGAAACACATTCACACGTCGTACAAGAATGACAAAGAAGTTAACTTGTATAATCACATTAGTGAAATGGTCATTAACGATGATATCTACCACTTTTAATACCACACGTTAAACCGTTAGGTAGTTTAGTCAAGTTTTATTATCCAGATTTTCAGTCGAGTGAATGTCTTAGATTTTACTCTCTGCTCAGCTCTACCGGGAATTGATCTCAAGACCTCCAGAAGAATTCTCTATAATTCCATGACGTCATCCAAAGCACACTGCTAATTAGACATTCAATATATATTTAGAAAAGTAGCACAACCTAAGCAAATCTACGCTACTTAAAGCAAAACATTTTTCCACAATGAAACTATTTGTACATTTGAAAGTAAGTTACACTGAACGTCCTAATTCATATTAAGCTATTCTCACTAATGTCTAAATTAGACAAAAAATCTGACATGTTAAAAATTTTAAAAGGTTGATACAAGTGGACAGTTTATAAATGCTTTAAGAAATAAGAAGAGTTTAAGAAGAAATGTTGTACAGGGAATCTAAAAATGGTAATGAGTACGAAGAATGAAAGAAAGAAATTTTAAAACGACCTAGGACATGGAGATTACTGATGGTTTGAAGACGTTCTCAGAAGAGTAGCAGAAGCCAGAGACAAGTTGAGGAACTATATGCCATATGGCCGTGCCACTGCCGCTAGACAGTAAACGAGAGATAAAGAAAGTACTGGAGTTCCTGTTTAATATTTGCAATATTAATGACTAAGTTAAACGGTACAATAATTTCAATGTATTAACAATTCAATAACCTACGATTCACATGAAGTCATCATTTAACCGCGATATGCCATATTAGGTATAAGTATAAACGACGGCGGGATATATGGATGACATAACAGCAAATAACTAATTTACAACGCACACAGAACGAAACACACATTACTCAGACACTCTGAACCTTAAAGGCCAAGTCTACAACACACAAATGCCTGTAGTTACTTTCTTGATATATTTAAAGAAATGACACAATTTTGAACACTTCGATATTTTAGCGAAAGACATTTGCTAAATAAGTCAGTGAGACAACGTAAGTAACAAAAATTTAAATCTCAAAAAATTTGCCTTTTATGTGAATAACAAACTTTATCAATAAATTCAGCAGGACTTTGAATCAAAGTCCTCTAAAATCTAGGGAGTCTATAACTGATCACTCCAATACAAGAACTAGATAGTTAAGTTAATTGAGTCAAGAAAACTAATATTATAAAAGACAAGATGTTTACAACTTGTTGATTACCTGATATTCGTAAGTTGGTATCAGAAGAAAAGAGATTAATAACAAGAGTCATGACTTCATAACACACATAATCTTCATTTTCTCTGATCAGATAACTTTGTCAGTAACACTCGATCATGTTTAGATGCAGAAAATTGTGAATAACGCGAGCGATTCCGCTACTCGTACAGTTCCTGAAGTCCTTCTACATGAAAAAAATATTATTTAATTATTACCATTCTCACTACATGAACACTGCAAGAGAAACAAATTTATTATATTAATGGAACTAAAATAGAGAACCAAACAAATCACACATTGGTTCTACCAACCCCCCAATACGCACGCACGCACACATATATATATATACATGTATATATATATATATATATATATATATATATATATATATATATATATATATATATATATATATAAGTGCGAATGCATACACACCTAGGTCATGTGAATACATACACGCTTATTTTATAACAAACCTTAGCATGTGAACACATTAACACATTTCTATGTTAACACATACACACTCTTTAAAGAAGCACAAGAAAGCTTTACTATCCTAAACGCGACGCCCACAAACCAGAAAAAGGTGTTCAATGGGAAAAAATGTATATCCCAAACAATGTATTTATTTCACTATCAGTAGTTACCCGATGGAACAAAAGGTTTCGCATTAGGAGATAAAGAATTAGATAAAACCCCGCCTCCAGCAGCCACACCTCCACCGCCTCGGATTCCTATAGGCTGTGGAGTAGGTGGAGGGGCGTGGCCAGCTCTGATGGGCTTGGCTATTTGCGCTACATTACCCCGTCTCATGAGATTCTTTTGTCTAACGGCTTCTTTGATACGATCAACTTCTTGCTGATATCTACAATCAGTCAATCAATCATTTACATCTTTAAACACTTAACCATTAAATTCATTAAAGCAATCAACTATAAATTTACAATTGACACGTACAGCATATCATTACTTTTCTACAGAAGGACAATTGTATGATACTTACATGTAATACCACACACAGTCAGATTTATATTCCCTAAATGGCGATCTTAATCAAATCTTCATTTAGCCTTTAATTCGAAAAGGTTCGGCTCCTCCAAAAATTTTCAATAATATCCATAAAAAATTAAGTACAGCATAGAGTAAACAAGTGCACATACCAATAGCAAGGCACTAGATATCATTTATTTCCTCGTCAGCTTAAACTACTATTTTGTACCGAGAAACATTATGTATCAGGTAAAGAATAATCACAGTAGTATTAACTTGACAAAGAATAAAAAAGAGCCACACGGCTGACAATGAATCATAGAGTTAAATAAATCTGTGAACTTCATCCAATTAACGTGAAACAACATCTACTACAACTGATCGCAGCACGATTACACAAGAAACTAAGAAACTAACCTCTTCCTATCTCTCATGGCGCCCTCTTTGGCTTCTTTCAGCGCCGTCTCGAGACTCTTCACTCGGTCATTCGTCGCCCTCAGCCTCTTCTCAAGCTTCGGCAGCTCACAGCGCAAGTCCGCGTTATCTCGCACCAGCTGCATCAGTCACACAGCAACGATAAATCACCTGAGTGTAATACTTGATGTAGTGCATCAGTCACACAGCAACGATAAATCATTCAATACAGTGCAATATCTGACGTTGTGTATACAAGCAATAATTAATTACTAGAGAAACATATCAGTTCATTGCTATAACTCTTCTGCTTATTCACTGATGAATACTACAAAGTTTTGCTCTGTTTTTCATTAGTATATATAAAAGGCTGTACAGTCGATATTAACATCAGTTTCATCTCCCGAAAGCGATTTCAATGACATTATGGATGTGTATGTGTAAGTTTTCTCCCTGTTTTTTGTTACAAAATAATGTTCTAAGTTATATTTACTTTATATTATACACGAGTTTCATGACATGGTGATTTTTTTAATGAAATACTAGTTTAGTATTTATTGAAGTACAAATGCCACAATAAATGATCTATCAGTCCATTGCTCCGTCAGATAACTGATCCAAGGCAACCACTCAAACATACAATCAGTTAGCTGACTCGTTCATAACCGTCACATAACCCAACATGTTGAGTTAGTTATTTTGGATTTTGTGAGATAGTTTTTAAACAACTCCATTAATGAATGACGCGATCAGCTTCAACAAAATGTAACCAGTTTTCGGTTAGTCTACTTTCACGTTTCCTCGATGTTTATTAATTAAAAGTTAATTAAAGGTAATTTTCTATTAACTTCAGCGAGGTACCTGCTTGTGGACGTTGGTCAGCTGATCGAGATTGTTCTGCAGGAATGCAATTGTCTGCTTCTGAACCTGAACACTCGTGCTCTGATCATCATCCTCGTTCTTCATCTAATGCACAAAATCAATCAAATTAACCGTTGGTTTAACTACAGATTACAAGCCGACTTACATACTTGTAAAATAAAACTAATAAGGGGCATATAAATGTAACAATCATCAGGTAGTATGCTACTACTTATAATTTTAGTTAGGGGAACATTAGTGTATGGGAAGACAATTCATCACATATACTTATATATGCATACAATCCATAATAACAATAATAATAATAATAACGGTTTAACATCCATTTCCTCATCCAGGGATGATGTCAGGGACGTCTCCACAGCACACATCACTACAGAATACAACATATTCTGTATATGTTGTATTCTGTATATAACTATATATAACTATATGTGTATTCTGAGTAAAATCTATATATAACTCACCTTGTCACTCTGGTAAAACATTACATCCATTAAAACCATCCCTAAAATAAATACTATAACAGAAGAGTATAATCATAACAATGTCAAACCTTCTTCACTCTGGAATGAAGATCCTGCACGAAGAGTTTCCTCAGGTTGTGGAGAGTTTGTAGCTCACGAGCCACTGTGTCCTCTAGACCGCTCAGATCTTGTCTCGCCTGCTCCTGTCGCTCCATCTGCTGACTCAACTCCGTCAGTCTGCTCGATCTCTCCACGTCCTCCACACGCAGTCTCTCATAGTCCGCTCTCAGTCGCTCATGAGTGAGGCAAAGCTTCTGCTCGGATCTGTCAATCAATCAATCAATAAATCAGTCAGTCGAACAATCAATCAATCAATCCGTCAACCAATCATTCAATCAATCAATCACTCGACCAATCAATCAATCCATCAATTAATAAAATAATCAATCAATTAATCAATCAATCAATCCGTCAACCAATCATTCAATCAATCAATCACTCGACCAATCAATCAATCAATCCATGAATCAATCCATCAATTAAAAAAATAATCAATCAATTATCAATCAAACAATCAATCGACCAATCCATCAATCAATCAGCCCATCACTAAAATAATTATAATCTATAAATCAATGAAATAATCAATCAATCAATCAATACACCAATCATTCGATCAATCAATCAATATAATAATCAATCAATTAATAAAATAATCAATCAATCAATCAACCAATCAATCCATCAATCAATCACTAAAATAATCTATCAAAGTCTGTCTTCAGTTTCATCACGTTGATGAACATCATAAATGTTGAGATATCTAAATCAGCTTGATTCAATGAAATAGAGTATTTTAACAAATCTGCTGTTGAATGATGGACTCACTGTAATAGCCCAGTTTTACTAACGCCAACAAACCAAGATCAGCCGCATATATACTAACTCTGCCATTGATACAGGACTACAAAACCCACGAGATACTAAATCAGTTATCAGAGATATAAATTAAAACCACAAAGATTAACAGTAAAATTAAGATCACTGATTGACAGAGCATCTATGCACTAGAACCAGCCATTATGATTAGTAATTGATGGAATCTAGTAAAACAGCCATTACGATTACTGATTGATGGAATCTAGAATCTAGTAAAACAGCCATTACGATTACTAATTGATGGAATCTATTAAAACAGCCATTACGATTACTAATTGATGGAAGCTAGTAAAACAGCCACTATGATTACTGATTAATGGAGTCCAGATAGACTATAAACTAGCCAATGATTGGCAGAGCATTGATATACAGACTCTGTGAGTTGATCAATGCGCTGTTGTTTGGCAGAGATCTCCTGCCTCAGCTCGTTCAGCTGCCTCTGATGCTGCTCTCGGTGCTGCTCCATTTGCTTCTCCAGAGTCTCCTTCATCAGAGCAGAGGCCGCTATCGAGTCCTTCTCCCTCTCCTTCT
Organism: Enchytraeus crypticus; assembly: GCA_905160935.1. NCBI lineage: Eukaryota > Metazoa > Annelida > Clitellata > Enchytraeida > Enchytraeidae > Enchytraeus > Enchytraeus crypticus. The sequence goes on along the minus strand of CAJHZI010000224.1, from coordinate 889,498 downwards.
CCGCAAGCTGACCCATGTACAGCTGCTCTGTAAGGTAGCAGACAAAAAACAGCTAGAGCTGCATGGAAACGGATTCTGAAGCTAAAAAATTAATTGAATCTTCATTATACAATACTTGTTTTGCAGGAAAGTTATCAAATACGTTGTAAAATGGAGTCAAAAGATTGTATCTTAAAATTCAAATGACAGCACTTGCTAACTACTTTATGTCATTAATATTATTACGACTTCATATGAAATATGATTTCTGCTTAAAATAGATACTTTCATTCAATACGTATTTATAATAATTTATATACAAGTAGGTTTATGTTACCTTCTTTTTTCTATCTCTCTCGCTCTTAGCGTACCACACGGTTGTCAGACAGGTCCATGGCACAAAACTTTACACATTTCTATACCCTACTTAACTTTGTATATCCAGACATGAATGGATTATCAAATTACCTAACATCCCAAATCTCAAACTTAGCCTATATCACTTCCCCTCCATTCTGCTCTCCATTGCCTCACATGGCAAACCATCCCTCATAGAACATGTTACTTTTTTAAAGTTAAGATCTTACTATATTAATCAGTTACCTCTACCAACTAATATACATGTATATAGTAAATTTTATAGATTGCAGCACGATCTATTGCTATATGTTAAATGGCATTAGTGGGTCTAGTGCCAAATACATACAAATTTGTTCTGTTATGGTGAAGGGGGAGTAGTGTAAATAGTAGTAGTATTAGTCGTAATATACATGTCCATTAATTAATTACTTCTTCATTCTGGAGGTCTGATATTTAAGACAAGGAACGTAAACTGGCCCGATACCCTGAGCGTTGAGCCTGGCACAGTCATCCTCTAACTTGTCCACCTGTTCCTCCAGAATCCTACGCTTACTCTCTCCCTCCTTCAGAGACTCAGCCACGGTCCTCAGCTTGGCCTCCTGCTGCTCCACCACCAGCCTGCTCTCAGACAGCTCCCGCTCGCTCTGCTCCAGGCGCCTGCTAGCCTCGCTCAGCGAGCTCTCCAGGGAGCCGCTCTTCTGCAGCATACTCTTCACCTCGCTCTTCATCTTGCTCACGTACAGGCGCGCCATCGTGAAGTCCTCGTCGAGCTTGTCCACCACTGTACTGCCTGTGCCGCCACTCGCTGTTCTCTGGAGGTCAAGCTGTACACACATATCATACGTGAGTGGAACCAGTAGCATGATGGGATAGGCATCCGACTGCGGATTAGTAAGCTTATGGTTCAAATCCCGCGCTCCCCTCGTCATTGGTACAATTTAGTAACAGAAAATTAGTTAAACTACACTTCAACTTTGGCTTCTTAAAATATAATAATTTCATATGGCTTTCTACACTCTCATGCTGGCGCAATTGCTATAAAACTATGACATGAAGTAATCGAGAATCATAAAATATTCAGTAGTACACACAAAAACAATAGAAAAGTTAAGAATTCTTCAAATTTAATTTTTAAGCTCAATGTTCACCATTATTAATATTGTTTCTAAATACATTATCAAACAACTATTTAGTCATCCGTATGACATTTCAACGGCGCATAGAAACTATGGAAAATAGCAAATAAGTTATTCTTAGCAAATGCCATATTTCACTAATCATTGTTCTACCATTGGTTAACACATATTGACTGACTTCAGCCTACCGGGACATTTGTACAAATCAAGTCTCTAACAATATGGTACATGGACTGAATTTGATAATAGTAACACAGATTAAGTCTACAGCACTTGGGTTCTAGCTCCCCATACCCGGGATAACCTGTCCTAAAACGATTTTGTTAAAAGCCATTGCCTATAATAGAAACTATACTCTAAAAAATTGCAAATAATACAATAACCAAGATACTCTAGCATAGAAATTGTTAAGAAAGGCCTGAAAATAGTTAAAATAGAACCTCTAACCTTGAATTCAGAGCCGACGGCAGTGCTCATCTCACCGAGCTCTTTAAGAAGATTGAACAACATCTCCGTGCTCCTCCTTCTCTGCTGAGCAGCGCTCTCACGCAGCTGAGCCAAATCTGACTCCATCGCGCTCAGTGATTTCTGTACAATTTTTGAAGTGATTTTTAGAATGTCTTAATAGCGTAGGGGAAACGTCATGAAGTTTCTAATAACATATCCTGAATTGAATTGAACACTCGTGGGTTCTAATCCCAGCCGCGCTGATCTGAGAGTAAAATCTCGGACATTCACTGGACAGGTTATATGGAAAATGGTCTAAATTGCCTAACGATTTAAACGTGTGGTATTAAAATATGTGGGATTCAAATCCTGGGCTCGCTCGTCACTGACATCGCTTTCGAGTGAGGAAACAAATGTTAACATTAGCTTTACCAGCTCATAAGATAAGTGGGAGGCCATAAGTTAGAATTCCGGCTGACAGTCTCTAACAATATCCCTTGTGACATGGAAACAGAAGCCAAACTTAGCTTTACAGCTTTTGAATGCAACAGGAAAATCCTGTATAAAATTATAGCACTGGCTGGATAGCCCAGGCGATAGCAGGCTTGACTAAGAAGAAAGAGGCCATGACTTCCGTGTGGATTATCACTAAAAGTAGTTAAGAACTAAAAGTAGTTTAGAATTGTTATTATGTTAAGAACTAAAAGTAGTTAAGAACTAAAAGTAGCTAAGAATTAAAAGTAGTTAAGTACTAAAAGTCGTTAAAAACTACACGTAGTTAAGAAGCAAAAGTAGTTAAGAACTATTAATACAAAACCTTCTTATTCAGCAGGTCCTCAGCAATGACTTTGTTCTCCTGCTCCTTCAGCTCAATGTTGCTCACAGCCTGCTCATACTTCTCTCCCAGCTCCTCCAGAGCACTCAGCAGCTCCCTCGACTCTTGTGTGGACGACTCCTTAGACGATTGCAGCTGCAGTATTTCCTAAACAGCAAAGATCAGTTCAATCAGTTAGTTTTAACATACTGACGTTCCAAAAGAATTTCCCTGAATAGAAATTTCTCTAATTTAATTATATAACATTATACCCAAAGTTACTATTAAGTAATTAATTATCAAAGCTAATTAATTAATGAAAAAGTTGATTAACTAGGCCTACTTATTTACTAATCAATTAATCAATCGTTTGTTTGCTGATATCTGGGATAAACAGTCCCTTCTACTGGCAGCTTCATAAAATATAATGTTTCGGAGTGAACGTAAAATAGCTAATATATAAGAGCAAATGAAAATAAAGACATTTTCTAAGAAGCAGAGAGAGAGAGAGAGAGAAAAGCAGAAGAATGAGAGCTACCTGAGCGGCGCTGTCTCTGTCTCTGATATAAGCAGCGATCTGCTCCTCCATGTCGATGATCTGCTCCTGTAGCTTAGCACTCAGCTGTGACTGCTTGTCTATCTCATCGTCCTAACAGTGCACACAGCGTATACAGCGCACCGTGAATAATAACAGAGCACACAGCGTATACAGCGCACCGTGAATAATAACAGAGCACACAGCGTATACAGCGCACAGTGAATAATAACAGAGCACACAGCGTATACAGCGCACAGTGAATAATAACAGAGCACACAGCGTATACAGCGCACAGTGAATAATACGAGAGCACACAGCGTATACAGTGCACAGTGAATAATAACAGAGCACACAGTGTATACAGCGCACAGTGCATACATCTACACTTGTCACTGAGAGTAATTCAAAAACAGGAACACAGGCACATGTAGACTTTGAACATTTCACGTGTATAGCCATAGACATTTTAAATATGTGCAGATACACATGCACCTTCACATGTGTGAACATACATGAATTTTCATGTGTAGATATAAATACAAGCATCTTCACATGTGTGGACATATATACATGAATTTTCATGTGAAGATATAAATACATGCATCTTCATACATGACTTCATTATGACATACATACATAAATTTTCATTTATATGTAGAAATAAATATATGCATCTTTACATGCGTTGAAATACACACATGGATTCTCGGATATGTAGACATATATACATATGACATACATATGACATATTAACAAGCACTTAAATAAGCAATCATAAAGCATACAATGAACAAGTAGCTTAGAAATGGTCCAACTTATTAATAACACTTAAACTATTTACATAAAACTATAAATAAGAAACAAAACTGTATAAAACTATAATAATAAAATAAAAAGAATATAGTCATACTATCCATCTATTGATAGAGGATTATTAATTAAAACAAACATTTAATTAAACGTTTCCATCCAGCCATTGATAGAGATTTGTTTGTTAAATAATTTTTAAAATCAACAATGAATTAAACCTTTTCATCGAGCTGTTGATAAAGACCTTGTTTTTCACTCTCCCACCTCTCTCTATCAGCATCGCTCGCTCCACCCCTGCCTGTGTCCACCCCTCCAGGAGTCCCAGTGCTCAATGATGATGATGCCAGAGGTCCCGTGGAGGCCGGTGTGTCTCCAAGCGCTGGCTCTCCCATAGTGTCCTTCACTATCATCCTCTCCTCCTCAGGCACTGACTCTCCTGCAGACATTACGAGATGAATATACTTAAGCTTTGTATTATCATCTACCAACATGTCCAAGTCAGCAAGAAACAGATCAGCTGTAAGCAGCGTGTGTCGTAATGGAGACTAAGCAAGAACAGAGGACAGTAATGGTAAATCTCATTTATGAAAGGACAGAAGCTCTAATTTACCAAGCTACAGATTATATTCAGGTTTGAAAAGATTTAGCTATTGTGTAGAGGCCATCTTGGCTAACTGTAGAGTATTCTTAATCAGCATAAAATAAAGAATTGAGTAGAAATATGCACCGTTAGCTTCCACTTGTCATAATACGAGAGAGAGAGAGAGGAAGAGAGAAAGAGAGAGAGAGAGAGAGAAAGAGGGAGAGAGAGATAGTTAAGCAAAGAGAGAGAAAAAGAAAGAGAGAGCATCTTGCAAACATCAAAAAGAATACAATGCTACATACATGCAACTACACAAAGAACTAAACATTAACATTTATAGTCCTCTAGACACCAATAGTACATTTATCAAACAATTGTTTATAATTTAAAGAAACTTAGTATTGCAGTAATTTATCAGATAAACCTCCTCTCCAGCGAGCCAGTTCTGCCTCTAGTCGCTCAACGAGACCACGCAGACGAGCATTCTTGTCTCTCTCTTTTTCGTATCTCCTCCTCCACTCGTCAGCCGTTAACTCTTCGTTCACTGTCACTGAGTTCTTGATTGTCTTTGCTCTACGCGTCAATATAAGCATCTCATATGTGCATAGTCACATGGATTGTGCATTGTTATAGTTATCTGTAGTAATATTCACAAGTCTAACATATGCCGCTAACTGGTACAATCACCAATAAGATTTTTCAATAAAAGTAGATTCGGCTGCAAATAGTGTCACACAGCATATACCAGCGATTTCTTGCTCTCTAGTGTTGAGCCAATTGGCAGGTCCAAGGTACACATATATTCATACTTGAAGCTGATTTCATATTCCATATAAATGACTCTATCGATCAACAAGTTAATACCTTCATAAATCAAGTAGCTAACCAATAGATTTGGAAAAATATGGCTTCTGAGTTGCTTTCCCATTGTTTCCCATTGCCTTCCTCAGTTTTTGTTTTGTCGCCTCCTACGACACATGCAGTTAATAGTTGATTTATTCTCCAGTGTCCCGGAATCAAAAATGGATATCAGCAATAACACCTCACATATCCCCTTGACAATGTCCGCAACTTTATTCATAGTTGAAAATATGTTTACTTAACAGTGGAATAAATTTAATGACATTGACTAAAGAGTTTATCTACGTCCCAATGTATATTTAAATAAATATAAAGGAGCTTATATCAGACAAACAATGAGGTCACAGACCTTTGACCAAACAGCAGAGTGGACTTGGTCTCAGTCTCGTTGAAGGTAGCTGGAGAGCAGCAGATGACCATGGTAGTGCGAGCATTGCCTCCCAAGCTCTCCTGTAGAATACGAGTCAGCTTACTGTCTCTGTATGGCACGTGACCCTGCGATACATGTTGTAAGAAAGTATCATCATCATCTTTCCTTGAATACCCTTTTAGTAAGGGACAAATAGTATTATTATTATTATTAAATATTATTCTCATAATAGTTGGCAAGATACTCGACCGCGGATCAGTATGTGCGGGGTTCAAATCCTAGGCTCGCCCATCACTGACATCGCTTTAGAGTGAGGAAACTGACGTCAACCTTAGCTTTACCAGCTTTATCTAGTTCTTTTAAAATCTTATTTCTATTTCTATCTTTCTTTATAATTAGTATCATCTATTACCAACATAATACATACACTTCCATCGGCAAGAGCAGCGATGACATTTCCCAGAGCAGACAGAGACTTGTTGATGTTCTTTGCCTCATCGAGCACTGAACCCTCGGCTCCTGTCTTACTCACCTACAGCAATCAATTAAACAAATTTTAAATCATATTTTAGTATTAGAAAGGGATAAGACTGAATGATTAGAGCACTCATCTAAAAAGAAAGTGATCTGGGTTCAAAATCCAAGCCGGTCGAAACAACAAATCCACTAAAGACCCTGGAAGGTAAACTGTGTATCATTGGTTGCTTCCAATTGACGCTACCTAAAGCAAAGCTACGATTAGTTACGGAAAGGAATAGGTCTAAAGAGAACTATATCAGGAACTGGTAAAGCATTGTCAAAGGCAGGTCATCAGTCATGGCACTACCGAAATTATAAATTCAAAAAGTCACAGACTATATAGTAGGCTTGAGGAAGCATCTCTTTGCTTACTGCTAGAAAAAGAAGGTATAAGAATAGAAAATTACGAACTGCTAGAAATATTCCAAAGTAACAGTTACCAACTTAAATTTAGAGAAAATTTGCCAAGTTATCAATTAAATAAAACCTTTACATCAAGCATAATTATCAATAAAGTAAAATATAAACAATTAATTCATCAATTAAACAATCAATTAGTCAATTTCAAAAAGGATATTAAAAAATTCAGGGAATTTTCTAGAAAAACCTTTTCACTGCCGGCGAGATCAACGAGGTAGAGCTTTCCACTGAGCTTCTTGTCAGTCTCCGTGTTCTCTGATGTCACGCTAATTAGAAACACGCTGTGACTGCGCGACGAGTGCTCGTTCATGTCTGCACAAACACATAATGCTAATTAGAAACACGCTGTGACTGCGCGACGAGTGCTCGTTCATGTCTGCACAAACACATAATGCTAATTAGAAACGCACTGTGACTGCGCGACGATTGCTCGTTCATGTCTGCACAAACATGCAATGTTAATTTGAAACACACTGTGACTGCGCAACGAGTGCTCGTTCATGTCTGCACAAACACGTAATGTTAATTAGAAACACACTGTGACTGCTCGACGAGTGCTCGTTCATGTCTGCACAAACACGTAATGTTAATTAGAAACACACTGTGACAGCGCGATGAATAAATGTCTATATTCACTTCTGCATAAACACATAAGGACTGTAAATAAACGTCTTATATTTAACAACAGCAGTCCCCCATAAGGAAGCTGTCAATGTGAATAAAACCGCGGTCTCCTGCTTTACAGATAAGAATGCTACCGATACAGCTAATTAATTGAATCCATATGTCAGTCGTGATGGAAAAATACTAGCAAAAACGTAAGACCGAAAATATAGCCATAACAGTATTAATGAATCTAAAAATTTAAAGAAAACACAGTTACTCAAAATTTGAAGAAACTTGCCTTTCTTATATTTGACTAGACTTATTATATTTGAAATTCTAATATACTCGAAAATTTACAAGAAATAAATTCAAACTTCAATTTCAAAATATAAATTACAATGCATCAGAACACAAATGGACTGAGGTAGAGAATACTGAGCTATATTAAAGAAATGCAAGAATAGAATACTGACTGGTGACAGCGACGTGTCTGTTGGCTTTACCCATATCTATCACTTCAAGTACTTCCTCTGGACTGGCTACAAATTTCTCTGTAGCACCCTGCATACACAGCAATCAATCTATCCTCATCTTCATCACAATTCAGTCGTTCCTTGAAGTTACTAATAATTTATAGCTGAGGAAAATTAATTTGAGCTTTCGCCCTAAAGATTTACTGAGCAGCAAAATACTAAAAGTCTTAATTTAATAGCATAGTTAACTCAGTTAATAGTTAACTCAGGTATAGAATAATAAATTATTAACGCCAGCTTAATAGCAAGAACTGAACTGGACAACCCTATCTGATTTGCATACAGAACTCGTAGTTAGATTCACAGGCACTTCCTCGACTATCAAGTAGACCAATTGTCAAGAAATTTTAGAGACATTATAGAATGTTCAAAATAGCCTTTAGCATTGAAATTTAAGTTTTCTGTGGAGGTTTCTGTACTAATGTATGTATTACTAGGCTCCTACGAAACAAATTAAACTTTAGCTTAAAAACTGTAAGGTTTCCAGAATCCATCCAGAACAAAGAATATAGCAAAAAATATATATTTTGTCCATTTAAGGAACTATAGTATAACAAAAAATTTAACTGAACTGTTTTGACTGAATATTTAGAATAAAAATAACTTCAATAAATCATGTCTTTACACAAAAATGCATTAAAAAAGAACAGAACATAATTAAAACAAAATAACCAAAACAAAAAGAAAACTATGAAATATATCATAAATATTTCTACTCACACCAAAACATAAAATTTAAATAAGAAATTATGCTATAGGATGAAATAAACTAGACTTAAAAAAAGAAACTAAAATAACAAAACCTTAACATAAGGTACACGATTTTTGTCTTCATGAACCGAAAGGTTTGTCTTTGTAACTGAAAAGTATAATAGGAACACACAACAACGAATTTAAAAGTCTTTCATTGCATTAAATAAACATTAGAACTTTATCATATGCTACATTCGACTTGCATATTATTTATAGCATATATATACTATGCTTCTTTAAAAATGAATGCCAAATTAATTTCGTTAACTTCATTCAATAAACGTACTATCGCTATAAAGTATCACATCACGAAGAAATGTAGAAACTCTGAATGAATATCAAAGAACTAAAAATAGCAAGACTCTAGCAATGATTACTTTTCACTATAGTCTCGATTAAGTTCTACCCAATGACACCCATAATTATATATCCGTCATTATTACCACGATTTAATTTACAAATTAACACAGCGTCATTATTACCACGATTTAATTTACAAATTAACACAGCACCGAGACTCAGACAGGTATATTTTTACCTATGACTCAAAGAAAAATGTAATTTTGAGAGGGATTCTTTCAGTATGAGAAGTAACAAATTAAATACCATGCAAATGCTCAGACCAAACAAATTTTATAGACTTACTATCGAGAAGATCTCTAATTTTGTCCATGTAGATCTCAAAATAGGAGACCTAAAGTAGTAGCATCAAAACACATCATCCACAGACTTGTAAATCAATATAAATATTTATGCAGTTAGACAGAAAATCGCATATAAATCTCCAAATAATAAGTTCATTAACATAGTTCTCTCACTGTGACTCTCAGAGTATAGCCTATCAGCTGGTCCTTGGAATATAGTTTTCATTTGTCTCTGTTATTATTTACTTCTGTATATGATTGAATTGCAAATCATATAACAGCCATAGTCTTGGTCATTTTCTAATTATTTCCCTTCAGTTATTTCCGTACTGCAATAACCTTTGACAAAACGAACCTACACCATAGTATTTCTATCCAGTTTCCACTTCTCAATATATATCTGTTTCCTAATTAAGTGAGAAAACTGAAGTTAACATTAGCTTTACCAGCTCTTTATTTAACCCGTGTATATACTTTGAGCGAGTCAAACTAATTTTGTCCGTACTTCTCAATAGCTCTTTTTCCATCGTTTCAACTATCTTGATATCCATCTCATTATCCAAATTTTCTAATCATACTTGGCTAAGATCAGAATTAACTTTTTAACTTTTCCTATAGTATCGATTGGTGCATAATTTAACTGGTGCAATCAAGTTTCTCTTGCGATCAATATTCCAATAGCTATAGAATAAATATGGCTAAATGTATAAACCATCTCAGCTGCCTTAGTTGTGGCTGCAAACAGGTAAGGCAGCAAGAAACTGAACTAATACTATACTGTATAATTATAGTTTATTCCATTAATTTGTGCACATTACACAGATCCAACATTAAACATAGATAAGTTAGCATATTTTCTTAGGTACATATACGTAAAACATACTTGAAATGAGAACTTATAAAAGAAATGCTCTAAGAAAAAAGAAGCAGACATTAATTATTACTCAAGAAGTGCCTTAGTAACTAAAATTAATCTAAAAAATTGATGAACATTAAAATCATCTGATTCCGCAACATCAGAGGTTGTTAACTTGTTAATTCACAAAATTCTTAAAATTATTCAATCTATCAATGATAAGAAAACAAGCTGCTGGAATAGATATGACTGGAACAGATAAGGCTATTATTCCTCAGAACCGATTCCATACAGAAAAATGAGCAATCAGAAACATTCACTCAGAGAGTACAGCGAGTAAACAGTGTACCAACTACAAGCAAGACTCCTGGTAACAGCGAGTTGACAATCATGATGATAAGGCTGCACTAGTATTCAAAAAGCACATTTCCAGTACTGCCTACCTTGATGTGAAATTCTACTGCTGCCTCCATTTGATAGATGTACTGGAAAATATCACCGATGATACGAGGAATTATACCCTGGAGATCAGGGTCACCCATAACCCCCTGTCAACAACAAGGATCACATTCTATCAGCACATTACCAGAACATGCATACACTTACATTAACTCAAAATTGTCAGCTATTCGATTCATTAGTCAATTCAATTCAATTCAATAAGGACACCAAAGAGGTGTTCACAAAGAACACCAAAAACAGTCCTGTCGCCTATTCATAACAGTCAACATAAAATACTGGTAATTTTATAAAATAATAGTCTTTAAAATATTTTATGACACTTGTGTCAGCTCTATGCTGAATTATTGATCTTGTTACCTATGCTCTAAATTGATATTACATACAATTCTCTTCACCAGTACAATACATGTTTACTATTTTACTCTGCTGTTCAATTATTAAATGGAATATTTAACATAAAAATTTACTAAACAAGAGCAATGTTTCTGGCTTTAGTATGGAGAATACTGAAAGAGTCTTTCAATTTTTTTAAAAACGTTAAATATTTCTAAAATAACATAATATAAAATAAAATTTTATAAGGCAGTATTTACCATAAAGACTCTCCAAATATAAAAAAACTTTACAAATTACAATTTAGGCATTTTATAGTTAAATATAATAAATTATCGTACACTGTAAATACAGTATTTGGTTAACAATTAAAAAATATACTCTAATTGAAATACTTTACTTTTATTTTTTCTTAAAATTCATTTTACCTCCATTGTATGTGTTTTGCCACTGGCAGTCTGTCCATAAGCAAATATTGTTCCATTATAGCCAGACATCACATCTGAATTTAAAAAAGACAGAGATATTTAAATATCACAGTTGTTAGCATAATTGATATCACTATAGTTAACACCTTAAAAAATTACAATTACTAACTCATTAGATATCACAATTTTAAAACATTTACTTAACAAAAAATTACAATTATAAATTTTATTTCTTAAAGTTACTACATCATATGTCATGGACGAAAATGTCATAATAATTCCTTTAGTTGGTATAATTTCATGATTATCATAAATCCATTATCATATACTAGAGACAATTAAGTGTTAGAGATGAATAGCCATTCTCAGCTCAGTGATGCTTCTGACGGGGTTGTGCAGTCTCGGCTTACTAGAAATGTCAAACAAAATCTAAAAACCACTTTGTGAGGTGAAACTGACGACATACTGATGGCTTTTAAAGACTATTACCTTTACCCGTACATTAGGATTATGTAGTATTTCTTGTAAGGTCAGCAGTTCAGCTGTCGCAGGGTAATAAATCATAAATATAAAAATTGATATATTATAGCGCTGAATGCATAACCAGATCTACCTTTTACAATTGGCTTGGCAACAACGTCATAAACTTGAGTCTGAGGAGCATCTGGTTTTAACACTCTATCAAACAGAAAGACCTTGCCCTGCAATACAACCACAAATCTTGTGTAAGTAATAATATAAATTTTAGCAACTCCCAACAAAATTTTGTAAAACTCCCATATATTACACAAACTACAGAGCTCTGATAAAACATCATAGTGATGCTGAATTTTGAAAAGTTGTGTAAGATAGGGATACCATGATTTTATAAGTCCACAGACTACAAAACCTAGGTTTAATTTAAATTTAATACTTTTAAAAAAGATTTAAATCAGCTGCTTAATCAAAGAATGAAATCGTGATCAATTGAGCTTTAACACTAATTTTAAACAGTACAAATCTATAAGAATAGTACACAATAAAAAACCGTAAACAGAGTATAAAACAAATCTAGGCTGAACTTGAATACTTACACCAATGGAGACAGAATCGTCAGCAGGAAATTTTAGAATAAATTTGCTTCCGGCTCTTTCCTCTGAATCGTTCAATGGCCTAACCCTGGCCACAACCTTGACATTGACATCAGCAGGACCATCCATTTTCTCATAGAACTAAGGCAATTTTAAGCTTATTTCTTCACTATAGGATATGGTTGCACTTATTCAAGAATTCAGATTATTGTCAACCTTAGGGAGCTTGGAATAATAATATTGAAATACTTTAAGATTAAATAGAAAAATCTATTTTAAAGCAGTAAAAAATAATATTGCTGATATGTTACAAATATTATATAATTTATAAAATTTTATTATTATAATTATCAACAAAAGTGAGGATTTTTCAAATAAGACCACTTTAATTAATTTCTTTTTTCAAACTATCACTATACCTGTGGGATATATCTTTCTAAAAAGTAATTTCAGTTTTTTCTGTCATTAAGTTAGTTAATATATTGTAATTTTAAATATTTTTTAAATTAATTTTGTGTTTAAGTCATCTTTCACAACATTCTGGTGTTTTATACAGGCCTGAATATGTATAAGTGTGTGTATATGTGCATATTAGTCTATGAAAATGTATGCAGGTGCATATACTTGTTATTTCTATGTAGGTGAATGCACCATATATAGTTTGATAAGATGTTTTTAGGATCAGATTAGGAAGGTCAGAGGTGTGTGTGTGAATTGGCAAGTATGTCTCTTTTAAGTTGGATAGGCTCATCCAGGTATTAATTTTGTGTATTTCCCCCTTCCCCCTTTACAATTTATGTCTGATGAGGTAAAATATTACGACTAGACTGGTGTTAAAAGTCTTAATGATTCCTTGAACCAGTATAATTAAGTTAATTGTAAAGGCAATTGCAGAGACCTACAGATTTATTTATCAACTAACCATGACATACCACACGTTGTTTAATATATACCAATTTATTAAAGTATTCTCTTTAACTTACCAGGGCTCAACATATTAATCAATCTATGTCATTTAACATCAGTGTCTTCAAACATATGATATGAAAATACATTTGACAAATTCAGTCGTCAGATAAAATTATCGATGTCGAACTTACAAATCTAGAATCCTATATAAGTTTATTACCTTTATATTAGCGCAAAATTTCTTATACTCATCTCAAACTTAACACGCTAAATACACACAGACAAACACATTACATGTATATAGAGAAACAATTGGCCCCCTTAGAATCATAGTGGATCAAGTCTTCTTTACTTAATATTTGGCAAATTGAGAAAAACCATTTCGAGTATGTAGGCAGTGTTATATTGAAAACAAATACAACTAGATCATTGGAAAAGTTCTCTGTATTGAAATTTCATTGTGTTTTCCATGCATATTTTAGTGTAAAAACAGCAATTTTGACAGGGTTGTAACGAAAATCCAGCTGTTGTACGGTTAATATTGGATTATTTACCTTTGACCCAGTTTTGCACAATACAAGTCTCATGTGCGTTGGTGATATAATGGGTTAAGTCATTGTGCTCCATTGTAGCATGCAACTATTTTAAGAGTAATTTTGAAGTAGACGGGAATTAAATATAGATAATCCACTATCTTATGAAAACAAAGCCATTCATTATTAGGACAATTTCAATTCAAATTTAGTTGAACCAGTATTGTTTCAAAGAGTTTTTGAAAGATAGTCTTTTAAAGATTACTGTACAACATATTATAAGCACATTTTTCCATAATATCGCTCACTTCCGATGTTTACAAAAAATAAAAATTAGGATATTTTTTACTTAAGATATTAGGATAGTTTAGATATATGCTAAGTCCTAACGTTTAAAAATTGTTAGTAGTTACAAAATGGATATTTGATCACTGCGATACAAGCGTCGATCTGATAGGAAAGAGTAGAAAGTTATGCTAAACCGAAATTTAGGAATTTAGTTAGGGTTTAATTTTGTATGGAATTAGGGTAAATGTTAATTGATTTAGGGTTAGATTAGATGACATTTACAAAATAAACAATACAATTTTTGGCATTGATCTAATGTCTTCCGAGCAAAATTTGTAATGCAGCAGTTTTTGTTAATAAAATGTATCTATTCTTGCTATCTCAGCAATTAATACAGTGCTTAATAAATTCAATATGTTTTAATGATAATTAATTAAGAGTGCTAAAGTAGCTCCGTGAGTATTTCAGGTAGATTTGTGAAATTTAAAATGGCAGTTAGTTAGATTATGAGATCATTAATTATTACTCTCACTAAAGATAATCTGAGAATAAAGTCTTGGATATTCACAGGATTGGTATCATGGATAATAATTGAAAAGTGACTAAAGTACCTAAGCGATTTCATATGGAATAAAACGTGAATCACATATTAATTATATTCATAATGTGTGGTTTACTTTAATCTTAATTAAATAGCATTTTATCCACCTAACAGTAATCTACTGATCTCATTACGGAGGCTATGCAGTTGCTGAAGTTTATACCATTACTTTGATAAAATTTTTAAGGCTTATTATGAAAAGTAAGCCAATAGTAATAATATCAATTTATAAATAACTACAGGTAATAATTCTTTTTATAGATTTTTGCAGGTAATGAAGTTAATTTTTTATAAGTAAATCCAAGAGATGTTAATAAATGGCCAATAAAATGAATACTCCTCCGTGGAAAAAATTTAGTCATGCGCAACGATGTGTAGATTTATCTTTCAAAACAGTTGAAGCAGTCCTTGGAACCTCTCGTATCAGTGATCTTACTTCTCGTACATTTGAAGCAGATCATGGAACCTCTCGTATCAGTGATCTTACTTCTCGTACATTTGAAGCAGATCATGGAATCGAGGAAGGAGAATACATTGTAGATCCTGACACAGGAATTCTTCATCTGGTACATCAAAAACCGATAGGACAGTACCTTGTCAACCCTGTTTCTGGCGAACTTGAAATGCAAGATATCCTTTATCCAGAGGCAGTTGATACACAGATGCTTACACCTATTAAACCACGTAAAAGAATAAGACAGATAAGAAATTGGAAAAGAAATGTCTTAAAAATGAAAAGAAATAATGGTAACGAATATATGAGTATGTCAGGCAAGACGGTGAATAAAAGAATATTCAAACCAGTATCATCTGAGCACAGATGTTACTATCACAGCAAAGAAATTTCAAACAGGGAACTTAAAAATATGTTCAAAACTTTCTGAGAGCTTGGGAATTTTGATAAGCAAAATGCTTATATTGCTGGCAGAGTGAAACAAAGTACCTGTGGGGTCAAGAACTACAACCTCCAAGAATAAGCCTAACACTGGGAAGAGGAAAAGTTGTGAGAAACGCTTCACTCGAGAGTACACATTACAAACAACTAAACAATTCGTAAGGGTTTGTAAGTGTACTTTTTTTGAATACATTTGCAATATTGGATGGACTGCTCCAGTCACAACGCTTGAATGGAGGTATTTCAAAACTTGATGGGAGAGGCCATCATAAAAAAAGGAAGACAGACTGCGAGATAATCGAACATATCAAAAAACATATAGGCTCCTTTCCATGTAATGAAAGTCACTACAAAAGATCAGGTACCAGTAAAAAGAAGTATCTAGCTTGTAACCTTAATATTTCACTCATGTATCAACTTTATAAAGAGCAATGTGAAGTTGAAAATACTGAGCCATGCAAACATTTGTTTAAAACAGAGTTCAATTTACTTTTTCATGTACCACGTAAGGATACTTGTAAGAAATGTGACATATAAAGCAAAAATTGATGCTGAAGATGACAATGAATGCATAGTTAAACTGAAGCAAAATCACGAGGAACATCTAATAAAGGCCGAAACTGCGAGAAAGCAAATCAGGTCCATGGAACAACAGAAAGCTGAAAGAGCGGAGGTATTTACTTCTGATTTACAGAAAGTTTTTTCCATTCCTCATCTAACTACCCATGAAGTATACTACTGCAGACAAATTTCTTTGTATAACTTAGGATTTCATAACCTTACAACTAAAAGAGTAGTTATGAACATTTGAGATGAAACTACAGTGTCATGTGGTGCAAACGAAATTGGGTCATGTCTACTTGCTTACTGCAATCGACTAGCAGCATGTGGAGTAGAGAAAATTACTGCATTCAGTGACTCTTGTGGTGGTTAAAACCGAAACTGTAAAATAGTTGCAATGTGGATGTATATTGTTCAGAGCTCTACCATAAATGAAGTAAATCATAAGTTCATGGTGTCTGGGCATTCCTATCTACCTAATGATTCAGACTTTGCTGCTACAGAAAGGAAAGTGTCCAAATGTTCAAATCTCTACATACCCCAAGACTGGTACAAACTGATTGCCCAGAGTAATAAATCAAACCCGTATGAAGTCAACTAAATGCTTTCCAATTCAATGAAGGATATCTCTTCGCTACTAAAGCTACTTACTGCTCGCAAAGTTAGCAACCAGAAAGAGAAAGTTGAGTGGTTGAAAATGCAATGGATTCAAATTAGAAAGAGTGATCCTACCAAACTGTTCTACAAGTATTCACTAAGCGAAGATGAGCCTTTCTCTTCAGTACGCTTTAAGAAGAGATCCAGTGTGGAGAATCCTTGTTTGAGTGAAATAGTTTCACCGAAGTGTTACAAAGGTGCAAGTCTCATTTTGAGAGAAAAGTTCAATGATGTAACTAAACTTCTTAAATATGTACCACCTATACATCATCCGTTCTTTAAAGCTCTCCGTCACGTCGGCAAAGGCGCTGTGAATTGTAATCTGCATGAAGATCAACTCCTAAATGTCAGTGAAGATGAGAGCGATGACATTATAGATATTTGATAACAGACATCTTAGGTTGACAAGCAGAGTGAACCCCTACCTTCTGTTGCTCAGCCATACAGCTAATCAGGCATTGAAAACAATGTGTCCGAGTCTGTGAAGACTCTCCGTCGTAAGACTGTGTTAACTGGCGAGTGTGAGAAAAAGCCTAAGAATGCGGGCAAGAATGTTAAGAGATCATGACATTGTAAAGCTAATGCATAGTGAAAATTGATAACTTGGATGCAATGATGTTTTACAAATGATTAAACAAATTTAAATGTTCTCTTAGACCAATAAGCCTAATTTTCGCGTACTCTGTTTTTATGGGGCTGTCTTTGATGTAATATATTTCAGTTACTAATAATTGCCATCTGTATTATTTTGATAGTCAAGTTTCAGGATATATTGCGTTTCTGAAAAATGCATTGAAGGTACATCTCTGAGATCGTTTTCAGATGGATATATGGACGTTATGCCCTCGGTCATCGACGTTAAGCATTTTGGTATAG
This sequence comes from Enchytraeus crypticus, assembly GCA_905160935.1. Lineage (NCBI taxonomy): Eukaryota > Metazoa > Annelida > Clitellata > Enchytraeida > Enchytraeidae > Enchytraeus > Enchytraeus crypticus. The sequence continues at coordinate 871,656 of CAJHZI010000224.1, read as the reverse complement.
GGTCATTCCATGTCAACTGGTCCAAATTTAGAAAATCTTCCCAGGTGACCCTCTCACATTTAAACGATATTTTAACAGTGTAAAGTAAAATATGTCTCTAGGCTAGATTTAAAATTTACCGGTGAACCAACCTACTTAAAATTTTATATCTAGCCTAGAGACGTATTTTGCCTCACATGGTGCAAATTTCAGGCAAATCTGAGATGGTCACCTGGGAATATGTCAAGAATTTGGACCAGTTGACATGGAATTACCCAATAGGGTAATCCACGTCAACTGGTCCAATGGTCCCCAGGTGACCATCTCAGATTTACTTGAAATTTACACCATGTGAGGTAAAATATGTCTCTAGGCTAGGTTTAAAATTTTAATGAAATTAGTACATCGGTTTTGAAGTTATGACGATTTTAGTGACCCCACCGTTGGTAGAATTTTGTACGAAAATCAAAATGTGTCTAAAATTTTCTCAACTTTGAACGGCCACATCTCTGTTAGTTCTTATCCAATGTACAAGAATCTTTGCCTGTGTACTATATTTGTGGCGTAGATGCAGAATATGAAGTCAAAATTCATATCACACATATATCTTGGTTGCTATAGCGATCCAAACTTGACCAAAAATGAAGGTCACATTTTCAAAAAGTGTGACTTTTGGATGCTATAAATCTCATAATGTGTACAACATCTGTAGATTAAGTATGTATTCTGATACTATGCATATAGCTGCGTTAAATAAGACACCTAGCAGTTTTAAAAAGTGATTAAAATTTTCATACCAGTACCTTAAAGTTGAAAGAAAATTTATCCGAACCCGATTTTCACCCAACTTCACCCACTGGACTACCCATGTTGACAGTCGCGTAGATCCTTAAAACTTATGCCATTTAAGGGCTAGTATGTAAGCAAAATCCTGTGAAAAGATTAGCTTCTCACCTCGTTTTTAAAGTATAGGTATGATCACGCATGCTAACCCTATTTTTCGCAAATTTTTTAATATGTTGAAAATTTCATTAGTTTACGCCAACTGATGGTGTGCCAGCTGTTTTTGGAGTTCATAAGTGTTTTATATTATTTTGAGATGTCCAAATTATTAAACTAAATGGATTTCTTGCATCTGCTTTGTAAATACTTAGAATAAACGGGTTTTAAAGTTAGCTTTCGCTAATTTCAAACGTATCGAAACTTAATGAAGCATAAAGTTTGAGCTGGTGCAACTGCCAAGATATACATGCCACATGAATTATGAGTACATATGCTGAATCTGTGCAATATTTATAGTATTTTTGATTAGTTTCATTTAGATAGGACCATTAACAGACGAAATATAGCGCTTTAAAGTAGCGAAAAATAATAAGTATTTTAATTTTTTGTGTAAAAACGACCTTCGATGGCTAAGTTTACATGGCTATTGCTATATGTTCTGATGGAGTTGAGAAATAAATATTTTTACAGTAAATTAGTAACATACCGACCTGTAAATAGCAGCAGTTTCAAGGTTGTGATTAACTGCCTACATGCCTAACCATGGCCTTGAAGTTGTCCAAAAATTGGGTGATGCTTGAATATTTTTTAATCTTCACTAGCATTGATGCATGGGTTACAACATTATTTTCAAATGCATATAAGTGTCGAAAAATAATGCAAGTATGGTCAAAATTCAGCAAATATACATTTTCATTCATTAATATTCTTAGTGTAATAGTGAATTAATATCATTTGATCCTTTATTACAGCATCTTTAAGATGTCTATTCTACTAAAGCCCGTAGTGCAAAAGTGAGTCAGAGTCACTTGATCCACTGTAGCATGAAGCATTTGCTGTATAAAGTAGTACATCAAGTCCACTTGATCCACTGTAGCACCAACCAGTCGTTTTACTAATGCGATCGATCAAGTACGTTTGATCCACTATAGCTCACACTTTATCGCTGATCCACTATTGCACTAATAAAATCCTCAAATTCATTTTATTTTTTCGCGATGATACGCGATTTGGGCCATTTAGAGGCTCTGGAGACTCAAGCCGTTAGCACAGATCGATAGAGCGGAAAATTTTAAGTGCCTTGGTGGAGCTAACTCAAAACGGCCAAAAAGTCGACTTGATCCACTATGATTCTAAGGGGGTCAATTGTTCAATGTGATTAACAGGTCCGAACTATTCTCTTCTGCAGTAGGAATTATTATAACATTAAAATTACAAGTAATGTAAACTTAATTTTACTTAGTGATTAATTGAAGTAAGAAATAAAGTAAAACATTATTAATTAAAGTAATAAATAAAGTAAGGAAATTAATATTTTATTGACATCACCAAACCATAAATTAATAATAAATGATCAAAACCATTCCAATTTCTAAATAGAAGGCCCTCCTACTAGGGTCGTCACTATTCTTAAATTTCTATTTCGCTACTGATAATGATCTACTGTTCAATTAGACTCTGGAATCTATTGTAATCTTAACGACATTAATTCAACGTATTTAGTACATTATATCAATGTAAATTAAACTTATCGAGGTGTATACGATTTTACCTTTACAAATTTTATATGATGAAAAATGAATTCTACGACTATCCTGGTATTATAAGTCTCACGACTTCATGAACAAACATTAGTAAGTTAAGTAAGTAAAACATTTAATATATAAAATTATTTAATTACCAATACAAAAATATAATATTTTAACCAATCAAATCGCTTAAATATAGTCAAAATATCTTGCATATTAAACACGTTATATATTTAACTAATATCATCTTTTAAAGTAGAATCTCATTCTACTTTCATAAAACTTGGTTCTAAATTGCCATTTGGTTGATGAGCATTGATAGGGATACTGCTATGGCTTGATAGGCTTACAATTTGTAAGTTTTGAAAGTCGGTCATTATTTAATAACGGTGTTACCAATTGAATAGTTTTATGGTTTAAAATGACTTCGCTTTAAATTCTCGAGAAACATGAAATAAACTATTTTTAACATGACTTATTCTTCAAGTCGTGACCCTAAACTTTACAAGTATTACAAGTTTACAAAATTACAGGTTAATATTTATCTCTTTCATATTTTCTTTTTAAGCACAGAAAATTTCAAAATAGGCTGGTAACTGGCACCACTGTAGGATGAACTTTTGCATATGTAAACAAACAGATAAAAGCATGAATGGTAATATTTATTTTATTTATTTATTTTATTTATTCCTTATAGTTGTACACATGACATTCTGAATATGCTACATAGTTTCCTTTCTTAGCTGCTATAGACTTTAGCCTTAATTTTTATGTACGAAATCTTAATCTTAACCACAATCCTAACGTTGATCTTGATCTTTGTTCTGATCTTGAGAATTCGACTTTGATCAAGTCTCCTGCTAATGATCTTGATGAATTAGTAAAACAGTATAACACTACTCCTTCATCTCTACTTGATAAGCATGCACCTCTAACTACCAAGGAGATTAAGAAATCTAACCCTTGGTATACTTCTGGTCTGAGAAAGCTAAAGGCTGCATGCTGTAGAGCTGAAAGAAAGTGGCGTCATACCCATTCAGATTTTTGGAAAACTGTTTCTAATTTGCAACACAAGATTTATCGTACTGCTATTGCTAATGCTAAGAAAGAGTACTACTCCTCTTTTGTCAGTAAGGCTGTGAATGTCAAGAGTTTATGAAAAACCATTAATGATCTTTTACAAAGATCTATTTCTCCTTCTCTTCCTTCTACTCCTATGGAGTCACTGCCTGAACAATTTTCCAAATACTTTACTGATAAGATAAGCAATCTTAGAGAATCTATCACTCCAGCTCCTAACTCTACTCCTTATACTCCAGTAGAGAATCATTCCAAAGATGAGCTTTCTAATTTCACTCCAGTTACAATTGATGAGATTACTAAATTAGTTTTAGACTCTCCAGCTAAACATTGTGACTTGGATCCTATCCCAACCTCTGTTTTAAAGAAGTGTATTCAAATACTTGCTCCAGTATTAACATTGATTGTTAACCCCTCTCTGTCTTTACTGGCAAATTTCCTCGCACTTTTAAGCTTGCAGTGATTACTCCATTGCTTAAAAAGCCCACACTGGATAAGGAATTATTGTCGAATTACAGGCCTATATCTAATCTGTCATACATATCTAAGCTCACTGAAAGAATTGTTCTTCAGAGGCTTTCTACTCATCTCTCTTACAATGATCTATTTAATAAGCATCAAGCTGCTTATACTAAGCATCGTTCAACTGAAACGGTGCTTCTATCTGTGTGCAATTCTATTGTTAATGCCATGTGCACACAACGCTTAACTGGATTATGTATGCTTGATCTTTCGGCCGCTTTTGATACCATTGATCACAATATTCTTCTGAACGTCTTTCTTCCTGGTTTGGTGTTCGTGGAATTGTTCTTGATTGGTTTTCCTCCTATCTGACGGGTCGTTCTTTTAGTGTGAAAGTGATGGAGTACATCTCTTCGCCTTCTCACTTAAAGTATGGTGTGCCTCAAGGCTCCGTTCTTGGTCCTACCCTCTTTAACCTCTATACAACACTCCTAAGCACTCTAATCTCTTCTCATTCTCTTGATCATGAACTATATGCTGATGACACTCAAATGTACACTTGTTTCGCCCCTAACTCCTATTCTAATGCTGAAACCCTCCTGCAACAAAATTTTCAGTCTATATCCTCTTGGATGTCTGCTAATTTCTTGGCACTTAATCCATCTAAGACTGAATTCTTGTTGGTTCGGACACCTCAACAGCTTCTGAAGCTGAATGGGAAAACTCTTTCGTTGTCTTCGGGTATTAAAATTTCACCTGTTTCTTCTGTGAGAAATCTCGGTGCTATCCTTGATAAACACCTAACCTTCCACGAAGACATAACTAAAACTTCACAAGCATGTTTCTTCCATATCCGTGATCTTCGTCAAATACGTTCATATTTGTCACGTGAGACAGCTGCTACAATTGATGCTGCTCTTGTGCAATCGAAGTTGGACTACTGCAATTCCCTGTTTTTAAATCTCCCTGGCTGTGAGATTGATCGGTTGCAATTTGTTCAGAATTCTCTTGCGCCAGCAATTTTTATAGTTACAAGTACTCACATGTTACGCCTATTTTGAAGTCTTTGCACTGGCTAAAGATTAAAGAGCGTATCATTTACAAAACAGCTTCGTTAACCTATAAGTCCATCACCATCCCTGGACAAACTTGTATGTCTCACTTGATTGAAGTGATGCAGTCTGCTATTACTATTACTCGGTCTTCTAAGTTAATTACTCTTGTGAGACCAAGCTTACCTTCACGCTATCACGCTAAGCTATCTAATCGTTCTTTCCAGCATGCTGCACCTCAGATCTGGAATTCTCTTCCATCCAATCTTCAGAAATCTTCATTTGAATCAAATCAGCCTTTGCTTTCCTATGAGCAGTTCCATAAGCAGTTGAAGACCTATCTTTTCCATCTCTCTTTTTCTTCCAGTGTCCATGAGCAGCGACCTGCGCCTAAACCACCTTTTCTTTGACTCCCTTTACTTTGGACTGAATTTCCGGATTTTGGAATTTGCACCGTTTTTGGACCTTCTTTTTGCTCGCCGGCTTGATTTTGTCTCAATAGTGCTCGATGTTGTCATTGATGACTGTAGCACTCTAATTGTTGTTATTATTATTTGTTATTATTGTCCTTAGTCTTGTTCAAAACCCTTTAAAAGTCAGAGATATACTTGTAAACTAATATATTTGCTGAAAAATAACTTAAATTACAGGGTCGACACTTCCATACGGATATGAAGATCTTTATTCCTCTTTATTCGCAGGTAGACAGCTAAACAAATATAACAAGTGTCTTTCAATGATGCAGTGCAAGTTACAAAGCACATGTGCCATAACTAAACAATATAACACAGGAGAGCTACCACAAAATTGTTATAAACATTTTGTTTTATATTTAGTATTGATACTTCGCTTAGAGATATGAGACGTGGACAGTAAGCAAAGAGGATATCAGGAAATGAAAGGCATTGGAAGTGAGGTTATGGAGAAAGATGGAAATGATTAAGAGCAACGGATTTTTTCATATTCTTCTATAATGGTTTAAGAGTTCACTGTAAGTTGTAGAAGCCTCATTATAGGCTCATTATAAGTTGTAGAAGCCTAGCATAAGAACAGACAGAGGAAAGTTTTCTTTTTCTCAAATGGTGATTGATAGGTGGAACTCTTTGAGGAGGTTGTTATTGCGGTGTTGGTGAATGGTTTTAAAAACAAGCTGGATGTCGTAATCATGTATGATTGTGGATTGAAATAAGCCCTTGGCTTTTGTAGTAATCCGCCTCCTCCTCCTCATCGGCGGCGTCGTGTGCGTCGCCCTCTTTGTGTTGTTGTTGCTAATGTTATACTCGGCTTTGTTCACATTCGATTTAATGTCTTTTCTTATTACATAGGTTTGTTTTGTGCCGAAGGAATTACTACTTTCGGGAAGTCTATAATCATTTGAACTGGGCAAATCCATAGTTCATTCCCTTCTTCTATTGGGTCTTTGGGAATCCAGAATACGAGATGTTACTCTACCTGGATCGGGGATAGGGCCATATCCCTCGTCTGATAAGTCCGAAGATGAATCCATGTTTTTATCTTCTTATGGTTAATCAAATGAACACTAACATCAATTTCAACTATTTGCCTCCCTTGTCTTGGAAGGTTTTATTTACTTGTAACTTTCAATAACTTGAACAGTAGAGATACGCAGTTAACCCTTTTTTAAGATTTGTTTTTAAAATTTTTGTATTTATTTTTGGAAGGGGTCGGATATATATATATATATATATATATATATATATATATATGTGTACACAATTACACAGATCTACATATATACAAATGCATACATATACAAGAATAGAATATACGTATTTGCTGAAATTGCTGCTGCCATTGAAATAGATGGATTTTTAGATAATCTTTTACACCTTTATAGAGCGTTTCCACTTCTGTACAGAGGTGTAAAATTAGGCAAATGATTCTCTGAGATAAATTCCTAATATTCAACTGTATGATTTATTTCAGTGGAAGGCTATACAAGGGGTGAAGTGGTAGAGATGCCTCTAGAAGTAGATGAAGAAATGTCTGCTGATATCATAATGCAGGTAACGGAGGGCAGGAAGGTTCCAAATCTTATCAATTATGCAATGAGAAAAATCAAGGTAATATACGTTTGTTGATGAAAGTTGATAAAATTGAGGAGACAAATTTATGATAATGAATAATAGTATTGAGTAGTTATTGTTATAATGCTGGGAATACATGTGCTATAATTAATCAATTCCTGCTTTTATCTTCGAAAGTAAATTATAGGTGATATTTTTGCTGCAGAATGAGAATGCTTAAGTTAAACTTCCACCGACGAAGTGTAGCAACTTGTTATTTAAGTATTTGATACTGGGATCTTTCACTATTGTAATGCAATGTAGTGTCTCAGAATTGTGTTGTGTATAGTGATGACATCTAGTGTTTTAAATCATATTTTAGCTTTTATATTGTGTGCGGTACTTTGTATGTCAGGAGGATGCAGTTAGAAGAATTGCGTGGGATGGGAGTGGTTCTGCCATCACGAAGGTTATCTCATGTGCAGAGATAATGAAGAGAAAAGATAAGGTCTGTAGCTCTCTCATATGAGATCCTACATTACAAGATGGTTATCTAAATACGTATTACTTATACGTAGTAACTATATATCAAACACAAATAAACCCAGACGTAGCTTAATATGAACAATTTTAAGAATGGAAGTAACACTTCATGACATATTTTTATCAACTAGGTCAGCTTATTCTGAAGCATTGAATTATATTGTTTCTGTTTTATCTTGAAAAATGAAAGTTGATATATACAAGATTATATCAATATACTTATTAGTGGAAGTATGTATGGAAGTTTACAATACATAGTTTTGGCCAGACGACTTTTCCAAGTCAGTGATGATCCCAATTCCAAAAATAAGCCAATGCTGAGGAGTGTTCAGCTTACAGAACAATCATTTTAATGCATCACGCGTGTAAGATCTTCATAAAGATAATAATTGCATTCAATCGAAAGTGGACATGATATTGAGCAAGACACAATATGGATTTGAAATGGCTAGGATACAAGAAAAACCATGGGGGTTATGTGGGTCCTGTATGAATAAAGCTTAGAAAATAGAAATGTCGTCTATGTTGTGTGTATTCTGAGAAAGCCTTTAACATTATTGATTGGATAACGATGCTGAATATCTTGAAAAGAAATTAAGAATAGGAAGTGATTAGAGGGATGGAAGGTTAATTATTAACTTATGCACGAATCACAAAGCTGTAATCAAGATTAACAAAAATACTCAGAAGAATGTGAAATATGATGTGGAGTACGCCATGTTACAGCATTTCGCCGTTATTGTTTATCATTACGCCGAGGCAATGATGGAGGAAGCCATGGAAGACATTGATAAAAGAAATAAAAGCAGGAGGCAAATTATTGCAAGATGTGAGATTTGCAGATGATCAAGGAATGGTAGCGGGAGGCGAGAATGGACCGCAGAAGATAATGACTGAATGATAAAGCATTGAAACATAGAATGACATCAAAAGACAAAAGTGATAAGTGTGTCACAGGAAAGAGGTAAAGTTAATATTACTGTTAAATTGTAGTAGTTCCAAATATTTGGGTCATACTGTAACCGATGCTGGTAAATCTGAGACTGAAAATTTCAGTAGGACTGCACTAGAAAAAGAGGCCTTCGGTAATATTAAGGAACTTTTAACAAAAAGTTTTAAGAAAATCACAAAGATAAAGATAGTGAAAGTCTTAGTATGTACCCCGCTATTATATGTATGGATGTGAAAGATGAACCTTAAGGAAGGAAACTATCAGGGAACTAGAGGCATTGGAAATATGGATATGGAGAAGAATGAAAACGATTAGCTGGATTCAAAAGGTTACAAATGAGAAAGTTCTGGAGAGAGTTGGTACTGATAGACAGTTGATAAATTCATTAAGAAATAGGAAGATAAATTGGATAGGACACATTCTAAGGGGGAAAAGTTTACTAAATGATATCTTAGTATGTAGAATGGAAGGAAAGAGAAGCAGAGGCAGACAAGGATTAAGAATGTTAGATGGTTTAAAGATCCACTCATACGTGGACTTGAGGAGGAAAACAGAAGACAGAGAAGAGTGGAGGTGTTATATGCCATGGACCTGCCAGTAGGCAGTACACTAAGAGAGCGAGAGAGATAGCGATACAGTGCTTTACAGTTATTGAAGTCTCATTAGCTTGCGAGATCCAGCACGAGGTTTTAAGGTTTTTGTATCAATCATGTTTGAAATTGATAAAATTAGTATCAAGAAACTTATTGTTGTTTAGTGTTCTTTGGTTATAAATATTCATGACATTTGTTGTTTTGTTGTAGAAACTTCATCAACTGACAAGGATAAGATATAAAAGGTGTGTGTTATATTATTATATTTTATGATTAATATTTTCTATTATTTGCTTTAGTGCTGGATTATGGGTTGGACTGGGATTGAGGAAGATGATGATTAGCTTTTAGTGCAAATAAAAAAAGCTGGTAAAGCTAATGTTAGCGTCAGTTTCCTCACTCCAAAACGATGTCTGTGACGGGCGAGCCCAGGATTTGAACCCCACACATACTGATCCGTGGTCATATATCTTACCGACATCGCCACTGGCTCCAGCCAATAAATTAAATAATATATTATTTTAAATAATATAATTAAAATAATATATTAACATAAAGTTCTACTATATTAGAATTTCTGCTGCTATATTCAGAACACGTCTTATTCAGTACAATGTAATTTCATTGCATATATTGTAAATTTTGTTTAGTATCTCTAATTCTGAAGCGTCGGTATGGTATGGGTGACATTATGATGAGGCTTAATTTGCTCTGTATGAATCTATAGTCCAGTATAAATCTGAAATTAAATCTTTTCGTTAAACAACACTACCATGTTATGTTGTAACGTACATAGTAGTCAAAATGTAATGAAACAACAATACATTAGTTGTTCCGTTAAATCAGCTAATGGCGATATGTCCGATTACACATAAATATAGTCATTATTGAGTTGCTGCATTTAAAAAGCTGATTAGTTTGAGAATATTTCTTGTTTAAACATTAGTGTTATATTATATTAGTGATTACTTTTCAATGAGACTTTATTAAGAAATATATTTTGACTTGATGTCAGGGTCGTTGATGTCCCTGACATCATCCTTGTATGAGGAAACGGACGTTAAACCTTTACTACTATTATCATCATTATTATTATTAAGATATTTACTTTGTGTGTATCTATATATTTATAGTAACATTGAATTCTCATGATTTTCTGTTGCTTTAGGGTAGAGGAATATTGGGAGCCATCATATGAAGGTCTCGAGAGGTAATTTACAAATATTCTAAAATATTTTTATTCTAATTGTTAATTATCTTTTATTCAATATTAATCTGATAAAAATTAGTTATAATCTATTTGTAACTGTTAAAGATGATGAGGTGGCTAGGTTACACAACGGAGGACAATTGTTATTAAAAAGAGATTATAATAGTAATCAAATAAGCTGTCGTTGTAGTATGTTTGATATTGATTAGGATGTTTAGAATTTTAACATAATTTAATTATTCAAATATTGCAAAAAACTAATATAGTATAGTTAAAATATAGTTAAATCTACTATAGTTAAAGTAGTAATACGTAAATAAATGACGCTGAAGTAATATAGTTAAAAACTCTGTCATACTCTAAGCAGATAGCTGGAGTCTGTTTTAATTTAGGTATTTGACTATTAGATATGTATTAGTGCTATTAATACATGCAGGTTGAAGGTAAACCGTGATATACCGGCAATTATTATCCTGCTCTCAAAGGATCCTCTCAATTCATCATTGCTAGGGTAAGCAGAATTACATTGACTTTGACAATTCATTAATTTAATGATATGTCATGTCATGTCATGTGATCATCCTGGGGCTGGGTCCAGCCAAAGATTTCTCTATGATGTTCCTCCAGAAAACTCTCTTCTTTGCCATTTCCTCGATGTTAATTCGTTTTCTTCCTTCTGTTCTTCCATAAATGCTAACTCCGGCAGCCTTCAAGTCTTCTTCGAGGCAGTCCTTCCATCTTATATTAGGTCTTCCCACTGTTCTCTTGCCATCTGCTTTATAGTTAAATATCTTTCGAGAGTTTCAAGCGTTTCTGTGATCTTCCTTGCGCATACCATATCCAGCCCATTTCATTCTTATTTTCTTGATTATTTAATTTAATGATAAAGGATGTGAAATTTTCTGCGCCAAGCTCATCTCTATTTACGCACGTGTGTATAATATGTCTAAATTATTATTTATGCAGTTTTGCATAAAATTGGTTAAGTAGATCTTCATTGAATTAATTGCTTGAATGGATCGATTGACTCCAGGATTTTATCTATCGTGACGACGTTCTTCATTACTACTACTGATGTTATACTACTAATTCTGTTAATTCATAACAGAATTAAAATCGTAATTCTGTGATTTTCAAAGCCTGATGTATTTAAAAGTAAATATTGGAAATATAAATGTTAGATATCATAAAGATGATTTAGAGCTTAGTGAGCATAATAGACGATTGGTCATTGCACTACGAAATTATAACTTTGTTTGGGTTGTACTTGTGTAAAATGAATATTTCAAATATCTGCTATTGGGATTCTTTCAGAAAATGAATAATTTCTTCGAAACATCGAGAGAAAATAATTTTGCAAACAGTGGCAATGCTATCCTAATACTCTTGACTAAATTTATACTCTAGCAAAGATTTTCTAGAATTTTCAGCCGACGTACAACTGAAATAATAATTATAATCAACAATCCTTTAAATGTCATGTTTCTTTTTTACTCGTATAACCAAAACATTCAATTCACTGCTAAGCTTGTACTCTCATTCGTACCAACGTAATTCTAACAAATAGGAAATGTAAATTATAACTAGCTTCGAAGATACAAAGTCTGAACAGTAGATACTCCAATGGGTTAATACAAATTAACAAATTTAATTAATTAGATGATACAAAGTCTGCACAGTAGATAATTAATTAAATGGGTCTGTGATTGGACTTTATACGGGAAGAGAAGCACAAAGCCGATTATTAAAATGTTTATTCTATGCTTTTAGATATCAGAGTCCAGGGTCGCAAGAATTGTTACAACTAGGAGTGGACGATAGAGTGGGGGGTGGAAAGACGGGGGGGGAGAGGTCTGGAGCCAGGTACAGAAATCAACAGGGCTCTAAGAAACGTCATAAACCAAATAAAGATAAATCCTCGTCTACCTCAGAAAACAGTAAAACTAAAGGTGCTTCATCAACATCAACAGCAGATTCAAAAAATATTCATTCAACTTTGACTTCTTCCTAAACTTCCTTTTTTCTCTCTTTCTCTCTTGGTGCATTGCTTATTGTCAGGTTCATGGCATATCACTCCTCCTGAACAATCGATGATTAGGTAGATAAATTACTAGTGAGTCGTGGCTGAGGGCATGAACAACAGCTTGGAAGCTTCAACATGGCATTAAAATGTAAGACTAATAACAATCACAGGTTGTTTATGTTTTAATCATATGAAAATACTAGAAAAATAGTCTCATCAATAATATCATAGATGAAATGAAGTTGAGATTGATCTAAGTAGTATGGATCGCTTTGCTGGTAGAGGACGAATAATAATATTCTGTAATTCTCATTATCTCTGTGTAGTAATTTATTTATGTATAGCCTATAACGTTGAGATTTGTTAATCTGAAATTAAATGGCATGTGTTTAATTAAGGCTACTTCTGCCGCACACCAATAAATGTTATGAATTACATAAATATTTTCAGAGAAACGAATTGCGAAATATTATCTTCAGAAAACTCTCTGACTCTGTTGTGTTATGCAAAGTGACAGTTTAAAGAAATTAAAATAGTTTTATTTTAATTTTATTTTCAATGCAGTTGTATTTGTTGTAATGCACTGTTGTTATATTGTGTTTATTGTATGTAACTTACTACCACGTCTTGATGGTGTAATAACGATCCGTATTGAGTTATACAGGTAAAAACTAAAATGTATCTAGCAGAATACAAGGTTTATTTGAAATAATTACTTTAGCATGAAACGGACATAAATTACACTGGAATCAATCTTAGTTATTACTGGATAAGCGTTAGCTGCTGATACATAAACGTAATGATTTTCTGACTACATTTAATCCACTTAACTATGCGACTTAATTTAGACATTAAAGTTCAATCACACCAAAAAATAACACAAACTAATTTCAAAGACATCCTATACGCGTATACATATCGTTCAGTATTCCTTTTAGTTCAGTGCAATGCTTTCATCTTATTGGATGACCTATAGACTACACTTAATTATTGGACTGTTGGAGCAAAATTTAAATCAAAAATCTAACGTAAATCTCAACTAATTGTACAAGTATTATAAAATATAAATACAAACCAAATAGAATGTACGGTTAACCTAATCTATTAAAATAAACGAAGTAAAGAATGAAACTTGTCACAAATGCAGTCAGAGTTTTAATAAATAGTATAAAGGTCTTAGTGCATTATATATATACTATATAAAATGAAAACATCTAGTTTATACAATAACAAATCTACGTTTGTTTTTTTTTTTTTTTTTATAAAGTAACAACAGTTAATTTAATGTGTATCGCAAAATTAGAAATATTGCTAGTAAATGAATATTCTGCAAAAAGCAGAAAACTGAACTGTGCATGTAACTTGTAACCCTCCGTGGTTACCCTATAATGACTCAAGAAAAGAGCAGACTACTTTACAAGAGTATCACGACGCAAGCTTAACGTAACTGAAATATTACAAAATAAATGTTATGTACTTTTTGATTTAAAAGTCGACAAATATGATATCATCACCAATATCGTTCAACCATAATAACAGCTTACGTGCGAGGACTAGCTGAATCTACGACTAGGGGATTCACACTGAGTTCCTACACTAGCATTTAAAGGTTGTGCTGAAAAACCAGCTACAGTAACTAGAGCTACAGTAACATCCATTCAGCTATGCGCTTTGCAAGGAACAGATTCCACTGATATGAACCTCTGACAGAGTTCCATGTTGTCCAAATATACTCGCATTGTATCCAGTCGTCTTAATATTTATCATTTCTACTATGATGAATTTAAAATCACAGCGCTACGCCCAGCACTAGCAGAATCTATGCAAATACTCGAATCTCAACTTCGAATAATAGCTATCTTATATGTAACAATAACCATACACTTATACGACAGTTGTACACTCATGAAAGATACTACGACGTTGGATGTTAGTGCGATGTACATTTAAACTCATGAGAGATGATACCAGCTTTTATATTACACATACTCTCTCTCTCTTAGTGCACTGCCTACTGGCATGTCCATGGTACATAACGCCTCCACTATTCTCTGTCTTCCGCCTTCCTCTTCATTTCCGCATATGAGTGGGTCTTTAAATCATCTAACATACCTAATCTCGGCCTGCCCCTGCCTCTTTTTCCTTTCATTCTACCTTCTATGACCTCTTTTGATAGACCTTCCCCCCCTTAGAATGTGTCCTATCCATCTCTTCCTATTTCTTAATACATTTATCAACTGTCTATCAGTGCCAACTCTCTCCAGGACTAAATTACACATACTAAATTATCTAAAATATTACGTTATCAATAACAAATATACAGATTAATTCATATACCACGCTAATCCCGTGAACAATAAAATTAGCTTGTGACTCAATCAACATTATGTAGACGATATAGGCAAATTGTGTATTTAAAATAATTGCATTTCAATAAAGCTAAATGATACTGTTTTCTTTCACAACTGTCATATGAACCTGCTTATGAGGAGATCGGAAAGGCTTTGCGATAGCTTTACAATAAAAAAAGCTACAGGCTGTCAAACCTCTACAGCATATACAGCACATAACAAATACTAGTAATTACAGTGGATTAATGTAACTTCTTACTAATAGACTCATGTGCGGAAACATTCGTGCACTGTGTTGTGCAAACAAAAATATTTAGAAATAACATATAATAGGATTAATAGGATAAACTTAATTAATGCACTGCCCTAAACAATTATCATGTTATAACACTGGTCTACAAAAAAAAAATTTCGGAGCGCACAAACAATGGCATAGGGTGTCTTTAGTAGAGTTTTATATGCTGATTCCAAATCTGTTTTCCGTTTTCTCTATCACTCTCAGTTTTTGAGGTATCTCAGTTTGAAATTTTACCAACTACGCACCAAAATAAGCATTATATTAATATGTAATTCTTTAAGATTTACAACCAAATTTTTATTTGTTTTTTATTTATTTTTATTTTTAATCTTACTAAAACGTTCAGATAAGGTAAAAACCTTAAGTAAACTTAGTCCAGCCTATAAATACGTCTACAGAACTACTTATAATTTCTATAATCACTTAAAGTTTGACTATGTTTCCTATGTTCTGCATCTGGGTCATCACGATACAACGTCCAGCAATAGTCCGCGAGCATTGAGGCATTCCATTTACCTTGGTAACGTGACTCCATGACCGATATGTCCTGATGGAATCTAATCTCCATGTTCATCCCTAACAGCTCCGAGGTTTCCAGAAAAGAAGTCAATATGGGAATCCAAAAAGTGTACTTTCAGTGACATATTGCATCCCCATTAGCCGATAGCACTCCAGCATATTCCTTTGCAGCATTTTCTGCAGTTAGGAACACGATGGTTTCCCAGAAAACCACTAACCACAGCCTCAAAGGTTGTCTTCTGCAGCAGGTTCCATTCCTTCCATCTTGATGCCAGAAGTTCTGATTGAGATTTTGACAGAGACAATTCACGCACAAGATCATTCAGTTAAACAATTGTTATCAGGTGAGGCTCGCTATTGTCATCCTGGATGTAATCTGAGTCATATATATCTCCGTCGTTATTCACATCAGGTTCTTTCTCAGCTGCAGGAACATACGACACTTGTGGTTGAGGTACCAGAAGACCATCACCAAGTGGGACTGGTCTCCTGACTGAAACAATATCAGGATATGTGATGCCACTATGATTCTTGACCTGGAAGCCAGCTATATTGCTTAAACAGAAGTAGCAGTCAGTGACATGATAAAGAGGCTCACGCCACATCATGGGCACAGCAAATGGCATAGATTTCCTTTTACCATGCAGCCATTTACCGAGCGATATTTAGCACGTAGAACAGATTACATGTGGAGCCCACTGTTTATCTTGATTGCCAATTTTACATCCAAAGTAAAGAGTATATGCTGCTCGATCATGGTTTGAGATCTTTCTCATGTTCTTCTTGGGCACAAACTCTCCACAGACGTAGCAGAACTTGTCTGGATCGTTCACGCAACAACGCCTCGCATACTTTGATGATCCTTCAGTGCGATCTGAAATTGACGTTGACTGTGCAGCCATTTTTACAAGAGACAGAAGGTAGGAAGGTGATTTTGTGCTTAACATCAAGGTTCAGAAGCTCACAAAGGCTCTTCAGGACGATACAACACACTCGAGCTACTGTCGCAATATCTCGTACACGCTGACTATAACTTAACAAGTTAGACTAGCAATATAATTAATATTGGTGTGTACTGCATTTATTAATTACAAGCGAAATAAAATTGTGGTGTTTAATTAAGTTACTAAATTCTCTCATTATAATGCTTACTAGACTGTTGAAATTACATAAAAAGTAGAAATCCATTCTACTTAATTAATATTTAACTTTATTCTCTAACATATAAGTAATATATAAAAATATTTTATTTCTAAATTCAAGTTATATAATTATATATAGAATACATATTATGACTAAAATATTAGTTCAACAATTATAATTCTGTAAAACTTTAAAATGATATAAGTCTCAATATCTCAGCAACTGAGGGTGATAGAGCAAAACCAAAAGCAGATTTGAAATCAGCGCAAAAAATACATAAGAAAAGTATAATGTTGCAAGTTGTGCAAAATTTCTGTAAATCAGTGTAATCTACCCCTGAATCCCAGTTTAGCTAGGGTCAGGATAGGAATAGACCTTTAAACTTTCCAACTAGTTTCAGAAATTGTGTAGCAATTTCTGGAGCCTCTGAAGCATTTTCAAATATTTGTTATTTAAATCATGGCATGCCTCTGGCATAAAAGAGGACAATCAGGGGAATTGGTATAACTCATATTTTTTATATAATTATAATTGTATCAGAAGTTTCCTACACCAAATCTCAAATACATCTATGATAAATACTTCCCTGTCTAACAGCAACAGCAAAATAATAATTGTCAATTAACTAACTGAGAAGCAATTAAATCAGATCAATTTAAAAATAACCGTGAATGCTACAATACTAAATGTAAACTAGAAAGATACACAATACCTACAATATGTAATACCTTAATAGAGGAAGGGCAAAACTTAATTGTGATAAGACAATTGACTATTTAGCCAATTCAATTATGACTGCTACTCAACTGCAAGTAACCAAACAATAAAGTACTTTAGAATTAATAAAGAATCCAATATATAGCAGTGAATTAATGTCAATATCATCCCATCATTAACAAATGAGTTTGAAAAATTTGCAAGTGATAGGTTGTCTATATATTAATTAATCCGCATGAACTTTACTATAGTTAATAAGCAATATGACGTATTAACAGAAAGCTGTAATATTTCAAATCACAAATTATTTAAGTCTAAGGCGAGATACAAAATATCAGCTCAAATATCACGAATCTTTGGCACAGCTCTTTGATTGCATAGATAGTTTTCTATATACTGAAGCATCAAATAGTATACATGTACCTGTATACTCAGCCAGCGTATAGTAGATATCGATGTGTGTGTCTGCTATAGCAACAATGGTTTGAAATACGTACAGTTTTGTGTAGGACTAATGATATACTGTACATGCATATACATCATACACACATATACTTTCAGATCATTAGCTTTACTTCAATTCTGACCTACTTTCTCATTTTATAATCAATATTTTCTTAAGGCATTAGGACAGGTTCAGTCTGCATTCCTAAAACCTCTTTAATAGCATCATCGGACGATGAAATGAACAGCAAAATGGAATTTCAGTGTAGAATCAAAAAGCATTTTGTATTTAAAGAATCAATTAGAACCATTCACATTACGTGTTTTAGGTCAGTTCATATAAAGAGATCTAAAAAAGTTATATTTTGGCACTCCAAAAACTGCAATTACTCTATGTTCTGTAGCTATATCGGTTATATTTAAGTTTTACTGTAATTCTAATTATTTAATTTAAGAAATGTAAACAAGTGAGCTTAATTTTGTAAAATCACTAACACCACGAAGTTATCCCCAAAAGCTCTACAGCATAAAATCATATCTCACAAAGCTCAATATCATCATAAAATAATAAAAACAAAAAAGTAGCGATAAATTCAAACACTGCAACTCCGTAATGAATTGTATCTTCAGCGAAGTATAACAAAAACAAGAAAGAATCAAATGAGCACTAGAAGTTTAGACTATTAAGAAATAGACTATTTATATTATGTGTTATAAGACTAAATATATTCACAAACAGCAAACTAGATCTCTACTGCAAGTGAGAGATAACGAAAATATGAAAGATCAAATGATAACTAGAAGATTAGACTATTAAGAAATAGACTATTTATATTTTGTGTTATATGACTAAATATATTCAAGAACAGCACAATAGATATGTACAGCAAGTGATGGAGAGAGAGAGAGAGCGAGAGAGAGAACGATATTCAATAAAAGAACATCATTTCAACCAGTACAAGTGATACAGTGAGCGATATTTAAAATATGAGACATTAAACTCAACATGACACTGAAGCTAATTTAGGAAGCTAGTAAAACAAAATATATAAACTATAATATCAAAGACTGATATATTCCAAGCTTACTAAAATCATAATTTAGACTTTTAATATGACTGACAAGAGAGCAAACAATTTTTAGAATTTCGTATCCAGGTTTACCTTGGCTTAATTTTACTCGTTCAGAAATTTGTGAAGACTTGCAACACCAGTTTAACATCAGACTTTCTCACAACACTAGTTCTAGGACAAGCAGCTAACAAACTACTAAGGAAATTTGATCAATGAATCTAGCATCTCATTTCTATAAAAAAAATAGACATCGAAATGAATCGATAAAATATTACAGCTATAGATCACCAGAAGAGTGGAGGGGTTACATATCATGGACCTGCCAGTAGGCAGTCCACTAAGAGAGAGAGATCAGAAGATTCAAGCAGAACATCCACACACTCGGGAGAAATATATGTTGCTTAATATATATCACATTACAAAGCAGTTGAAAATGTAATTCTCAGAGAGACAAAACAATATATAAAGGTTTTGAAAAGTGACGTTGCACTAGAAGCTACTTTAATACTGGTAAAGGGAATTACAAAGTAATATTGTACGCCACAGGTTTACCAAATACACCTCATTAAAAGCAATTTATTTAAATTACACATGACTGTAGATCCTTTAAAATAGTACAATCCTGTCCCAATCAAAAAAATATCGTGTAAAAAAATTATTACCACGAAACACATGACTATGGCACTTGTGTATTTTATCAATTTATTAATATAGTTTAACAATAATACTGGTGGTGCAAAAACGTATTCTGCAGTTGGTGTTATCTCCAATCTATCACCAAAAATAGAAGCTATTACACGAACGTTTGATCAATATATACACATATTATCACACATCCTAGATATACAATACAATATTGTACATTCCTCAAAGAGAAAGATTAAAAATATGGCAAATTCAAAATATTTTACAAATGCAGAAGAGGCACTATTCGCGCAACACTCTCTACTCAGATCTCAAGAAAAATAATGACAGACATTTGATTTTTATAACACAGTATTAGCTCCAAGTCTCAGTGATTGAAGCTTCAATCATGGTACCACACAGAAGTCGTTTAAATCCCGCCTTGTCTGGTTACTAGCGGTAGCGAAGGACGGTAGAACATAAAACAAAATAAAAATATTTAGTTTATTTAACAAATAATATTCATGACTATTACTGGAGTGCGTACAATCAAACGAAAAATATGGCAAGAGAATAAAACTAGTGTGAAGACTACTAGAGCAGGAAGAATATAAATAATTATAGAAAATATTTTATGGAAAACGTTTAACGAGAGCATTTGACGCTAATAAATCAATATTGTTATATATGTACAAATTAAAAGTGATTAAAGGCAGTTCACAAAACAACTAAATAGCATGCAACAAATACGCAACTTAGATTAGATAACAGATTAAAGATAGTAGGCTGTCAAACGACAGTGTATCGGCTACAGCTGGTAAGGCTAAATACAACTAAACATAATATAGTCGGTTCAAAACATTCATAAAAAGCAATCGATCAATACATGTATTTATAAAGAGCTACAGAAAAACAATTTTCAGCTTAAGTAAGCTTGCAGTAAACAGCATTTAAGAACTTCTTAACTATTCCAATAACTAGACCTTCAGCGATTCTAAAACCAAAAATGTAAACATAGGCCTATACAATAACATTGAACTAAAAACAAAGAGAAAGAAATATAATGTCTTTAAATAATGACTTTACAACGGCTTATAAACAGATTATCTCAATTATTTTAATCAAATCTTGATTAAGTTAAGATTGATATTTACAAAAATTATAGCATTGAGCTTTATATCTCACTAAAAGATCCCAATCGAGCAAATTAAAAGTTACAGTTATGGCAGCCAGGAATCTCAAAGTGTATAACGGCATTACAACTCCTACATGACCAAGCCGTGACAAAGCACGCATAAATACAAATCTGAAAATGTAGCCAGATTAGACATTTAATATGTATAAAATTCATAAGTAACTTCCAGACAATTACAACGTAATTGTACATATATGTCAAGAGAACTTAGATGAGTTTTTAACTAGTACATTCACTAAAAACATATAGCAAAATAAGCATATTATTTATTTATTTAGATTTTTACGCCAATTAGTTGACACGGAATGTCTAAGTTTTAATTTAAAAGTAGTTTCACACTATAGGTACATTTATTAAAGAGCTAAGTTATGAAGCAACAGATTTCTATATGCTTCAATATAACTCCAATATAACTCCAATATAACACATCTCCTCACTCTGAAATAAAATTAGTACTTTCTACTGAATAGAAATAGTAACATAGATGATGCAGTAATGTAATATGATATAATGTGTAATGTGATAGGTAATGTTAGAGTAAAAACATAAATGACTACAATAGACAAAGATCAGTGTAAAAGAATAAATAAAACTTAAACAAGCAGTCAGTATAAACTTTAAATTGCTGTGTTTGTAACTCAAGAGAGTATGACAGATCTTCCATACTATGTGCACAATGTACAAACTGAATAGTAATGAACACAATCCCGATTATAAAATTGGAATAACAACAACCTAGTATAATAAAAATTTAAGATTGTAATTATGAAATGTAAAATCCTTCTGAATCTATATAGGAGAAGCAATAATTTAGGGCTTACAAACGGATTGGAGGATAATTAACATTTACAAAACAAATACACACGCAAAAGTGCAAGGGAGAGAGCTAATTCTTGTATAAAAAATAAAGACAGAAATAACTTGAAAGCTACTAAATTTGGCGCTTATGCAGGCCGTTAGACAGAAGGCTACCATTAACAACATCACCACCACCGCCAGGATTAACTGTCACATCAGCGGTGCTGGTAATGTCCTTTTTGACGGCGGCTCCACTGCCCAACTCGGTTATGTCGGGCTTGACTGCAGCTCCTCCCCCTACTTCAGTCGCGCCGTTGGTCGTAACACCGTTGATTTTGTCATCTTCCTCTGAGCTTACTTCTGGTTCAGTCTCACTTCTATCATCCTTATCAATCTAGACAGATTCAATGGAAGTATAAACTAAGAACACTAAACAATAATATTAACTTCCAGCAAGCAATCTCCCTTCATGGCACAATTTAGCCATTGCTTAGCAAACTCTCAAAGAGTTTCCAGCAGCTTTACCTCTACGATTTTGAGAAGCAGTGTGGTTCGCAATGTAGCTTTATTGCTTGGGAATAATATGGCTTCCCTTTGTCATCCTCAGTTCTTACTTAGTCGCCTCTTACGACATGTGCAGTTTATGACTGGTCCTTTCTTAAGGGACCTGAGCACCACACGGGGAAATAATTAACAATAACAGCAATACTGTTATTTTTTATTGATAAGAAAGATCCTAAATGTTCAAAATTTGTTCGCAGCAAATCACACAAGAAACATTAATATATCAATCTCAATTCAGGATGAGTGTTTTATATCATATGCTATCCTGGGATCTACAGTTAAAAAAATGACAAATTACAGAGTAAAATTACTTCCTTGAAAATGAATCAATAAATGTAAAGGCATTTAAAAACGACGATTAACAAGACTATGACTAATTAAGAAAAACGAACCCTTCCTTTGCGCAGATAGATGAAGAGCATGCGCAGTATCATGCAGAACCAGATGATATGTAGTACTAGAAGTACGAGGAGAAACCCTGAGAGAATCTTGGCTCCAAGGAAGGGGCCTAGCATCTCCTGACAGTCAAAGTATCCAGATCGCATCAGCCTAGATGTATAACACGTTCAGCCGTGATTATATAAAAACCCTCGACCAAATGCTAAGTTATGGATAGTAAAGAAATACACAGGCATGGTAGCAGTACAAAATAGTTGCTCCAAATGATAGCATTTTAATACTAAGTAATACAGCGGTAGAACCTAAAAGGGGAAAAATAGTATATGTTGCTTAACATGCATAAATCAAAGAGAAATAATAAATGGCAGATGATTGTTTAATAGGAGAATACTGGAAGATTTCCAACAGTTGAAGTTGACATAGACACAATGCAAGGCAGGGACAAAAAGACTAAGAAAATTTAATTCAATTTATTATTTATTGTATTCTTTCAAATTTATTCTCGTATTATTTAGTTCCATCATTAACCATTCACCCATTACATGCAGCAAACAATTAGATGTGCATGAAACCAAAATAAGTGTCATTTATGACACTTATTCGTGGGTTCGAATTCCAGCTGCGCTGAGAGTAATATCTCGGACATTCACTGGTTATACGGAAAATGGTTTAAATTGCCTAACGGATTAAACATGTGGTGTTAAAAAGTGATAGATATCGACATAGTTGATCATTTCACTATAATGCGTGTTTACGTGTTTACTCATATTCCCAGATATGAGTCGACCAAAACACAGCCGCTGCCAGCTGCAATTGAGGCGCCATCAAAAGGCATTGATTACTAATAGCCATGGAGAGGAAGGAGAAAATTGGCCTTAACCAAGCATCTGTGCTTCCAGACCCAGTTTGCCGTTATGTTATGTTATGATATAGAACATAAGACCATCATTTCATTCACTAAGCACAATGGCGCACAGTTTTTACATGTATTCTAACACTATCAATCTAAAAGATATTTACACTTCAGGGCATTTGCAAGAAGACTCAATTTTAAACGTGTTAAAATAACGCCCATCAAATATCTTAATCCTTGAAACAATTATAATTATTATTATTAATATGACAGTTAATAGAATAGCAGTAGACAAGATAATAGCTCATATTTGGTTGCCAGATAAATAGTAAATGGCACAATTAATCAGTATCAGTAATCAGTCCCTGACTGCAACCTTTGTGTGAGGAAATGGATGCTAGTTTTTTTAAATAATAATGTTAGTATGAGATTGACTCTACAATGCCTGGAATACTATAACCATTCTACCATCTCTCAAAGAAACGTATAATTGAAGATCTATGCCAGATATGGATAAGCATCGCAACAATCAATGTCAGCTGCTGGAAAGAAGTTAAAACCAGCATAAACACCGAGAACTTACCAGAAGGGAAAGATAACGAGACGGGTGATAAACCAGAGAACGGTGAAGCAGATGAACAACACCTCACAAAGCTTGTGATATCTACAATACTTTGCTAGCTTAGCTCCCTGAAAGAATAAATTAAAGTAAAAAATTAAATTTAAATAGATATTATATAATTCATAAATTTGAAACATGAGCCCAAGTGCTTTGATATGCGTATGCTTTACTAGAGCACGATTATCGAGGTTACACAGATGTTGATGAAGAAAAGAGAACATGGCCACTCAAACCTTTTGTTAATTTTAACACGAGATATCACATTACGCGTGAATAAGGTAATACTTCTATAGATGATAGAACCAACTAATTAGATTAATTAAAGACATGATCAAGAAGAAGCAACTAGAAGACGATGCCTATTAGTCATCGGCTACTAGTCATCAAAATTATTGTATACTGCCAGAAGGAAGAAGATAGGAGCCAGTACTTACGTACAACAGATACAAGTAATAAAATACAATCAAGCTAAAAATTCAGGCAATCATGCATAAAAGTCAAAGGTAACAAAATATATTGTAAAGTAACATATAAAATACCCTCTTAGGAACTCAATCATGCCCAAAAATTTGCAAAGCATAACCTATTCTCTACTAATAGAAATAAACTAATGCTAGTTATGTGTGTCAATATGTATGTACAGGAAAAACCCAGAAATCAAACCCGCACCTCCATCCAGCTGTCGACTGTGTCGTGCAGCACCAGCACGAGAGCTCCAAATGGCACAAGATTTGTGCTCCACGACATGCCCATCAGGGTCAGAGTTACAATATGATGAATGATCATCTGCAGGAAGTCCTTGCGCTTGATGTCACGAAACAGAGACATGAGTAGTGACACGTAGAATCCCGCCTCTACCATGTAGTACCAGTACATCTCTGCAGGAACGTGCTGCGTGTTCAACAATTGCTCTCAAATAATTATCAAAAACTCAATCTCTAAATAATAACAGTACTGTGTCAGAAAACATGACACTTGCATGCTTGTTTTAAGACCCGTTTAAACCGCTTTAATACAGGTAGTGGCTGGTTAATATCAATCTTTTCCATGGTAAATAAAGTCTTGCTATTGATAGCACCAATTGGTAGCAAGCTCCAAAAAATGCTTAACCTTCCATGCGCCCAAGAGGATATTCAGCATTTGCTGACTGATCAAGGCTTTGAACCCAGGCCACTTGTACCCGAGGTGAACACTTTAATCGTTATGCCATATCCTATCTCCCATATACACTGTGTTTTTTATAACTGATACCCTAAATTGTTTTAACAATAAAGTCATAAAAAGTTGACCGATGTTCTTCAAATTTACAGCACTTGACCAGCAACCAATTCTACAAAACATAGAGAGAAATTTCGTTTGAATATCTTTAATAACGTGAAAGTTATAGTTTCGCGAATATGAGTGGGGTTGGATTAAAAATTTCCAATATAGGATTACGGGCGTGTTACATTTAGGGTAGATTATCTCTATAAAAATACTAGCTAACACGCAATATAAAATTTCTGCTAATGCCATTTTGAAGAGCAATCACTTCTTTGCAAGATGACGTAAAATACGTGCTGATATGTTCGCAATTGACACAGTTATTGAACTTTTGTGCATGCACTGCATGAAGAGAATAAACGAAGAAGAGGACTCAGATGCAGTGGCTGCAGTGATAGCAGTTGTACCCAGACATGCAATGCATGCATTAAAAGTTCAAGAACTTTGTCAATTAAGAAGATATCAGCACGAAATTTACATCATTTTGCAAAGAAGTGATTGCTCCTCAAAATCGCATTAGCTGAAATTTTGTGACGTGTTCGCTATTATTTTTATAGAGATAATTTTACACTGCATGTAATACGCCCGTAATCCTGTACTGGAAATTTCTTATCTGACCCCACTCCTCTTCACAAAACTATAACTTTCACGTTGTTAAAGATATTCCAACGAAATTTAGCTATGTTTTGTAGAATTGGCTGCTGGTCAAGTGCTGTAAATTTCAAGAACATCGGTCAACTTCTTGCGACTTTATTATTAAAATAATTTGGGGTATCAGTTATAAAAAACACAGCGTAGTTCTAATTCAAAATTGTCCTAGTTTATTAAGTGCTTGATCCTAAACTGAATAAGATACAAATAAGTAAGAATAGATATTATGGGTAATCCTACTTAAATACACATAAGCCAAGATTTGATTTCGGTGTTACAGTAACATTTATAAAAACATTAAACTTCAACAAACATTAAAGTAAGAGAAAGTGTGACACAATTGTCACAATGCTTATGTTATGAAAGATGTGTAAGTACATTCTTAATAATATTGGGCCACATGACCCTAACACAGGAGTGAAAGAAAAAAAGACAATTTCAAAAGTCTGTTTTGGTACTACAAAGGGTACTGTCTGAGATGATCGGGCCATTGATAGTAGTGAGGCAAATGTTCAACCGAGAGACACAGTATCTAATATCTAACTGATATATATTTCAGAGGAGCATGTCACACTCAGATCCAAATTACACAAACTCAGGAAAGTCTCATTCTCAAACCTTACAATCATCAACTATTATGAAGTGCTATATATTGTGGGAAAGCTCTGAAGTTCTCAACCTCTTGTATGGATTTCAGAAATAGACGTTAAATCGAGCTTAAAGCTTCACAATATATAGACTAGTTAAGGTTAAATTGATGTATATAATACACCTTAAATTCAACAAAATATAACAAAATAAAGTAACTAAAATCAATTTTAAAAATAATTCCAAAAATTTAAAAATACTAAATAAAGTTAACAGTGTATCATAAGAAAGCTTCTGATTTATTTCTAAAAAGAATGTCACTTTTATAAGTAAATGAGTATTATCAATTCCATCATGAAATTCAAATTCATTTAAACTTTAATTCGAATAACGATTTTAAAAGTATTAACCTGATATGGGTATCCATAGAAACAATGTCTCGGGTGCTCATAGAAATAGGGCTTCTGCGTAAAACATAATAGATTCTCAAATAGCAAATTTATTAAATTTATAAAAAAGGTTAAAAAGTATATTTATATTAGCTTCAGTTTATCACACTAATTAACAGACACGTGACACTCCTGTTACTTGTTACTAACATTCTAAATAAAAATGTTTGCGAAGAATCAAAATCGCGAAAAATTTAACATGAAATGTAAGGAAGTTTTGAATTTTAAACCAGAATTAAATAAACTAAGCCGTAACTCTACAGCATCAGTAATCTCATAAATCTCATAGCATTTAAAAAAAATATAGAACCTACCAGTCGGCTGAAATTTAGAGCTAATTTAAAGAATCTCATCAATTCTCATTTCAACAGCAACTCATAACACAGTAAAGAGCTGTTTAAACGATGTTAGATTGGGTGCAGCACAGGCTAAGAAGAAGAGACTGCAACTGACTTCGTATGCCAAAATTTCAGTTTTAGATTAATCAAGTTCATTAACAATAACGTTTAATGTAATTCCAATTATTTTAATGCAGATTAAATTATAATCTTGGAATTTTTTGCATATACTAAATAAACATTAAAAAGACACTAATCTCGTTCATTTATAATATAAAAATAGTGCAATTTAAACCCAACAATTAAAACCATCTCCATCTTCAAGGTCAACTGTTTCAACAATATTTTATAAAAAAATTCAACTTACATCCCACAGTATGTAGATTCCGTACCAGAAAATACTGCAGTAGAAAACAAATCTCCAGCTGTTCCATAAACACACAACAATATAAGATTATGCTAGAATTTTATACTTAATATTATTTATCTACATTATCTGAACAGTAAAACCAACACTCAGAGATAAACTGTGCAAGCAGAGTATCTAAAGCTTTACTAATCTACTCAATATTGTTCCATTGCATGTACATATGTAATAGTGAATAATTGCTAAAAATATTCCAACAAAATACTATAGTTCCTATTTTGTGAAATATTTGAAAATGGTAAGGGAATAAGAGTACTAACTGAAGAATATTCTACTGCACAACATCACTGTTTAAATATAGACAGTGTACCTTGTTTCCTGAAACCTCTTCATGTCTGGAGCCTTTGATTGAGCAAGTCTGAGTCTCCACCATCGTTCCACCTGACGTGTCGTCCAGCACAGTTGTTTGGCCAGTCCCTAAACCAAGCATTCAACATTAAAAAACCTTTCTTATAATTTGCTTATCTTGTCACAGATAGGGACTGAGTCGGTGACTAATTGATAAGTTGTTAGACAGCGGATCAGTAGATGCAGCGTTCAACTTCAGTGCTCTCCAAGTCACTGTCAAGCTATTGAGCACGAAACTGACAATGAACTTGGCTTTAGCTCACATATGCACACATATTTAGCAAGTAAAGAAATTAAAAACATGAAGAAGCTTACAACAAAAGAGCCAAAGCTCTGTGACATACTACAATCAATTGAAACTAGTAAAAAGAAAAATTCAGAAACCTATAGTAAATTTCTTTTATACCACAAAATACCATAAAATCTAAGGTAACCATACCTTTGGATGATTATTCATACCGAGAAGTTAAAAATTAAAAAATTCTAAACCACAGACAAATGAACCATTTGTCAAACATTGACAACCAGCAACTTGACTTTCCATTCAGAATCACCAAATATGTTTAATTTCATTTGTGGATTTAGGTAATGAGCTGGCAACTCAAGTTATTTAAAGTTTGACTTTTGCGTTGTCTCATATAGCCATTCAAGCTGTTAGCCAACACTACTACCACAATATGTTTTAGGATGTTCAAACAAGAGATACCGTGATGTTTCAAAAAAATGTAAAACATATAAAGGTACCGAATTTTAAAATCTTCAATTACAATACAATATTTACATTCAATGTATTCAATAAGTGAACGCTCAATTGGTCATTGAATTGATACATTTTTGAGGCTTTTACAACTATATAACAACAAAACACTTCTAGTTCAATTCTTTAATAGGAAAAATGTCTGCAAAATTGGAGCTATATATTAAAAGTTAGTTACCGTCAGTTCTGCGTGAGGAGGCAGAAGTTTTCCATGTTTTAAGAAGGCAGCTTCTAGAACAGGATTGATAGATGGTTTTCTGCACGATACCTCACTAATCCCATAATATCTTCCCAATGGCAGCGCCATAACTCTGCAAAAAGAAGGAAATTATTTAGATATTTGTGTCATGCAAACCACTGGGGATTGCAGTTATGATTATAGAATCTTAGAATGTGCAGAGAAGGGAATCCATTAAAAGACATTTGACAGAGTTTACCTAAGTGCCTCAAAAGTATAAGCTGTAGTACCTAGTGCTCAAAGAAGCAGTTAATAGCAGATCAGCTGAAAACTTGTAGAAATCCATGCCACACGAATTTTCAAATCTTATCATCAGAAATTATCAGATATTAAACTTTTTGATGTTAATATAGCCATATATATATATAAGAAATTACACTTTGTTGCACAATTTTAATTAATTAATAATACTGGCTTGAGCCAGTGCGATGTCAGTAAGGTACTCGACCGTGGTTCAGTATGTGCAGGGTTCAAATCCTAGGCTCGCCCGTCACTGACATCGCTTTAGAGTAAGGAAGCTGAAGTTAACATTATCTTTTTTACGCAGCAGTTAGGATGTACACTGAGAACAAGGTCTTGCAATAAGAAGATTTAGTGGGAGGAGCTATTGAATTATGATATTCTAGTACGATATGTTGACATCATCTAATCAACTGCTTTCAACTGGAAGGATCGCAGGTTCAGTGGTATAGATGCTTGGGTTTAGATCATGAGGTTCGGAGTTCGATTCTGGCGAGTCACTTTTATTTTTAGAAGTTTTACTCAAATTGTTTATTTTCTTAGGAATACGTTTAGGATTAGGGTAAAGGGTAGGGGTTAGGGTTAGGGATAGTTTTAAAAGTTAAATTAAATTTACAGTCTATTCAACAATAACAATTAAGTCCTTCCACTATATAGTCTTCTTATTCCAAAACCTTGTGATTAGTAAATTTTGTAACGTAGTAAATTTCCACCAACCAAATGCCATTTCTGACGCTAGTTTGGATCTTAGAGCTTTGTCGCCTTTTACGACACACGCAGTCCAAGGTTGGTCTATTCTACAGCAACCAGGTCACAACAGGGGTTCCCGGACAGACAGAACATGAGTAACCCAGGCACACAAAGGGTACCAGAACAACACATAGTAACCCGGACACAACACAAGTAATCCGGAAACAGCACGGACAACAGCAATCCAACGATGAAGGTAAATGTCACAAGTAAATTACGAAATATACACTTAAAACATTGCATAGAAATATCTTAATAAATAAAGTCAGTTTAGTAACAAAGTTAAACAGAAAATTACCGTTCCCATATCAACCGAACAACCGAGATGACTAGTGCTAGAGGAAATACCATCCACAGATCGTGAGGGGACGGATAGAAAGGTCCATCCGGGTTAGAATAGTTGCGCTGCAGGTCTTGCCACGTTAAATTACCCGGAAGCCAAACCCTGTCACTCCAGAGCCAATCCGTATATCCTAATAACATCCTCAACGAACTCTCCACGTCCGCCATCTTCAATGTTGATGTTTTCAAAACCTCACCTTAATATGAGTCAAAAATGATTTTCTTCTTCGGTAGGTCTTCCTCAAAGTATTACCAAAAATGCACAAATATGAATTCGCTTGATTAAATACCTGTTTAATTCATATAAAACTATAAAGGAACACAAGTTTCAACGTACGTCGAAAGAGAGAGAGAGAAAGAGAGAGAGAGAGAGAGAGAAAGAGAGAGAGAGAGAGAGAGAGAGAGGGAAGGAGGGAGGGAGGGCCTTATGCTATGTCTTTGGTTGACGCCCATAAAGAGCTGTACGTTAATTTCTCAGGCTAATCCTGATGAAAGTTCTACTTCTGTAATTAACTGTTAAGTGCATTTTTATGATTAAATAGATAAATGCATCTATCAGTGTAAATGCTCAAACTTTCTACTCTTCAGCTAGGCTTACACTATGATATAGGGGCCCTACATTTATTCCTATGACACAATCCAAATTATTTTTAAAAACTGTCTAAAAAGCGATAGCGCAAATCTATATTCAAAACTCTGATACATTTTAATTGCATAAAGAGTCACTAATACTAGTTAGTTTTTTGCAGCTAGCTAGGTTTTTAGTCTTACGCAAGCGTGTAGCCGACATGCAAATTTTATAATTGATAATTAATAATCTCAGTAGGCCTACGTATTGTTATGTAATATTGTTCTGTTACTAAATGATATATATAAGAACTATAATTAAGTAATTCTTTATTGTATGCTAATACTGTGCTACACTTACTACAATATCACCGGTCCGATGGCTTAATGAATAGCCAGAGGAATAAAGTTTTGTTATTAGCTTCCAAAGCCACGTACTCTGGCTGAGATCATCCTGAGCGAGCTGTTAAAGACAGCAGAAGTATACTACACAGGCTCCAGGTATGTAGGCCTCTTTGGGCTGATATATCCGATGTTGTCATTGACAGCAATAACACTCCAGTTAATTGTTGTAACGTTCTTGCATGTTAATTATTGCTGTTATTAAATTGTTGTCCCTCATGTACCATGTGCAAGCGACCACACAGCAACTAATAGTTGCCAGTAGGTATATACAGGTTTTGGATGTGGACTTTGGTGAATAATGACTGAATCGATACTGACTATAATTGACTATAATCGAGAGAGATCGACGATCGGCTAGATTCTCCGAGTATGTTAGTTCAAAGAGCTATTAAAGTTTAATATTGCAGTCGATATACAGGGTGAGTAAAAAAAAGATAACACCTGCAAAAAAGTTTGAATATCTCAGGCTATTGTTAATATTTTACAATAAAACTTTTGCCAATAACTAAAGGACTAATTTTTGATGGGGTGGCCAATTTTCATCCATTTTGGTACATAGACAGGCCAGTTATGCACGTTTCAGCAGAGCAACCCCCATATTTTTACCTAAAAATGGCGTAAAGCACCTCCTGCAGTTCTGTCTTGTTTTTAGGCATCGGCTGGTGTTTCTGATAGAGATGCAGCATGGTTCCCCAGATGTGGTAATCCAGAGGATTATGATCGGGTGAGTTTGGAGGCCATTCATTCTTCTTGATGTAATCCGGGTTTCTCTCGCTGATCCTTTCCTGTGCATGACGAGATGCATCAGCCGGAGCACCATTCTGCTGAAAGATGAAACCATTTGGTAGAAGAGCATGGCAATCATCAAACAGCTCCGGAAGCAAAGTACTGACGTAATACTGAGAGTTCAACCTTACCTTCTCGTCAATGAAGTGCAATCTGCCCTTACCGTTGTAGCAAACGCCATTTTAAGGTAAAAATGGGGGGTTGCTCTGCTGAAACTTGCATAACTGGACAATCTATGCACCAAAATGGATGAAAATTGGCCACCCCACCAGAAATTAGTCCCTTATTAATTGGTAACAGTTTAATTTACAAATATTAACAATAGCCTGAGATATTCAAACTTTTTGCAGGTGTTATCATTTTTTTACTCGCCCTGTAGATTCACGATAGCATAAAAATACGGCGTCCTATATATTCCATTTTGATATTACATTCACATTCACATTGCAGTGGTTCAATAGCACCAGTGTATAGCTGGATGTGTCATTTATGTGCAATTAAATTGGTGTCCAGATTCCATTTGTACTTATTTTTAAGCACTTCGAAATATCTACGTCATAATGCAAAGTGCATGAAATTCTTGACCAATCTCATTTTGTGTGACAAATATTCAACCAATTGAGCACATAATTTAGTGCAATTGCATACGATGATACATTATCCAGCTACACACTATGTGCATTTAAATTGGTGCACAGACTCCATCTGCACTTATTTTTGTGCACTTCGAAAGGTCTAGTTCATATATTTATATAGTGAAAAGTGCACGAAATTCTCGATCAGTCAAACTTTTAATTGCAGTTATTCGCCCAATTGTGCAGATAATTTGGTGCAATTACACCTGTGCGTAGCTGGATAACGCATTACTTATGTGCAATTACATTGGTGCACTTCAATGGTGCAGTCTTTTCTTACTAGACGTTTGAATTTCAAATTTCGAGAAAACACCATAATTTCGAATGAGAATGTGAATGTAATGTCAAACTGGATAATAGTACATAGAGTAATGATTGACTCCTCTATGCGCAATTAAATTGGTGCACAGACTCCTTCGGCATTTATTTTTGCCAACTAGATAGGGTATATATACACTCTTTGATGATCTAGTGATTGTATGTATACTTTGTATGTGTGCTTCAATAAACATAGTTCTCTCTCTCTCTCTCTCTCTCTCTCTCTCTCTCTCTCCTATAGCCATGTATACTCAAAGATTAGGACGTAAAATACGGTACGCCACGATTTAAAACCTGACTGATATGGTTTATTTAAAGAACCTCTTTGATCTAATGCTGCATATTTCTCTATTGCTATAAATATGATCACCTTCTACCAATATCTGTACCTCAGTCATCTTCACTCCTCTCTAACCTCTGTAGTGATCCGGGGTCCTTCTAGATGACTTCCGGGATCTGGTGTGGACCGACATGTTGCAAGGATTGTTGCCTAATATCGCGCTCTAGTCGCAGAGCTATATGTACCTGCATTGCCTTATGTTTATTTTGTCAGTTATATTTCAATCTGCATTAGTCACCTCTTTGTCTTGCGATTCTACGAGTTTGTATGTTGTTTATAAGGCCGCTGAGTTGTATGTCCAAGGTAGAATCTTTATTGCATATCAGTAGTCGTTGATTATTCGTTCGTTCGCATTACATACATGTATAAATTCTAGTCATCTGTACATGTATTATTAGGTATTAGGCCTATACCTAATAATACATATATAGTACATGTATGTATATTATGCATTAATACCAGCACAGTCTCGTTACATGCTCAAGCCATCAAGTTAGGCCTACTATATGTACATCAGCCAGTGGCTGGAGCCAGTGGCGAAGTCGGTAAGGTACTCGACCGCGGATCAATTGGTGCGGTGTTAAAATCCTGGGCGCGCCCTTCACTGACATCGCTTTCCAGTGAGGAAATTGACGTTAACCTTAGCTTTTCAAACTTTTAGCTTTTATCAAGGCATATTATGATTTGAGGAATGAGAATAAAATAACACAAAGTTACAAGAGCAGCTATTTAGAAAAGTTAACTCTTAAATCACGTGTCGATCGTGTTATGGTGCAAATAGTAACTAAAAGTCAACTCTATAGTGAAATGGTGCTGTGGATTTCTGATTATAACACTTAGGCCCTTCAACACTTTACTATCTTCAATGCTGTAATCTCGGATGCAATAATTCTTACACATTTATTAGCCTAATTATTTGATAATTTATTCGTTTCTATGTGACGTGATCATTTTGTTTTTAGTTATTTTTCATAGATCCAAAAACGCTGTTAATATATGACTGCCCGCTTTTCATTACTATCGCTCAAACTTTTATAAAAACTATAGTGAATTAGATAGTTACATGAATCAAGGCCTTCTCATATGTCCCTGACATGCAGCCACACGAGCTACACACCGGACAAGTTAGCTTATGTTAGAGCCTTTCAATAAATCATTGAATTTCTTCTTCAACATATTATGTTAGATCTATTACAAAGAAATTATTCCACAAATCAGGGGGGATTTATCTTCTAAAGGAAATATAAGAAGTTTTATATGCTTTTAGTATGAGGAAAATATCGTCAAGAGAGTTTATCATAAATTCTAGCATTTAACCCCTCACTCAATCCCCCTAAGTCCCCCTCAGTCCAAAGTTAGGTAAAAATTGATTTATTTTCCACTTTTCAGACTGGCTTAAGTCGATGGTGTTTAATGATGTCATTTCCATTTTTTGTTTTCGAAGAAGGTTGTTATAATAATCCACGGATTACACATTGCATCGAAATATTAAGGCTGCGATTTCAAACCTGGGTCTGAGAGATTTGGAATAAATCGGCCGATAACTTGTCGTTTGTCGTAACGGTCTACTAACTCAATTGAAAAAGTAGCTTGCTCAATTTTGTTCTAAACAATATAATTTAAGGGTAGAGCCGTGTCATCTTTTACTGTAGCCGTATTTATTTTGTTCAAACCTCACCTAAATTACGCATCATATAGGGGTGTTATAGGATGGCCTATTTTGCACTGAATATGTAAGCGAATCGTTTGTCGTCTAACTAAGTAGATTAGGGGCGGGGCGGTTGCTCGGGTGTGATGATCGACAGCTGCGCCTGCAGAGGATAAGATCGCAGAATGTTCTGCGGAAGGTTTTATTGAAGACGGTGTAAACGAGCGGGTTAACCGTACTCGAGAGATAACCAAGCCACAGAAAGGCACGAAAGATCAGAGCATCGATGATACACTGGTCTCCACACAGCCCGTTCATCAGATTGGCAGTGAAGAATGGCGCCCAACACACGACAAATATCGTAAACATTGTTCCGAGAACTTTGACCGCTTTCTTCTCTGTCTGAACGGTTTGAATGGCAGACATTTTACTATTTTCTCGTCGTACTAACAGCATTCCGGCCACCCGTATTGTGGCACTGTGCTTCTGCACAAGGGATTTAAATCTATCCGGACCTTTCTTGGATTTGTTGCCGGTATTGTCTTCTGACATTGATTCTCGTCTATGTGAACTGAACTGCAAGACTTGGCTAAGATTGTCGAAGTTGTCTCTGAGTGGTTCCGTTGTTTGATTGGTTGCTGAGAGCTCATCGTTCTCTTTACTTTGGCCCTCAGCCGCTTGTTGTGCAGTTAAACGCAGGCGAGATACTAACTGAGAAACTGATTTAATTTTATTTTCTTGAGATTCTCTCGCAGCAGCGTCCTCTTCATTTCCTCTTTCATCAGGTTTCAAAAGTTGACTGCCGTCAAGTAAGTCCTGTTTCTCTAGGTATGGGGATAATAAAGTGACTTCAGATATTGGCGTAGTGATTGCAGCGCCTGATGTAGAATAATCAGTAGATACACTCTCTGTGGGGCTCAGTAGAAAACCTAGATTGATTTTATACTGATCTGAATTACCATCTACATTACTGTCACCAGAGTTGAAGATTCGACTCCTTATCTTTTCGGTTAGAGGGAAGATGACGTCTTGCGAACCACTATTTGTAAGACTGTAGTCTTTGGTGTTTGAAACAGCAGCTAGCTTAGACAGGTAATTCTTCAAGAGAGGAAAACAGGGTCCTGAGGCTATGGACTTATCCTCAGATGCTTGGGCAGACCGAGAGTTCAGGTAGTTGTTATCGGCGGTTATAATGTTTTCTTCTGAACGGCGTCGCCAGGGATTTTCATTACAGTTTTCATCGCTATCATCTGCAGAAGTTGTTTGATTTTCAGCATTAACAGTTTGAACAAAATCGTCCGGCTTTTTACAGTCAGTTTTCTTGAAATGATCTTTAGAAGGGGAATGTGAATTTTGTAACGTTAACTCAGGATGTACGCATACATTCTGACTGTAATCGCATAAGCTATTAGTTCGATTCATTTTACTTGTCTTTAAATTAGTTTTATTTGGATTGCAATAAATTTCAGATTTATTAAACTCACTGCAATAGCATTTCGATAGATTACTGAAGTTAACATCGAATATGCCGGAGTTTCGTCGATATTTATCATGCACACCACACAGTAAACACCGATGGAGGTTTATCTGATTTGCTTCGGAGCAACTGCCCACGTTATTCAATTCACAAAAAGTCGTTGATATTAAATTTCTATGTCTTGCAATACCGTTACGCTTCTTGCTTTCTAGCGAAAAATGGAGATTTTCTGTTTCGGGTGAGCTCGCAATAATTTTGTCTTTGATCTGGTCGTATTCCACTCTATAACAATTCTTGTATGTATGATTCCTCGGTTTTAGCTTGCTACGTTTCTTTCTCAAAGAAGAGTTGGCAGATGAAGTCAGTGAAGAATAATTTCCATCAGGAAAGAAATCCATTTCCTCTGCCTGTTTCCGATATCCATGTTGCGTTGAAGAGGAAGATATTCCCGGATCATTTTGCAAAGAACTCCTACACAAACTTTCATGATTTGATTTACTAGCATCTCTCTGTTTTATCCAAATATTGTCTTGACTAGAGTCGTTGTCTGCTAATGGAATGCTATTAAGAAGCTTATATGCATCGCATTTGAACTGATGACTTGAAGTCGTTTCAATATCGTCAGTTTTAGGACTTAAATCACGGCTATGCAACGAAGTATTCACACAATTATTAAAATTGGAACTCTTTAAGTTATTTCCTCTTTCTACATGTACAGCATTAGAAGAAAGCAGATCATCGGCATTCGAGGGTTCCTTCTTTCTATTATTATACAAAAAAAACTCATTCACGGTTGTAGAATTTATCAAAGAGTTCCGCTTTTCTTCTTTGCTATTTGTTTCAGTTTCGCTATTTCCTTCATTTTCATCGCAATTTCCATCTGCTTTTAAACCGTTTATCATGCATGCGGATGGCGCTAGTTTTGTCACAACAGATTTCTGTTCTGAGCGGCGTCGTCTACCGTGTCGTCCGGCCTTCTTCTTCACAGTCCTAGAGCGGCGCATTCCCACGTGATTGTCCTGTGCGCCGTTCGACGTGCCAGTGCTTGGAACGGACTGCCCCAGACGTCGACTCTGACTGCTGAGGACATGTATGGACAGCGTATAGGCCACCAGCATGATCAGCAGGGGTACGAAGAATGCTGCCATGGAACCGTAGATGAAAAATGGCCTGAAAATAGATAATATATATTTTTATACAATCATCATCATCATCATCATCATCTTCCCTTAAATCTCAGTTTAACCAGGGCTGTGATACGAATCGACTTTTATCCATTCGTTTATGTTTTTATACAATAAGTTATATAATATAATCATTATATAATATAATATAATATAATATAATATAATATAATATAATATAATATAATATAATATAATATAATATAATATAATATAATATAATATAATATAATATAATATAATATAATATAATATAATATAGTATAGTATAGTATAATATAATATAGTATAGTATAGTATAGTATAGTATAGTATAGTATAGTATAGTATAGTATAGTATAGTATAGTATAACCTGTTATCAATGACGCATATGATTATTAATCATCTTATTAATATTATTTTATAATTATAATTAATTAACAAATTAATAAATTATAATAATTTAATAAATGTTATAATTAACTGACTGATTGATCTATAGATCTAGTGACTGATTGATTGTCTGGACGGCGCACCTGTTATCAATGGCGCAGATGAGTAGGTGATCCCTCATGACGTCCTGTGGACTCAGGACTCCCAGTAGAACTACCGGACTGGCTATAGCCAGCGAGATCAGCCACACCGCTCCGATCTTTACTCCCATCGTTGAGGATGATCGGCGGCGGATCAGCATCGGGTTTCTGATCCCGATATAGCGATCTATCGATATCGTGCACATGTGCATGATCGATGACGTACATAGCATGACGTCACAGGTCTGCCATGCGTCACAAAGAGCAAATCCAAACGGCCAGTAACCTGCGAGACAGTGTAAATATATAATGCAATGACAAAATATGTAATACAATGACCACGTCTAAATTGTTTTGATTTAACTAAAACTAATGTTGACTTTTAAACTCCTAAACATAAATACGTTCATTGGAACCTAATTTTTGCTATTGGCCTAACCAAGACTCCCTCCGTAGGTTAAGATAGATAATCATCAGTTTTGTGATTTTTTTTGGAATTTGTCACTGAATTTTTAAAATTCTATTTCAAATTTAGTAGCTTATATATGTTGTATAATATTGCTGATATATTATATGCTATATATTATATGCTATATATTATATGCTATATATTATATGCTATATATTATATGCTATATATTATATGCTATATATTATATGCTATATATTATATGCTATATATTATATGCTATATATTATATGCTATATATTATATGCTATACATTATATGCTATATATTATATGCTATATATTATATGCTATATATTATATGCTATACATTATATGCTATATATTATATGCTATATATTATATGCTATATATTATATGCTATATATTATATGCTATATATTATATGCTATACATTATATGCTATACATTATATGCTATATATTATATGCTATATATTATATGCTATATATTATATGCTATATATTATATGCTATATATTATATGCTATATATTATATTTTTAGTATGGCTCCGTGTGGGCTTGCGTGCTCTAATTACAACTTGATCGTTTTACTAATGTCTTACATCCATATATTGATTGAGACCTCTTAGACCCTGAAGCAAGGAAATCAACAATGCACACGTAAAGCGTTAGGAAAATATACCTGATTCTGCATGTAGCTTCATCAGAATCACAAATTACAACTCTCTTCACTTTGTATTTCACATTACCCACATAGATAATGAAAGAGAGAGGGGAGAGAGAGAGAGAGAGAGAGAGAGAGAGAGAGAGAGAGAGAGAGAGAGAGAGAGAGAGAGAGAGAGCTGGACATTATTTATCTAGATCATATTTTAAGAATTCATTCTTCAGATTCATTAAATCTTTCACATAAATGTTCTAATGATACCATGCAAGGCTTAGGTTGTCAATTCAGCCTGATAATGATGATGACGAAGATGATGATGAATGCTCTTATTGCATGGTAGAATAATTTTTATATTACTTTCCACAAGTTGCTCGAGTCGTCTTCCTACTCTACAAGTAACGCATTCTCAGTGAAATGCCTATAGGCAGGTCTATACAACTCTTACACTTATTTCTATCCTCTGCTTTTCTCTTCATATCAACATATGAATTAGTTATCAAATCATCCAACATCTCAAGTCTCGGTTTCTTTATTGTTTCATCTAGCGTACTTGTTTCTCATATCTGATTGACAGTTATTTTGCGGTAGAAAGGGAGAGGTGAGAGTGTAAATTCGGTATTTCGGTCAAATCAGTGCTTTAGAATACGCTCTCGTCGCTTTTAAAAGTTTAGAGGAGAGAAAAGATCGACGATTGAGATTTTAAAATTGGGATACAGAAGCTTCACGAAAGTATAACTTTAGCTCGATTCTAACGGGGAGGCAATTAATGAGTTTCTGTAAGTCCAAGATAAGACAAACTCTCCTTATCTCCATAAAATACTCGATTCCGCCGCTTTATATAACTACATCCGAGCGAACATCACTTTCTCTTTATCGCTCGCGTATCAGCTCTCAGAAGCTCAAATGAAACCATTATTGACGATCGATGTTTAATTATCAACTCATTCGTTTCACTAATCCTCAATTTTCTGCGCAATCAACGACTCTCTCTGATTCGCAGAGAACTTACAATTAATTAATTTCCTTCTGCAATTGCTGCCTTATTAGCAATATATATCTATCATTTGCAGATAAAATGATATTACCGAATTTAGTTATTACTGCTTAATTTCGTTTACCTTGCTATACAAACATAATCCTATAGCTATGCAGATTGGATTGCCGAAGAGCTAGAGCGTTATTATAATTGATCTTACGCTTGATGTTCGCAATATACTGTATATGCATATCTTAAGGACTGAATATACCGAAAATGGAATAATTTGCCCAACGGTTAAACGTGTGGTATTAAAATGATAATCATCAACATGGCTGATCATTTCACTACAACGCTTTATTAGTATTATTAACAATTTATTTTATATTTATTTTATTAGCTATTTATTTTCCCAAGCCATAGGCTACATAAGGTATAGATAAGGCATAGACTTTGTGAAGGGATTAATAGGGATTAATATCCTTAGATCAACAAGTTAATCGAAAAACCAGACTTTGAGTATGAATATGAACCTTGAACCTGAAACTTCGCAGTGCACTGAAGAAGAAGATTTATTTGAATCACAGCTAAACCGCTACAGTTAATATCTTGCATTGATAAAGAAGGCTAACGTTTATTTCTACAACAAAAAGACAATTTCAGAGCCGGCCGACTCGAAATTCAACATATGAACTCTTGTTTATCAGAAAACTGTGCTACCAGCTCGACCACCCAACCGGTACAAAGCGTTTGACTGATTACCTATGAACTCCTGGACGATGCAGCAGGGCATTACGACACAGGAGACGAGGAGATCAGCCACGGCCAGCGACACGAGGAAGAGGTTTGTGTCGTTCTGGAGTCTCTTCTCCACCCGCACAGCCACGCACACCAACAGGTTACCTACAACACGACAAATGTGCAAGTAATAGTAATAATAACAACAATTAGAGTGCTACAGTCATCAATAACTACATCGAGCACTATTGAGTCAAAATCCAGTCTGCGAGCAAAATGAAAGGTAAAGTACAAAAAGAGCCACGTGTCATAGATAATAGTAATAATAACAACAGTTATTAGAGTTTCACTGCCTTGAATGACATCATCGAAAAGTACTGAGACAAATCCAAACCGGAGAGAAAAAAGGCTCAAAAACGGTGCAAATTCCGAAATCTAGATAATCAGTCCAAAGTAAGGGGAATTACAGAAAAGTTTGAGGTTTAGGCGCAGGTCGCTGCTCATGGACACTGGATGGAAAAGAGAGATGGAAAAGATAGGTCTTCAACTGCCTATGGAACTGCTCATAGGAAAGCAAAGGCCGATGTGCTCAAATGAAGATTTCCGAAGAATAATAACAACAATTACAGTGCTACAGTTATAAATGACAACATCGAGCACTATTGAGTCAAAATCAAGCCGACGAGCAAAATGAAAGGTAATCAATCAATCAATAAGAATTTAACGTCCAGTTCCTCGCCATAAGGTAATGTCAGGGACGTAAAGTACAAAAAGAGCCACGTATCATAGATAATTGTAATAATAACAACAATTAGAGTTTTACTGCCTGGAATGACGTCATCGAACACTATTGAAGCAAATCCAACCCGGAGAGCAAAAAGAAAACTCAAAAACGGTGCAATTTCCGAAAATCCAGAAAAACAGTTCAAATATAAAGGGAATTAAAGAAAACGTTACTTAAACGTCATTTTGAAAACGTAACGTTACGTAACTTTCATGTACTGGGGTTTATCGAAAATTCACCCAAGCTTTTATTCAAAAGGTTTTATTTATACACGAGTGAATTGTTAATTGACATTAAACTAACGAGGCAAAAGAAGAGTCAGAGTTCTGCAAGGGTGATTCGGGTCTCAGCCTCTCCTCCGTCTTTGTAAATATAAAATTCCTGTTCCGTCTTTATAGATCTTTCGACGTGGCAACATTTAAAAATAGATGTACGGGGAAGCGGGAGGTCGAGCGCTGCGTAAGGTGTTTAATGGAGATTCCAGATAGCAGCTCCTCGAATTTGAGAAATCGGAAGATTGATGTTTGAGGAAATTTAATCTGTAATTCCAAATGTGAAGCAAGTGTTAACGAATGCAATGGAGTTTCTGAAGAGCAGAAAGACAAGGCAATGCTTAAGAATATTTAAAACTACATCAAAGCAAAATATTTATCCTTTATGATATTATTATCAATTATAATACAAAATATCTCAACTGTGTGATAACTAATTAATTTAAGTAAATAATTAATTTACATCATCCTCTGAATTTATGAGATTTTACGATCTGATATCAGTTTGCCCGCAATACAACAAGTATACATGTAAGTACAAATCACCTCAGGATCTGGTATTTAAAATTTAACTGACTCTATGCAAACTGAGCTATTGAAACAATCTGTTGCCTGACTCTCTACACACTGAACTACTGAAACAATGAGTTGCCTGGCTCTCTACGCATCGAGCTATTGAAACAATATGTTGCCTGGCTCTCTACATACTGAGTTATTCAGACATTCTAGTTTTAAAACTACACATAGTAAAATAACGACGAAATAATCCTTCAGTTATACTATGCATGAGAACTTAGATGTATAAATTATCAGTAGAGTCGCACTTCTACTAAGCAATGATACACATCATTGAAAAATTGTTATTATCAAGAAAATATTTTCTGCCGGCGTTTAAAGCGAAGGTTGAAATACAATTGTAATCAGAAGCATAAATTTTCGCACGGATTGATGGCGTCAAAGGTTTATGCTATTTGTATAAAATGTTATTGATGATAACTATTTTTTATCTTTCGTTTTTCAGCCAGATTTCAGCTCAAATATAAACATTTAAATTTTCACCTTCCGCAGTGAGTCATTTTGCTGATTTATGAGAATATCATCACTCAAAAAATCATTCTATACAACCACTTTATGGAATGTAACTTTTATAAAAATTAATGATGCTCATTAAAAGACTGACGTTTCTTGCAATAAGCCGACTATGCTAGTTTCCAACCTTTGAACAAGAACACTCTGAATGAATCCACCGCAGATTAATCACTGATCTAATTATTACCGGGTGCCTGTGAAACTGACGTCAAATGCTTCTCAAACAGCTTGCTGGCCTTTCGTTAACTTCTTCAAAAAATATTATTGTTTTCGAGATAGATATAAGATATCACAGGATATTTTTGCTTTATTTTAGTTGATGTCTTGGTCTCTCGATAGAGTCGCTCGTTTGAAATGATTACATTTAAATGACAAGAAATCATTGAGCTGAATTTATCTCCAGTCCATTGACTCGAATGCTCTCTATAGCTTAGCACGGTTAAGTGATGAGCGCTTTATAACTTTTACCAACACGTTGTTGTTGGCGAAGTGAAGAAAAACATGCGAGTCTTTCTGTTTCCAGGTAACTTCCAGGGATACAGTGCGGCTATGGAGAAAAAACTTAAACAACATTGCTTTGATTTATTACATCATAATTATCAGCTCGGCATAATGAATGAGCGCATAGATACTTGTGTGAATAATAGTCTTTGGTTGAAGAAGGAAAACATTCTCGAAAAATCGACACTGCACCGCATACTACGCGCTTTAGCATCTGATAGCCTAATAGTCTCTTAGTGCACTGCCTACTGGTAGGTCCATGATGCATAACGCCTCCACTCTTCTCTGTCTTCCGCCTTCCTCTTCAATTCCACATATGAGTGGGTCTTTAAATCATCTAACATACCTAATCTCGGCCTGCCCCTGCCTCTTTTTCCTTCCATTCTACCTTTATGACCTCTTTTAATAGACCTTCCCCCCTTAGAATATGTCCTGTCCATTTCTTCTTCCTATTTCTTAATACATTTATCAACTGTCAGCC
Source organism: Enchytraeus crypticus (assembly GCA_905160935.1). Lineage (NCBI taxonomy): Eukaryota > Metazoa > Annelida > Clitellata > Enchytraeida > Enchytraeidae > Enchytraeus > Enchytraeus crypticus. Next base: position 827,403 of record CAJHZI010000224.1, on the reverse strand, counting down.
TAACAGTATCGACCTTTAAAATGTTGTACCTAGTAATCGCATTTTATAACAACGATATTAATAGGACTTCTTTCTACATTCATACCGATTCTGACATTTTGGTATGAGTATTGTCAATGGGGAACTAATAATAGTTTATTACGTTGCCCCAACGCAATTGAATGTCTCAATAGCGTAGGGGTAACGTCATGAAGTTTTAAATGACAGATCCTTAGGTGAATTGAACCCTCGCGGGTTCGAATCCCAGCCGCGCTGATCTGAGAGTAAAATCTCGAACATTCACTGGACTAGCTATACGGATAATGGACAAAATTTCCTAACGGATTTAACATGTGCTATTAAAAGTGATAGATGATATCAACGTAGTTGATCATTTCACTATACTGTGCGCTGTTATTATACACAACACTTTCTGATTGATTGAAAGCTGCTAAGCTCTTCAAACATTCAAAATCAAAATACGAACTTCATGTTTTTTGGCTACAAACACAAGTTTTGTATAAAAATTGTACCATTTTTCCAATGAAATCTTTTTAGTTTCGATGAGCATTTATGGTCTACGGACAATAGTTTATGGGCTACTTGCTAAAGTAGTCGGATAATAGTTGTATCACTGGCAATTGATGAGACTGGTCGGACGTAACTCTGACCTTGTGGGGCATCTCGCTGAGTCGTCGGATGGTCGAACACTGACAAACTTTATTCACTCAGGGATTTCATTGGCACGTGTTTAGAATCACTTCGGGAATGTCATAGTCTCGCTGGATTGCAGACTTTCCTCCATATTCAAAGCAGTGTATGATTGGTGTAAATTAAAGTGTTGAAGCTGAAGTGTAAGAGTCAACTTAATCGTGTCGGTGGATGTTCCAGTTGGTTGCATATTTGCAGTCTATTAAGGAAGCAATGATTCAGTGCTTCAGTGGTTCAGTGCTTCAGAGGTTCAGTGGTTCAGAGGTTCAGTGGTTCAGTGGTTCAGAGATTCAGTGGTTCAGTGGTTCAGAGGTTAAGTGGTTCAAAGGTTCAGTGGTTCAGTGGTTCAAAGGTTCAGTGATTCAGAGGTTTAGTGGTTCAAAGGTTTAGAGGTTCAGTGGTTCAGAGGTTTAGTGGTTCAGAGGTTTAGAGGTTCAGTGGTTCAGATTTCAGTGGTTCAGAGTTCCAGTGGTTCAGAGGTTCAGTGGTTCGGAGGTTCAGTGGTTCAGTGGTTCAGTGGTTCAGCGGATCGGTGGTTTATAGGTTCAGTGGTTCAGAGGTTCAGTGCTTCAGTGGTTCAGTGGTTTAGTAGTTCAGAGGGTCAAATTTCAGCCTCTGACAGTCTCCTTAATGATCACTCATTTGTCGATTGAAGGCATCAGATTGAAAATTTAAATACACTTTAGTTTAGCTTAATTTGTGAAAAACAGAATTAAGGTTGCTCCTCAGTTCAGTTTAACGGGCTGGTGATTCTGTTAATAACTCGCAACATCGGCGTTAAGTCGTTAACGTTAATTACTTAAATAAGCTGTCGAAAAGTTACTTTTTAAACATAAAATTCGAAAATGGTAAAAATGACAAATGTAAAACGATAAAACGTAAGCCGGTTCAAATGATTCTGTCCCGTTAAAAGCGCCTCATTGATGAGCTGGATTGGATCCTGGTGAAACGTTTTGATTGAGGATGAATGATGCGCAGGAATTACAGCGGGGTCGTCGTATGTTTGGTATCATCGTGCGTTAGTGCGCTGATTGACTTCCTATCCAGGTCAGCTGAGAATTTATGTCATTTCCGGGATGATGCCTCTGAGCTAAACATTACGCGATAATAAATCACACTTGCGAGAGAGACAGACATAGAGAGAGAGAGAGAGAGAGAGAGAGAGAGAGAGACAAATGATTGAGAAGTACGAAGAGTGAAAGTTACCAGTGTATGAGATTGCCAATGAATGAGGAAACAAATATATATGAGAAAACAATGAATGTGAAGAACGCAACTAAAGGGAGAAACAACAAATAACAGCATGTAGGTTGCAATAACATCAGCTAGAAATGTGTTATGTAACAACTATAGAAGACTAATCTCCATTAAAGTTTCTGTATTAAGTTCAGATTTGTTCATTTGAACTTTATTTTGATCCTTGTAATAGTGTTATTAGAAGCACAATGTCACAGAATAATTTATTATTACAATTCTATTTTTATAATGAATTTTATAATAACACCAATACTACAACCAATAATATCATTATTCATATGATACTATCATCTACTTTTATCACAAGAGCTGAACCTAAAATGTTGAAACTTTAATGAGATTCGGGAATAAAGTACACAAAATCAAGTTCCAGCATAATTCTTTCACTCTGATTTTTATTTTATTGCAACATTAACTTCACACGGCTTCTGTGAGCTATGCTCTAACGTATTCTTTACTGAACAGGAAATTAAAGCATTTTCTTATTACAATATCGTTATTTAACGAATACTCCATAATGGCTGCAATAAAGACAATACTTAGTTTCAACTAAAACAATTAGAAGAAGATCACATTTAACCAGAAAAATTAAATAATGGCAATGATAAGTGCAATTACACAAAGGTCTTAATACAAAATGTCTACTGATAGATAGCTTAATGGACACCAAACTAAATTACTCAAATAATATTTCTTGTAATTACTGAACTGGGAGAAATTTTATGTCTATTTGAAATTCCAAAAAGAAATCTATTATTATGCTTAATAATAATACAGTAAAATAAGAACAATGAATTATTCAAACCATTTTATGGTCTCCAAAAATTTCGAATGCAGAAAATAATTATGACAAATTTTTTATAATTTTCTTACTCCAAAATAGAGAGCTCTCAGTAATATTCATACTGAGCCGTAGCATAATCGGTTAAAAGCCCGTTGCGGATCAGTTGGTGCACAATTCAAATCCAGTGCGCGTGCGTCAAACAATTACTCTCGCTTTTAGATTCGTATGTCTTAATGCCTTAACTAAATGTGAGGGTCAGCCTTGTATAAAATCGGACTGAGTCCAGAGTTAAACGCTCTCATTTGCTTGACATTCGTACAACTTCTCTCGGTAAATTGTCGCACCTAAATAGTGGCTGCTGTCGACTTCAATTCACGCAAATCATTTGCATTAGGAATGGCTTAGAGGGAACATAGGATCTTGGATCGATTCTCATACATTGGGGTTTAGCTACATTAGCGTTAGGTCTAGCGCTATAAACATCTCAGCACAGACAGTGAACAATTATTACCGGTCGACAACAGCAATACTAAGTGACAACAGCAAACAACAGCAGCACTAAACGACAACAGAAAACAACAGCAATACTAAGCAACAACACCAAACAACAGCAATACTAAGCGACCATAGCAAACAAAACCAATACTAATCGATATCGTCAGAGAAAAGAATTTTAATGTATATTGTTATAACGGTACGTAATTATGAAATTATTTTGCAAATAGTCAATCTCAGTATACTGTGTATTGCAGATCTATCACATTGTACTGCTTTTTGGCAGACCCATGGCACATATATCCACCACAGATTTCTATTTTTCGCTCTTCTCTCAATGTACGAATAGTCGAATACGTTATCAAAGCATTCATCAGTCTCGGTATTCCTCTAACCTCCTCCATTCATTCAATATTAGTATTTAATCATTAATTTGTATCTTATTTTAAAACAGTATTGAACAAAAATAAAAATTATTACTACCTAAATATTAAATTGTAGATATAAGTAGCATTAATATGACGAACCGTACTCTTTCGTTCATAAACATATTAAACATGTATGGTATATGCCCAAGTTAATACTGACAGCTCTCATATCCAATTAGGCTTAGACAGGCTACATTGATATTATCATATTTATTTTAATGAGTGTTATAAAAACCAGAATAAATAATCTGAATATATCAAACAAAATACAATTTGAAATGAATATTTATCGAAAACACACTAATGTTAATTGTGAGGTTAGCTTTATTAACAAAAAAGCTAAATACAAACACTGGGTCAGAACACTGGGTCAGAACACTGGGTCAGAACACTGGGTCAGAACACTGGGACATAACACTGGGTCAGAACACTGGGTCGAAACACTGAGAACACTGGGTCAGAACACTGGGTCAGAACACTAGGTCAGAACGCAAAATTTATTGATTTGACTCACATAAAATTAAAATTAAAAACATACCTACACAACTAACGTATTATAAACATAACTAACATTCATATATAGTATGTATAAACATATATGTTGTTCATGTATTCTAATGAAAAAAATGCATTAAAATAGATGATTGAATTCTCAACCAGTTGTATGATGTAAATGCTAAGCTGTTGGTGTCCTGCTCGATGGCCTTTGGGCTTCCCAGGAAGCCAAAAACCATTGTTCACTGTTGCAGTTTATTATTTACTGTTGTGTTATTTTGGTTATTTTATAAAGCTTAGCGATTTGAATAAATAACTTATTAAAATAACCAACGTGCATAGTAATAAAATGCTGAATAAAATAAACTACACGTAAAATATCTATATTCAAACATTAAATACATAAATAATATAATACGAATCATTTTATGAATCAGAATTTTGAATTTTATTTCACTTGATAGAACGCTTGGATGAAGGCCGATGATACAGAAGAATTCTCTCTCAGTGTTACAAGAACTTTTCGTTTCGATTCTGACAAGTAAACTAATTTTCGCGCACAGACGCTCCAGTAAACGGGTTCCAATCTGTTCCGCATTTATCGCGTTTAGCAGAGAATAGGCTGGAACCCCGGCTACTGTCCGGCAACGCAATCCCGGTGTTTGGACGACCATATAGGCGTCATTAGCGTTGAGTAAGTGACGGAAGTGAGGCAGCATCACTGAGTGCAGAAAGGAAATACTGTCGAGTTTGCGTATGTCTAAGGTTCGGACGATGAACTCTAGGCTTGAGCGAAATGTATTCAAGGGCAGAAATTTCAGTCATTCAGAAAAAGTACGATAATATATAAACGGGGTGAAATTTCTTGTATGAGCAGCATAAATCTATCACTAATAGTGGATGCAATATTTTAAGGATTCAGTTATATTTTAAAAGGCTCACGAGAAACCCCGCAAAAATTGATTTCTGTGGAAGACAATAAATGTCTGGATTGTTCTAATGGAAAACCATGACTTATGAGATAAAGAGCTGAAAAGCTTCCTTCTGACTCAAGTTTGAAGCTATTGCAAACTGATTCATTTGATATGAACATGTTAACATAGAGTAACTTTTCGTAACAAATAATTGAAAAACATAAATATGTCATATTAGAAGTTGCCAGCTTTTTGGTTGCTTCTCTTATTTAAAATTCTCTGAGCATGTAGTTAACTATTCATTGAACAATGATGATGTTAAATGTAATTGAGTTAATTTCTTGTTCTACAAATAAATATTCTTTCATTGTTTTAATGAGTTCGGGTTTAAGTATGTTACAGCTATCATATGGCACTCAGAATTACCGCTATTCCTTCCTGATCATTTCAAATCCGAACATTTAAATATAATCTTGTAATATAAGTTACATTGCCAGCAATATTCAATGTCTTCAAATGTCCACTTTAAAGTAACAGTAGCAGTAGCATTAGCATTAGCAGTAGCAGTAGCATCAGTAGTAATAGTAGTAATAGTAGTAGTAGTAGTAGTAGAAGTGTAGTAGTAGTAGTAGTAGTAGTAGTAGTATATGTAGTAGTAGTATATGTAGTAGCAGTATATGTAGTAGCAGTAGTAGCAGTAGCAGTAGCAGTATCAGTAAGAGTATCAGTCACGTCTAGAATTCACAATTACTGGCAGAGTTACACAAAATGAGAAACGCAAATTGGTAAATTTATTGCACGAAACCTAATCATATATCTAGTTTTCAATATACTCTTTTAGAGTGTTTATACAGAATTAAGTGGCATATATGTCTATAGGTCGTTTATTCGGAAATCGATGATAAATACATATTTATCATCATCTGTTTACATGTTAAGATAGATTGAAAAAGTAAAAAGTACAAAAAAGTAAAAAAATAGATTGCAAACAATGCAAAGTCAAGATATGATAGCATATCCGACGCCACAGTGTTGTAGGACTGCTTGGAAACTCCAGGATTACTAGGATTCCGGATATACTCTGCATTGTGAGATTCGGATACGACGGAAACAGCTGCTTAGAGTTAGCGATTGCGTAAGAATGGAGCTCTTGAGATGATTGCGTTATCGCATTCGCAACTTTGCACCTAACCCCTGCAAGTCTGAGTGCAAATCACTACACGAATCCACGCAACGATTTCATGATCACGAAGAGATGATGAAGAACTGGCATGTTACTGAAATTATCATCGAGTTAACAGCATACAGGCTGAAATAGAGCATTAATAACTTAAATGATAACAGTTTAAATATTAAATTAAGATATTAAGTAGATAAGTTTACTCGTGCTTAAGAAGCTTATAGTTTTACACTATCTAAATCTTATTACATGTTCATTTACTGATACAAAAGCTCCAGTACTGAAGTAAAACGCTGTAATTTAATTAACTGTTAAATTGTAGTTCACAGAAATATTTATAATGTATTATGAATACTTTTTGTTACAATTTACAGTGTATAATTATGTAATAAAAATGCAGTAATTATATTTTTAATATTGGGCCATTATTTTAAATATATGTATGTAGGAATAAAGATAAATGTTTTACATCTCATTATCCTTTTAATTATTTAATTTGAATACCCTCTCTCTCTCTCTCTCTCTCGCTTTCTCTGGGGTTCTGTCAAGTGGTAGATCAAATGTACATATTCCTACTCAAATGCTGTTTTGCACGCTCCGTATAGAACCCTGCATCGATCAACGAGTTAATTCCTTCCACCATCGCTCAATGAGTGAATTCTTTCATAAAAGCCTAATCCTTATCGATACTTTAATGTAGCCTATACCGTGGCAATAATGTGGTTTTTGAGTGGGTTTCCCATTGCCTTCCTAATTACTTGCTCAGTCGTCTCGTATGACTCGTGCAGCTTACGGTTGGTCTAATGTTAGCGTCCCAGACAAAACACGGGAGAAAAGCTAAACTGAATAATATGATAGTAATAATAATTCTAATAATAATAATTCTAATAATAATAATAATAATAGTAATAATAATAATAATAATAATAAAATCTTTAAAAAATAATAATAGTAATAATAATAATAATAAACTGAACACATGAATGAAATGATTTCAAATGCAAAAATTTGAAACATGGAGTAGTAAAAAAGCTGAAGGCTACGAAAACCTGCAGCAGTGATGAGAAAGTAAAGCACCCTAATGAACACACAATGCGAAATGAGCCTTCATGATAATATTTGGCGCCTCTAATATCATATGTAGAAAAATTCGCAGTCAGTTTATCGTCCGTTATCCATTTCCCGGTCGTATGAATGTTGTAAATTGTAAATCTATTCAATGCACTCGTCATCATCATCGTAGTTCAATTCAGCTTAGGGTCTTAAATTACTTGCTGCTATCCGATACACTCAACACGGATCTGTTTTGATATCGCAGAGCACAACTTGCAACTTGATGGCCTTCTAAATATAAAGTACAACAAAATATAGCCATTTAAAAACATATGTCGACTTCCGACTTTTCGTCCATTGTTTACCCACTGTTGGGATGTAAATCCTATTCATGCATATCCATTATTGGGAAGTAATCCTATTTATAAAAACCCACTATTGTGATGTAAATCCTATTCATAAATATCCACGATTGGGATGCAAATCCTATTTATAAAAACTCACTATTGGGATGAAATCCTTTTCATAAATACGAACTATTGGGATGCAAATCCTATTCGTAAATAAAGTCAGCATACTACTCGGTCTTTGTAACCAGTCATGATGTATCGTAAGGACTTAAACGGATATGATCTATAAATTTACAAGGATCAAATTTGAAATAGTCTATTAGTTGCATTTTTCGAGCATCTAAATGTGACTTGCAAACTATTGCGCAACTGTCCTATGCATCCCTACTTGTTTCCAGTTATTTTTTCGTCACAATATTTCTTATTTTTAACTTATTTTCAGTTATGTTTTCGCCACAATATTCCATATGCGAAAAGATTTACGTACGTACACAGATTGAAGTCCAGTAATAGATAGGTATCTGTTCTATAGTTAGGATAGCTACTTTAAAAAGCTGCTTCTATATTTTAATTCATTTTTTAATCCTCGTCTAAATATATATTAGCGTTATAATGGAATCTTTCAAATCCGGACAAGCGAACTTTTACCAATACTGCGTGGTACTATGCTGCTTTTGCTGCGTCTTTGGAGATTAATTTGTGAGCTCAAATTAGCAAAAAAAGGAGCTATCTTTCATTCACTGCCCCTGGAGGGTTAGAACTAATTCAAGACTTCTCATATGTGCAGCGCCTCCTGTGTCAATTAAATGACTTTTATATGTAGTATATTTTTTCTTATATACAGTGAAAATGTTATACACATATATATATATATACATACATATTTTTTATATAATTGTATAAAATAATACAATTATGTATATATATATAATTGCCCTGAATTATATATTTACATAATTATATATATATAATAAATAATAATACAGGTTTAACGTCCGCTTCATCATCCAGGGATGATGTCAGGGACGTCCCCAACAGCACACATCACTACAGATCAATTCACCCAGACCAATCTGCAAAAGAAATGTGCCGAGGAGAAAGCCAGTCCGGTAATCAAAAATGGTCAGGGTAGATTGATTATGTCTACGGTGGGAAAAGGTAAGTCTTAAGCTTGCTAGAGAATGTTGAAAGAGAAGAACAAAAGCGAAGATTAGCAGGTAAAGAGTTCCAGATTGTGGGTGCTGCGTAAGAAAAATAACGTCTGCCCAATGATGTGAGAATATTTGGAACAGAGAGAAGATTGGCATCGGTGGCACGAAGTGAACGTGAGGGACGATCGGGAAGAAGAATTTCAGATAAGTAAGAAGGCTTGCCAAATCGCAGAGTTTTGAAAGTTAATAGAGCTATTTTATATTTTATGCGTTGATTAACAGAGAGCCAGTGAAGTCTGCGAAGTAAAGAAAGAGAGCGAAATTGAAGTCGAGAGGACTTGCAAACAACACGTGCAAGAGAATTTTGGACGTGCTGCAAACGATTGAGAGAAGAAGTAGTCAATCCATGTAATAATGAATTACAGTAGTCGAGCTTTGAATGAACTATAGAATTAGCAAGGATAGTGGCTGAATTTCTAGTAAGGGATGAACGTATTTGCCTAATCTGACGAATCTGAAAGAAAGAAGCGCGACAAACAGAAGAGATCTGAGATTTAAAGTCAAGGTTTTCATCAAATATGACTCCAAGGTTTTTGGCGGATCGAGAAGGTGAAAGAGCAAGATTCTGAAAATTAACAGAAGTATTAGTAATTTTATTTCTTTGCAAAGGAGTGCCAATTAGAAGGTATTCAGTTTTGGAGGGATTAACAGCAAGACGGTTAGCACAAAACCAAGAATAAACCTTGTCTAGAATGGATGAGAGATGAGCCAGTTTCTGATCGGAATCATGATTAGAAAAGGAAATATACAGTTGTCGTCTGCATAGAAATGAAAATTTATGGAAGACTGAGCAAGCAAGTAGCTAAGAGGAAGAGCAATGGACCCAACGCTGAACTTTGAGGAACACCGCGTAGGAGGGGTAGTTCAGAAGAGCGACTTTGACCAATAACAACTGATTGTGTGCGACATGAGAGATATGATGTAAGAAGGGAAAAAGCAGAATCAGAAATGCCAAAACAAGATTTAAGCCTATTTATTAGAATGCCATGGTCAATTGTATCGAAGGCAGCAGAGGGATCTAGAAGAACCAAGGCAGAAACCTGTTTACATTATGTATACGAAGACGAGCGGTTTCAGTAGAATGGTGTTTTCTATAGGCAGATTAAGTATGTAATAGGAGCAAAAATAACATCAATACAGGATTTCAGTAATCGTGTAGGAATAACATCAAGTCAGCAAGATGAGTCGGTTGAGTGAAGAATAAAATTGCGTATTTCTTCCGGTTTAGCTGGTTCAAAACTAGAAAGTAGTGGTGGCTCAGGCATATTTAAAGAAATGGTGTTGTCCATGTCAATAGAGTTGGAGGGTATAGAGCTACAGAGTTTGGCAATTTTGTCATCGAAAAAGTTGAGGAAAGAGGTAGCAAGAGATGATGGTGAGGAGCTAGAGAGGAGTGACTTGGGAATGGTGCGATCAAGCAGAGAATCAAGTGCTCCCCATAATTTCTTGGGGGCAATTTTGATTCTGCGAGATTAGATTTTGATAATACAAGCTTTTAGCAGAACTATTCATTTTATTTAATAATTTTCTTTGTTTGAGGTATTTGAACTTAATGACTGGATTTTGTAGTTCAAGTGGATTTTTCAGATCCTTCCTGAACTTAGTTTCGAGTTTTGAACTATATATATATATATATATATATATATATATATATATATATATATATATATATATATATATATATATATATATATGCATGCAAGATGTGTGCATGTGTAAGTAATATACGCGTATACGTTTTATAGGCTGTATATAAATAAATTATATATATATGCATTATATATATAATGTATGCGTTTATATATATAACATAATGCATATACTGAATATGTATACTTTAATATTTCATGAAGCACCGCAAGCTTATGCTTAGAGCCTTTTAGACGCTATATATTTAGCTACTCGAGAAGTCACAGTTTCTCATTCTCAAGTATAGGCTTTACTCATCTTTGGCTTAGGCTTAACTATTATGATGATTGATAAGGCGACTAACTGGTCAATGGAGTACTCTTATTTAGCGTGAAATCAGACTTTCAGTAACAATTTTTATCTTGAACCTGGCATTGGTAGAACACCGTAATGAGAGAAAGAAAGAAAAAGAGAAAGAGAGATATAATCTACCAACAGCTAGATTGTATTTACATGATATAAATGTAACTCTTGTGCTTTAAATTAATGATAATTGTATACTCTGAATATCATTGCTACACGACGGCTCACAAGGAGAGATCGACGGGGTGACTGATTTCTTTCAGATAAAGAAGACAGAGTAGAGCAAAGTGATGGAGAGTGAGATTTTTATCACGAAAAGTAGAAAAATAGCCATTGATATTTAATTTACCCGATCCTGAAGTTGTTTAATTGAAAAAAGTGAGATTTGGTCACAGGGAAAAGCATCAACAAAGAATGCCGAAGTAGACCTGACAGGAGTATGAGGGGGAGAGGGGGTGGACTCTATCAGAGAAGAAAACATTTCCAGAGAATTACTGACTGGGATTGAGAAATGATATTTGAAGATATATTGACATCTCAATATTACAAAATATTTAGTTTCTATCGCCAAATTTAAACGCTAAAACGAAAGTTAACCATCGATTGGTAAAGTACACTATAGAGATTAAAATCGTGCTTTAGAGTTTATACAATTTACCCAAGGCTTCAGTGTTCATCTTTGTTGCTTAAATGTTTAAATAAAGCTAAAAAAGCTAAGGTTAACGTCAGTTTCCTCACTCGAAAGCGATGTCAGTGACGGGCGAGCCTAGGATTTGAACCCGCACATACTGATCCGCGGTCGAGTATCTTATCGACTTCGCCATTGGCTCCAGCCTCTGAGTAAATGCATAAAAAATAAGGATGAATTTTACGTCTGGTATTCTTTTTCTCAGCTATCAGTTTCAGATATGGTGGATTATGTGATCTCCAGCTTTATCTCTGCAGAAATACGATAAGAGAATCGATTTAAGAAGTCATTGAAGAATGAATGTCAGATAGAGTTCGTAATCTTCTCGCTCAGATCTTCAAGCACACTCCATCAGCTCAAATTTGCCTGGATTCAGGTCATAGGAAATTCAAAGAAGGCTGTTCCAAATAGTTTAGCAAATTCAAATAGAAAATTTGTTGACTTTGTGATGACAGTATTTGAAAAAGAACTCTAATGATTGGAGTTTATTTATTAACAATTTAAAGTATTGGACCAAAATACACATTTAAATATACATGTATATCTCTCTCTTTAATACTGGAAGGTCCATGAAATATAAAACTTCAACCTTTCTCCGACTTTCGTTTTCTCTGCATGCATATCCACAAATGAGTGGAGCTTTAAATCATCTAACAGTCTTAATATCGGTCTGCCTCTGCCTCTATTTCCTTCTATTCTGCCCTCTAAGACATCTTTGAGTAAACTTTAAGTTTCACCCTCAGAATGTGTTCTATCAAAATTTTCTTCTTATTTCTTAATACACTTATCAATGTATTTAGCAAAACAAATATATCTGCACCAACACTCTTCTAAAGTATATAACAGAACAATTAAAATGTGCAAATAATTCAAATGCCAGTTCAAAAGCAACTAATAGAGACCTACATATAATTAACATAACGGCACACTGAGTCAGGAAGCACAGATGCTTGTTTATATAGTTACTAACTAATAGACCTATCATAAGAAAAGGAACATTGTGCTTTTGATATAGTTCTACTAAGAAGACCCAACTTTCTTTGAAGAAAATTCTAAAATAGAAATATAAAAAGCTGATGTAACGAGTGACGCTATTAACTAATGGTGTTTAGGATACGCCAAAGGAAAAGAGTTCAAAGAGGATCTGAGAAATGGCGAAGCCACAAAAACAAAGTTTAGCACCAAACGTTTTGAGGAAATTTAGTGAAAATAATTAAATAACCGCCTCGATAAAGAGTTGTGATGGTTCCTTCCGGATTTTGTTGACTTGGCCTTGACAGAGGATACAGAGATCAGAATGTCTTGACATTTCCATTTGATAGGTGGGGGGGGGGGTCATCTGCTCCTTAGTACGGCACAAGAAACTTCAATATCTGAGAAGGGGTGGGAAGAAAAGTCGATTTCATAGAAAAATCTGATTAATGAAGAAAATTCACGAGTCGAATTTTCCTTCCGCCCATAATCTAAAACGTTTAAGTTTTATGAAGAACCAGATTTCGAACCCCGTATTCAACTACCTAGGGTTCGGTCAATGTCATGCTGGAATCTTTATTGGTTCTCTCACGACTCTGTAGTCATAGGAACTGTTTACTTTGAGCTCGAACTTCTTTTATATGCTCTCACGTTTTCTGACATTGAACATTTAGCACTAATGTATTGGAAAGGACTGAGTGTAACATACAACAACTACAAAGTGTTTGCTTCAAATGAACTTTCGTTACTAATTCTAAAATACTTTAGACAATTAGATAATACACTATACTCAAATAGATTTATAATGTATAATAAAAAATTTTGAATACCAGAATATGTCGTTGCTATACTAACTGTAGATATAAATGACAGAGGCTGCAATGTTACAGGCAAAATATTCGAACTTGCAATGTAAAATGATGTTTAGTCATAAGCTCAAGATTCGATATCACTAAAAGTTACAGCGTACAAAATCACAGTAAATTAACAGCTTTGTTTCTGTAAATGCAGCTTGGCGGCTACAAAGTCATAGCCAAGGCCTCAAAGTCAGGGGCTTCAAAGTCAAAAGCGAGTATAGTACGCCATAAGTAGCGAAATATAATCATTACCTGGCTTACTTTTAATGAGAATCGTTATTATTAAAATCAGAGCAGAGAGATTATGCCTATTCTCATAAAAATGTCCAAATTGCAAAAATCAAGAATTTTTATTGGAGGCTTTTTGACAAAACGTAAAGGAAGGACAACCTTCGACTACGAAAGATTACAAAGATTACAGGCAATAGGCAGAAAATTTAAGTCAAATATTAAATGTCACTGCTTGAATCAACCCACATGATTTTAAAACGATGTAAATTATTTAAATATGATTTCTTTTGGGTAAGGATTTTAGATTCATATTATTTAACGTTTTAAAGTCTTACGTATAACCAGTCAAATGCAAACTATTACAAAATAATTTGCATGTATATGTTACAGCATTTTAAATTACTTTGAAAAATAGTAGAAAGATGAAATATTTTAATATATCAAAACTATTTAGATTGTGTAACATTCAATACAAACTGTACATGTACATGTATATACACATACATGTATAATAGTAACAACAATAATAATAACAACAACAATTAGATCGAGTGCTATAGTCATCAACAGCAACATCGAGCACTATTGAGACAAAATCAAGCCGGCAAACAAAAAGAAGAAAGAAATAATTCCCTTAAAAAATAAAGTATAGTACATTATATACACACAATATTTATTCTATTACATTATAATTATATTATGTTATATACATGTATATAGGCCCCTATATATCTCGTAAGTAGCTTTATATTTATATTTAACCCCTATTAGTAATATTTTCTAAAATGTTTCCTAATTTTATAAAAATTAAATTTCAACATTATTGGTATAATGAGTATGCTTTACCGAGCATGAAATTATACTTGAAATATGAATATTGGACCTTCAATTCGAAAAAGAAAAGCACTGGTCCTTCATATAGAAAGAAAAATAAGAGAAATGCAGTTCTAAAAGGTTGGTTAAAATATACATGTAAATAATTAAAATATGCACAGATACCCATTGAATACCTAGAATATTACGTTCATTTCTTATGGAAAATTAATACTGCAATCATTTTCAAATATCATGGAAGACTAACTTAGTAATGTGGGAAAGATTACAAGGAAATGGAAAATATAAAATATAAAAATTAGTAGGCTTATATATTGAACAAAAATAAAGAGGTAAATACTAGACATAAAAATATGTTTATAGCAGCAGCCGGAAAGAATTTACAGTAGAATACCTATGGCGAAAATTGAAAACATAACCGACTTTCCTTGTTTTCGAGGAAGTTATTGTCTGTAAACGGCTAAGGTACAACAGCTGTGGATGTTTCTCTCCTGTTCCAGCTTCATCCTCACTTATGGATTGGAACAATACAAGGCTGTTACTGCCGGATTTGTGTCTCTAAAACGTTAGGTTAGCGCAGACGTCTTCGACGTAGCTAGCAATCGGCACATTTCGTAACTCGTGTCAGAGCTTTTCCTTGTTAGTTATAATCTCAAATTGATAAATCAACAGGAATGCAGTTAGCGTAAGAAAATTGGTTGTTTATTTTAACGACTGAATCAAATTCACGCACGGCAGAGATATAAATGCGTGTACTGAAATACATGTATACATGTATATTTGAAGAAGCAGAGTAATGCAGAGATGAGGAGATTAGTTCTGGATAAACATCTCTCATCTCTAATCCAAAGGAGCTCATCTACTCAATAGCAATCGGCTCAATAGCATATGACGACTTAATAGCATTTGACAACTTTATAGCATTTACCTACTTGATAATATATGACGACTTGATAGCATTTGATGACTTGATAGCGTTTGATGACTCGATAGCATTTGACTTCTTGATAGCACTTGGTGACTTTTTATCATTTTAACGACTTGATAGCAGACTATTCAGTCAAGCTATTAGTTCGCGTAGGACCCGAGTTACTTAATAACATGTCTATTGTACACATCTACACCGTCTAGTTAACTCAATTAGAGTCAAATATTCAAGTTAGCAAGTAGCGTAACTAAATATTCTGCTAGCTGACATAGACTGGCTAGAGCCAGTGGCGATTAGTACTTGGATGGGAGACTAAATAGGATAACCCAGTACCAACACAATTGACTGAAATAACATTCGAGGTTTTGGAAGGTTATTCTTAGTTCTGTATCCGCTGTACACTGAACGCTTTCAAATGCTACACTTAATCATGAAGTGAAGGAGGAAATGACGAAAACCAAAATAACAGCAAATAAGAAAGAAAACTATAAACACGTGCAATATGTTATGTTTGTAACAAAATATATAAAAGAATGCGTAAATGCATATGTATCTGAACAGTTGCATATACAGTTGAACGGATGGCAAGATTATTTCATCAGCAATTGATATTGTCGAATATAGGTCAATCTGCATTCCGAATTGAATTATTTAACTGATTTAATTTAAAATCTATCAATCAATACAGAGGAGTTTTAGGCCTCCTTTCTAACTCTGTAGCTACTGTTTCTTTCCTCAAATAATAATACCATTATATGACATAAAATAATAATCTAATTAGTCAGTAGCCTAAGGTCAAATGAAGCAACTAAAGGTTGAGTTTAAATGAATATAATTTATTCTATGAATTCTAATTTTGTAGTAGGCCTAGAAATAGATATAAAACAGGCCTATACTGCCTCTCGTACAGGAAGTACAGAATGCATATTACTACCATTCCTAAGCTTCGGGCTGCGATTCCCTACCTGTGTTTGAGGATCCGTGACATTAATAACATCCTGTCATTCAGTTATCTATCTGTACACTCTAACTGCCTGGAGCCAGTGGCGTTCCCCGTAAGATATTTGATCGCTGATCAGTATGTTTGACGTTCAAATCCTGGGCAGTTTTTGTACGTTTACTGTGCAATAACTATGTGTTGTTTTCCCCTGTGGCGAAATAAAGTTATAATATGTTATAATCTCCTCAGACAACAATGTTTGAGAATCAGTTTCAAAAATTCGATGTGAAAGACGGAGAGACCAATTTTCTCCCTACTAATATCATTTAGAACTAAATAATATTATAAGACTGATCGCGCATGACAATTCTAATAAAAACTTCACGAAGTGAGATTTATGAAACATCCATGTGGACGAAATTCATCTGAATTAAAACTATCAGAGAGTTGATACATATGAGTTATTAGTATTTGTATCGAATTTAAATACTCCCTTAGACTAATTATCATTGCTATTCGTTACAATTATATATGCAAATTGATGACAAAAATGTCTTACTAAAATAGAACGACGAGCCCGGAGAATGATCTCGAAGTTTCCAATAGATATAATTTCAAAATATAGGCATAGTTATAAACATTTTATGATTTGGCATAAATTAGTCTCCATCTTGTAAATTGTAGCAATTATGTATGCTATGTCTGAGACACTGCTGCTGGATTAAGTACAATCCGTCTGAACGTCTAGACCTCAGTGTTTAGTTGTCATGTACAAGACGCTGAAGAATCCTACGGCGCCATTGAAAAATTGCTGCAAAAGATTGGCGTGACGCGCGAAGAATTAATATACAATATACTGAAGTTCATGTATTGTAATTACTTGTCGTTGTATCATATATATATATATATATATATATATATATATATATATATATATATATATATATATATATTATATATACATATATATATTTATAGATATATATAAATATATATACATATATATATACAGTATATATATATATATATGTATGTATTGTAATAACTTATCTTTGTATTATATATATAAATACATACATATATATATATAAATATATATATATATGGGCCTATATTTGGTCCTATTATGTACTATTTATAATTGTCTGTAGTATTTGTTGTATTAAATGCCATATTTCTGTGTATATACATGAATATATATGCATGTATATATATATATATATATATATATATATATATATATATACGCAAAGTTATTTAATCCCAGTACAAGAAGGTAATGCCGCTGTAACATGGAAATTTACGTATGCAATTCAGTTGTATGATATCCACTTGCATGCATAATCATACATACATTATGATAATACAAGGAAATAAATAATGCTCATATATATATGGTATTAATTGTATGCAATTCAACTATACCTATTGAAATACATGTGTGCAATTTATTTATTGCTTTATTTCAGGCGTAAAAATTCATACATGAATCTTGCACATAGAACAATGCAACAAAAACCAGAAAAGGAAATAGTCTGCGCATAAATTGAGCTATAGGCCTAAAACAATTACTTATGGAATTAGGCATATAAGGCTATAATAGGCTCAGAATATCAAAACACTTAATTAGCATATTAGCATTATCCAGCAAGCACATTCTAAACTTTAATCTGTAATTTGAAAGGATAGTATCAAAACTAGGCAATCCGGTTTCTAGCAGCGCGATAGTTAGGCTGCTGTAACGTTTGTATCCAAAAAATATTTTAATGCATTTATTATAGCAAGATCCAAACTTCTCTATTGAACCTATTGTAAACGACGACCATAGTGCCACATCATAGAAGCACATACAATAGGATTTGAACAGGACCTTTTTAACATTAAGAGAGCAATAAGCAAATCTACGCTTTAATATATTCGTACGCATAAACATACCACGCATTTCACGCTGTATATCCTTATTATCACGACCATCATTGGTTATAATATGACGTAAATATTTAAACTGCGTTACATAATTAATAAAAGAATTGTCCAACTTAAATCTTGGAAATTCCTCTAATACACTCCAATTTCGATCCTTAGGAGCAAATACCATGGCGACAGTTTTACTAATATTAAAAGACATGTTAATAACTTTAGCGTTAAACTGAAGCACATCTATTAAATACTGTAAAGCTCTCCACGAAGGAGTAATGAGAACGATATCATCAGCATATGCAAGAATGTTAATTAATCTATTATTAATTGCACAACCAATCCCGGTATCTACTACAGCTCTAACCATATCGCGTATATATCTAGAGAACAAATACAGTGAAAGTATACTTCCCTGACGCGTACCATTTCCAATGTGAAAACAAGTAGAAACAGAATTACGCCATCGAACAAAGCATTGCTGTTTAGAATACCAGAATGCAAGAATAAATATAATACTGATGTTAATGTTATCGTCTAGTAGTTTTCCAAACAATTTCCAGCAATTAACTTTATAGAAAGCTTTACTGAAATCAACAAAACAGGTAAAAACATGACTTCCATGATGTCTATAATACTCGATAGTCTGCTTTAGTACATGAGTACATTCATCCGGTTGAATGGCCAGACAAATATTACAAACATCGGTTTATGATCTGAGCTAATATATTCATATTTAATTTCACAAGATTCAACTATATTATCAAGAGCAGAACTACATACTACATGATCAATCCATGTAAAACTATTATTATCAATGTTACTGTAAGTAAATGCATCAGATAATTTATTTAAATCGGTTAAGACTAAATTATTTTCAGTAACAAGATTAGTAAACAAAGTGAAAAATCTTGAACCGTACTGGCAATTAAAATCACCAGCAATTATGAGTCGAACTACATAGCATTCAGTGTACAATGCTGTAATAGAAGAGCACACTTCAATATAATCTTCAAAACACTCACGACTACCGTAATCAGTGGGCATATAAACATTTACAGCTAATGTTGGTCCTAATATAGTACTCAAAATCAAAGCAGTCAATCTAGAATTATTAGTAGGAATATGAGTGATGAAAGGACTGTGTATATGGAATACATGTTCGCAATGCAACTGTAAATATTCAGATGCGTGACGGCATTTATGTAACTATGTGAAAGGGAACCAATTTTAATTACAACGAAAAAATCAGTTTTGCTTTGAAAATTTCTGAACAAAGTAAATGATTTATGATTAGTATTAACATCGATGTGTATCATTTTCCGTTACACTTCATTCCTAAATCATGCAATTCTAATTCTCGAAATAAATTTAAATTTCAGTGTCAAAAGTTTAGTGAAGAATATACGAATTCAAGATAGGAAAGTAGGCCTATTAATTGTGTAAAAATAGTTAAATAACTATTGCAATTTTCTCTTTTAGACTTTGTCACAATGCTGGTAAAGAATTGTAACATAGAAATTATAAAGTAGTGCTAAAGTTTAACTGAACAGTTTAAACTTGCAAATGGATTTCATAAGAAACGTTGCGGATTAGCTTTTCTATTTGCAACTTTTAAGCGGCCATTGCTTTTTAACAGTTGAGGAAATCGACGATACATGTATATGAAAACACCACCTGCTCAATCAGTTCGCAGGGGTCTTTTCCAGAACTTTTACACATTGTTGGAGATTGATGTAGAGATAACTTCGAGAAATGTTTACACCTCTATAATTCGCAGCTTGCTTTACAAATTATACAGCATTTCTGAGCTTCATGAACCAACAAACGACAAATTTTGGTTCGTTTCATCGAACTGTATATGAATATTTAGCATTGAATCTGATAAAAGTGTAAATAGGTCAAACGAAAACTGCAGTTTTTGGAATGAGACGAGCTGTATAAATAGTACAGACTATACTGGATATCCATTTAAGTTACAAATGCATTTGTTTAGTTTATGTTAGCAAGCAATAATATTAGCACTAATAATAACATTTTTATTATTTAAAAAATAATAATAGTAATAAGAAGAAAAGTAGTATATTTAGAAAGCTTCGCTCTATGCTAAATGCCGCAGTAGCGCTGAATGGACTGTGAAGGTCAAGTTTACAGTCTGAAGTATGAACGACCAATTGGTCTAAACACAGCAGTAATAATCACGTAGCTACAAGTCTCTTCACTGGCATATCTGCGTCAGTCGCCTCTTACGAACACGTGCAGTTATTGGTAGGTTCAATTCTTAATTTTCCCGAAACTACTCGGGAAAGTAGTTCAACAGCTTAGTGCGCGGAGCGCCAGGCAGTGAAATTAAATGTTTAATGACCGATCAATCAATCAATCATCAATCCTGTGATGATCCGAGCTCCTACAAGTTTAATTCTCGTTCAAACAGATATAGCGAAAAATCTCAGACATACTCGGCACCGCTAAATTGATAATGAACTAAACAACCTACTGGTTTCAATAAGTGACAAAACTGACATTCAAAGAGATAGAAGACGAATGATGATGGTGATTTTACATTATTTATGTTAAATTGAACATTATTTTTGTTTTCGTTAACCAAATAAATCAGTGACATAGAGCTATAGCTGGTTCAAAGTCAATTTCTACACTATGGCTTGTCAGTGACGGGGAAAGCTCTGGATTTGAACCTTGCAACTACTGATCCGCTGTCGAAAACATGTCAACAAGCAGCCGGCTCAGTATAATATAATACTACTAAAGCTTGGCTAAACGGAGCTTTAGCGTTATCGTTACCTGTAACTATTTTTATCGATGCAACATAAGAACGAAAAGTCTTAATCTATTTGTACGAATTGGTTCATTAGGCGAAGCAGCTCGAGCATTTTCAGAATTAATGAAAAGTTAAGGTCGATTTACGGTCGTCAATTTTTGGCCTTTGGCGCCGCTGATGATTTGTGGGCATTACATAATAGCATCCAGTCAGAAGAATATTAACTCAATAAATAATCCTATTAAAATCGGCAATCCAATATCATCCGTGACATGAACAGCAACGTAAATTCTGAAGAAGATAATGCTTAAAATTTTGGCGTGAGTATATATAATATACGTGTGACTTAAAAGTTTTCGTATTCGATCTATAGGGCTCCTTTTGAAGATATCATATGGGAATCAGTTAAAGAACTTATGACAGTAGCTCCTATGATTTTTGTTGTTCAGTTTTTTCTGTTAAGAAAGCTGTTCGTAGTAGATTAGTCAAAAGCTTACATCAGTTACTACCGAGTGCCGCATTAAATAATTGATACTGTTTCACAAATAGATATTTAATCGCATTTACACTAATTAACTAATACACTAATCTGACTACATTAATTTTCACTTATCTCACTCACCTGACTCATCGCACTTATCTGACCAAACACTTATCATTATTTTAAAAACCTAACTCTAACCTTTCTCTGATTATGAATTTTGAGAAAACAACAAAACACGAATTTATCTCATAAGTAGTTCTCTTCTCATCATTCAAGGCAACCGTGAAAAAATACAATACGTAGCAATGTAGTTGACTTACCGGCGATTCCACAGATTATAACTGGAATAAGTAGCAGAGCCGACCAGTGACCAATGGGTGCAAATTCTAGACCTACTCCGTCCACATATGAGGTCTTATTCAATTCATTTTTCATCCAGTCGTTTACGTTATAATCCATCCGGCGAGCCTCAGATCTGATCAGTTCAGACGTTGAAGAATGATCAATCTGTACCATCATTGGTTTTGTATCAGCTTAAACTGGGATGAGCCTTGTCTGGCGGTACGGTATCCGTGCTAAAGTCAATCCATCTCAGTAGTTTAACCTTCAGACTTACATCCCTCCTCATCTTCTAGCGGCATCGGATACGCCATCAGCTTCTGTAGGATCCAAGCTTAGAGTTTGTTTCTAGCGACATTATATTAGTTAAAATTATTGTGTTCTTACTTTAATATGTGGAACTGTCACAGGTTTCAACTTATACAGTATTTAATCAGTCATTAATTAATCGTGAAAGAGAAAAGCTTCATAACACGAAGCAAATACAAGTTCATTTTGAACTGTAAAACTAATAGATGATGAGTTTGATCCTCTTTATGTATGTAGGACCTTCGTTGCAGTTGCAGCTATTCTAATATTACACACTAATCATAGTTAACATTAATAGTTATTCTAATATTTAAAAATTCTAGTAATGGATCTTTTAAAGACTTATACTAATATTCAACACTAACAATACTTAATATTAATAGTTAATCCAATATCAATCGCTAAAAATAGCCAAAATTAATAGATATTCCAATGTTAAACACACAAATAATAGCTAATATTAATAGCTGTTCTAACTTTAAACGCTAATAATTATTCTAATATTAGACACTATTATTAAGAGATATTGTTATTTTAATATTGAAAATTTATAATAGTTAAGATTAATAGTTATTTTAATATTGAATAATACTTATAAATTATATTAATAGCTTATTTTAATAGTTAACGAATTAATTAATAATATAATCCGAAGAAAAGGCGTCCTGGTAGACTATAATTAAAATTTCAATATTAGGCCTACAATGTTATCTTTTACTCAATAGAACTTAGTGTAACGACCGTTTCGTCCCTCTACTATACTTCCAGAATTGATAAAACGATAGATTTTGCATATTGTTCTTTCTTAAAACTTCAATTATCATCTTACGTAAATATTCCTGATATTCTAATTCATCTATCGAAGCCGAAAGTAATTATTTAAAATAATATTTAAGAAATATTAATCTACCCCTTTCCCATAAATCTCACTACTACATTTAGGTAAGTTAAGATCTAATACGTGTAACTATACAGTAAATCCGAATGAAGAAAACTAATGTACAATTGTTACTGGTGTACGGATTGTCGGAACTTAAAGTCACATAACGTAGACTTTCACATGTGCGACCTTTGTTCACTAGCTACTACTTTACACTGAGTGTAAATAATTAATTAAATCCACAGCACTTCATAACTAGAGCAGCTGATCTATTGTAATGCTAATGATCACTTATAGCACACTGCTCCAGTTACACGTAGACAGTCTTCCAGTAGGACTGATGAGAGGTAGGCTCAAGCTCTACCAGGCACGAGTGTCTCTCCTCAACCAGGTACAGTGTGAAAGTCTCTTAGAAACTATACTGACGTGGCGTTCAGCTAGACTAGATACTGTGTATCTTCACTCCACTCCACAAAAAACATGCAAAACCAACAGAAATTACCAAAATTAATATTACATGTAGGCACACTTAGGTCTACTTGTAATATTAATTTTGGTAATTTCTGTTGGTTTTGCATGCCTTTTTCACTGTTTTCTCAATGATTATTTTCTTTGCTATTTTTACACATCTATGTTCATTAGAAGCGAAAGAAGCGTAGAATATGGTAATGACGTTTTTGTATGCTTTGTGGACTTCGAGAAGGCTTTGACAGGATTGATTGGATAACGATGATGAATATCTTAAAAAGAATAGGAATTGACTGGAGAGATAGAAGACTAATTTTGAACTTGTACATGAATCAAAGAGCAGTAAACAAAATCCAACAAGAATACTCAGAAGAAGGTGAAATAGGACGTGGAGTAAGACAAGGTTGTAGCATTTCGCCGCTGCTGTTTAACAATTATGCTGAGGCAATGATGGAGGAAGCCATGGAAGACTTGGAAGAAATAATAAAAGTAGGAGGGAATTTGTTACAAGATGTACGATTTTCAGATGACCAAGGAATGGTAGCGGGCAGCGAGATTGGATTGCAGAAGATAATGGATAGGCTGAATGATACGGCCCGAAGATATGGCATGAAGATTAATATAAAAAAGACCAAGGTTATGAGAGTGTCCAATAATAAATGTGAAGTTAATATCACAATAAATGGTACAAATTGGAGCAGGTAAGGAGTTTCAAATATTTGGGTCATACTATAACCGATGATGGGAAATGTAAGACAGAAATATGCAGTAGGATTGCACAAGCAAAAGCGGCCTTTGGTAGTAGAAAAGAACTATTAACAAAAAGTCTAAAGAAAGACACAAAGATAAAAAAGATAGCGAAAACTTTGGTTTGGACCACGCTATTATATGGATGTGAAACATGGACCTTAAGAAAGGTTGATATTAGGAAACTGGAGGCTTTGGAAATGTGGATTTGGAGAAGAATGGAGAGGATTAGATGGACTCAAAAGGTTACAAATGAGGAAGTCCTGGAGAGAGTTGGCACAGATAGACAGTTGATAAATGTATTAAGAAATAGGAAGAAAAGATGGATAGGACACATTCTAAGGGGGAAGGTCTATTAAAAGAGGTCATAGAAGGTAGAATGGAAGGAAAAAGAGGCAGGGGCAGGCCGAGATTAAGTATGTTGGATGATTTAAAGACCCACTCATATGTGGAAATGAAGAGGAAGGCGGAAGACAGAGAAGAGTAGAGGCGTTATGTAC
The DNA here is from genome assembly GCA_905160935.1 of Enchytraeus crypticus. Taxonomy (NCBI): domain Eukaryota; kingdom Metazoa; phylum Annelida; class Clitellata; order Enchytraeida; family Enchytraeidae; genus Enchytraeus; species Enchytraeus crypticus. The sequence continues at coordinate 802,681 of CAJHZI010000224.1, read as the reverse complement.
CATAGACCTGCCAGTAGGCAGTGCACTAAGAGAGAGAGTTCATTAGTTGAAATGAAATGAAATAAAGCACATTTCTCTCTCTCTCTCTCTCTATCTATCTCTCTCTATCTATCTATCTATCTATCTGTCTGTCTGTCTGTCTGTCTGTCTGTCTGTCTGTCTGTCGTCTGTCTGTCTGTCTGTCTGTGTCTGTCTGTCTGTCTGTCTGTCTGTCTGTCTGTCTGTCTGTCTGTCTGTCTGTCTGTCTGTCTGTCTGTCTGTCTGTGTCTGTCTGTCTGTCTGTCTGTCTGTCTGTCTGTGTCTGTCTGTCTGTCTGTGTCTGTCTGTCTGTCTGTCTGTCTGTCTGTCTGTCTGTCTGTCTGTCTGTCTGTCTGTCTGTCTGTCTGTCTGTCTGTCTGTCTGTCTGTGTCTGTCTGTCTGTCTGTCTCTGTCTGTCTGTCTGTGTCTGTCTGTCTGTCTGTCTGTCTGTCTGTCTGTCTGTCTGTCTGTCTGTCTGTCTATCTGTCTATCTGTCTATCTGTCTATCTGTCTATCTGTCTATCTGTCTATCTGTCTATCTGTCTATCTGTCTATCTGTCTATCTGTCTATCTGTCTATCTGTCTATCTGTCTATCTGTCTGTCTATCTGTCTATCTGTCTATCTGTCTATCTGTCTATCTGTCTATCTGTCTATCTGTCTATCTGTCTATCTGTCTATCTGTCTATCTGTCTATCTGTCTATCTGTCTATCTGTCTATCTGTCTATCTGTCTATCTGTCTATCTGTCTATCTGTCTTTCTTTCTGTCTCTTTCTCCATCCCTCTCCCACACTCTCTCAACTAGGTGCAACTAGTAGTCCAGGGGACTGATGAATAAGATGACCGTGACAGAGAGTGGCATATGAGGCGACTAAGCAAAGAACTGCAGAGGGCACTGGGAAAAATACCAGAACACATTTTCAATCAAGCTAATCTAAGCATTCAGATTTGTGTAAAGCATAGACAGTTAAGAAATCAACTTTTTGGCCGCCCGAAAGCTATTTCAGAGCATTTAAACTGACTCGAATAAAAATACAAATCTTGAACGTTTGGAAGAACTCGAGAGAAAGAGCGATAAAGAGAGAGAGTACATTATTGTAGCGTTCTATCCAGGATCTAGACCAGGATATTCATATTTTTGATACAGTCTAATAAACAAAAATAGCATGCGGTATTCAGTAGGAAAGCGACGTCAAGAATCTCTCAATGCAGATGTTACGCACACTTAACCTGAAACAATGCAGAACTTTCTGTTTGGCTACTGCTTTTCGTCTATTCTCCATAACTCGATTGCGCATGTGCCGACCAATCTTGTGCCCTACTTTCCAATACATAAAACGCTTAATTCACTATAGATTGAAGCGTTGCCCACATACTATTGGCTATTTTTAGATGTTAAATCGATATTCATCTCCTTGGAAGATCTCATAGTTTCTTAAGGAGATATAAAGAGAAGTTCATGAACCGCCCTTAGCATTCTCTTTACGCTGTAATTCTTTAGTTGTCTAATTCTCTAAAACTATTAATGAACAAGATGATCGATTCAATTCTAATGCTAAACTTCAAATTATATATTAGAGACAATAATTTATTGCAATATCAACATTGTTATAAAGTTTCATTAAATGTTATCAGCGTTAATTCTTTATGTTATTAGTACTATTCGACGTTTTATTTAAAAAAGAAAACGAAGAGAATACTAATGTTATTTTGCACTATGAAATGCGGTTAAATTACATATTAATGATATTTTGAGACGTATTCACCGACATTACGTTTTCAATTCCCTGAATTCTCCTTCAAGAAAAAGAAGGAGATAGAAACATAATTAATCAATCTACGCTAATGAACTATAATAACCAGCAATCGATTAACCTTGTTACAATTGTAATTAGTTGGCAGAGCGAGGATAAGTAACTCCATGGGTTAAAACATCAAACTTTGTAGACAAACTTTGTATGTCTGATATGCATATATCTGTAAACTATACAGTAAATTATACAGCAATTTGTTGCTTAGTTTTACAGACACGCTAATCTTTCAAGAGCGCAATTAACGGACACCCGTCATCTATTCATGTAATATATACCTGTCAGGTATAAAAGCACATCAATACACAAGCATTCGCTACTATAAACACCAGCTTAATTAAAATACAAAATATTACCTCCGGCGAAAAACAAAACTCATTACAAAATGATCGCAATAGTATGAAAATAAATTTGATAAAAGTTCAATTACACGCGGCTTGAGCCAATGGCATGGTTGATGTGTCCAGCACTAGTCCAGGGTTCAAATACAGTCTCGCCCCGTCAGTGATATGATTAATGATTTGATTTTTTTAAATATTTGTGTATTTTGCTTTCTTTTTGCCTGATTGTATGCATTTTGTGTGATGTTTCTTAAATGGACATAATCTTCTCTCTCTATCTCTGATCTCTGTACAGAAACTAGTGTCAAACTAAGGATTGTCTCATCTTTTTTCATCTTCTACTATTATATAAGTCTAAACTTTCGTCTAGTTAAGCTTTGTCCGAGAACAACAGTTCTCAGAATCTTTGCTTTGACTCTGAAGGTAAACCGTTCGTTCACTGTTGAATCTGATCTTTCAGGTTCCCCTGACACCAATCAATTGCGAGACTATAGTCCTAGTGAAGATTGCAAATCACGGATAGGTCAAGCAAAGTGGAAGCGGATAGGATGATGGTCGAGCGGATTGGGAGTTCAGTCAAACAGCAATAATTAATTAAATAATTTAATAATTAATTTTTCCGCTGTGGCAGTACAATGGGAACCCGCGCCAAGTAAATAATATCAACTGATGTAATTTAAGTATCTTTGAATTCATTAACTGTGCTGAAAGCTAACTTCTCTTTGCATCTCTCATTCGCTCTTTAATCTAGGGTTCTTTAAGAATTTCACTAAAAAATTATAAACGTTATGCATCGCGTAGGTTATTTTTATACTATTTATAGTGTTACTTGATAATTATTACTTTGTTATTCCATAAGTATTTTAAAACTTTGTAGCTTATAATTATTATTTTGGAATTCCAGAAGTTTATATCTCATCTTCGTCTATGCAGTTGTTCTTATTCTTAATTTCTTTTGGAAGTTTACAGTTGTCGTCAATGAGTGAGCAGACATGCTCGAATCAAACACATTTCTTGAACAGCTGATGTGATACTTAAAAATACTAGTTATGTATTGAAAGATTATGCAAAAGTCAATTAATCTAACTCACTATGCACGTATACGTAAATGGTTGCAGTGAAAATATGGTAGTGTTCTTCGGAGTCGATGTCAGATAAGACAAAATACTTCATATTTAGTGAATGATTAAGGTAACACATGTAAATATAACACAAAATCGCAGTGTAATTTACAAAGTGTAGTCTGTTTAATGATAATTTAGGGTCTTAAAATAAATCAAGACTTAAACCGCTGCGAACTCTCAATAAAACATCTGTAATCAATATTCGATAATCGATTGCTGATGATCGATATTCGATAATCGATGATCGATATTCGCTGATCGATAGTCGATAGTCGATTTTCGATTTTCAGTGGCCAATAGCTGGAGCCAGTGGCGATGTCGGTAAGATATTCGACCGCGGATCAGTATGTGAGAGGTTCAAATTCTGAGCTCGCCTGTCACTGATATCGCTTTTGAGTGAGGAAACTGACGTTAACATTAGCTTTACCAGCTTTAATCGATATTTGAAGATCGATAATCGATCGTCTCTCAGTAAAATCTTTGATCGCTTACGACCAGCGACCACACTAACACAAATAGTAATAAAGATGTTAGCATTGTGTGGACAAATACCTTGAATATAGAGCTTTAGCTAGAGCAGATAAGATGCTTGATAGTAATGGAAGCCTAGAGAAGCAGATGCTTATATATTATGCAACAGCCGGACAAGTTATTCAGTGGATCCCTCTAAATCCTGAAAAGGGTTCATCAATCAAACAACTAACAGAGCTATCCTACTCAGAGTTTACTTATTGTGTAAGAAAAGGATAAACGAGAGGCTTCTAAATGTGTGATGACGAATGAGAGGGAAATTGGCTCATTTTGTAACATGAATGTTTTTAACAGGTCGTTGGCATTGTTCTCTGTTTCATTAACGCTGTAGAGCATAAACTATAAAATTCATGCAATTCGTGAAAGGTAATGACAATAATAGAAAAGTAAAGTTAGAAGAGAAATTACAGAAAACTTAACAAAAACAAGAACAGGTAGAGTACCATTGTCGTCAGTGGTAATATTGAGAATTTTGGAAAGCCGAGAAGCAAGCATAAAAAGGTCAGAAAGCGGTACTCATTAAATGTCTGATGAACCAATTTAGAGGTAATGAATTAAAGAAAAGGGGTTTACGTGTTCATCAGAATTCTTGAATAGCAAGTGAAAAAGGCACATAGGAAGATGTGTATTTTTCTGCCTGTGTAGTTGTTCATAAGAACGTAAAGGCTGGTGTGATAAAAATACTAGAAATAGTTGAAAATATTTACTCGTTTAAGTCTTAAAACAAACAGATTCTTCTCAAATGAAGCAGGTTTTTACTTTGCAATGTACGAAAGGAAGCTATTAGAGGATGATAGATCTCAGGACAGACATGTAAGCAATGCCGTGTTTTTGTTTGTTCTCTGCAATCTCATGCGCATGTTAACGAATGTCAATGCAGCGGTTACGTTATTGGTGAGGGTAACACTGCAAAACAGTCTGCTATGAGTCAGTATCTACATTCAACATCTCCAGTCAATGACCAGTACAAATGAGAGACTTAATAACACTGTGATTACTTTGGTTACTTTCATTAAATTGGACTCATAGTTTAAATTCTCTTTCTATCTCGCTCTGGCCTTGTCTTTCCATCTGCAGTTTTTCTATTTGGTTGTTTAGCGCTCTCTCTCTCTCTCTTTCTCTCTTTCTCTCTCTCTCTCTCTCTCTCTCTCTCTCTCTCTCTCTTTATTAGCGCACTGCTAAGTTATATGAACGTTCATATTCGATGCATTTCTTTCTCTAATTTGCTTTACAAGAAATAGGTCACACTTTTTTAATTTTTTATCAGTTCTACACCTAACTATATCGTTTTTAGCAATCCAAATCTGGCGTGTGAAAAAGTATTTTATTGCAATTCTCCGTTTGCACAATTAAACCTGGTCGTATGATACACACTTTGCTATTGGCAACGATCTCAATTTTAGGCTATAAAAATTCAAGTTGCTTGTTATAATTTTCCTCGTCCTTTTCAATTTTATTATTTGATCTGCATCATCTACTTGGTAACTTTACATATTTCTATTTAGTTTTTAATATTTTCAGTGGATGCGTAAAATCTTTGAAAGAAATTGCAATTCAAAACTTATAATAATACTTATTTGTAAATGATTTTTACAATTTAAATTTTGTGTTTTATGAACAGTTAGCTCTAGGTACAATAAAAGAAACCAAAATGAACTTCTCGCTTTCTTATTTGTAGCTCATGTGATGATGGATGATCTGGAATGAAAAAACAAATCCCCTGAAGTCGATTTAGATAGAGCAACCTATACGATTGTACTTGTAGAAGATGCGTCAAAATTCGACAGTGAAAGGTATGTTTATTTTTATACGAAAGTAAAAAAAACAAATAAATTGTCTAATTTGGAGAGTATAAGGTCAACAAATAGTAATTTATGAATACGGAGATGTATTGAAGTCCGACAAAAGTTGAAATGAAAGATGAAATTTAAGTAATTTCTAACATTTGTAAATAAGAAAATCATCGCATCAGTGAATTGTTTAGGAATTGGATGTAATAGGCCGCGATTGAAATAACATTCTCTGTCAATACCGAATAGTTTTAGACATAACTTTTGCTAGGAGTAAACATTCCACAAACCTTGCAGTAGGATCAACCCATTGATAGCCATAAAGTTTTTACACCGTATTACAAAGTAAAATGTGATATGGAAGTCATCGACACAGTCATATCGTCGAAGTATTAATGTATAAAACTAGCAATAGCACAGCTCTTAGGCTTAAATGAAATACTGAGTAGGCCTAGACGTATGTAGCCTACATGTATATGTTGCCATCCTATTTTGAACTATTTCTTAGAAAAGAAATCTTTGTGATGCAAAGCTTTAATGTGCGCATCAAGTTAATGCGAATCTCCATCCTAGGTCCTCTGTAATCCAGCCCAATATTAATCCTTATTTTCTGCCTAACAAACAAATGAATTCCTTTCAACTATTAATGAATTTTAACAGCAAATAAATCTACTCGAATATCAAATAAAATCCATTAATTCTCAAATAGCTGATATCAGGAAATCCAGTCGTAGTAACGTGCATGTGTGAGCAATGCACTACAGTAGATAAACGATTACTAACTCTGCACAATCAGCCAATTGGGTCTCTGAAGTTACCGACAAATTTTATTCAAAATTTGATAAAGTTATTTTGTAGTATAAAATAAGTTTGTTGGAATTGAGAAAAAGACTAGAACTGTATTTAATGTATCTTGTTCCTTCTCATGCTTTTGAATTATATAATTATAGGGTCAAGTATCAGAACAGGCTTACTACTTTAATTAACACTCAGAATATATTAGGTATGCCCTATGCTTATTTATCCTGAACATCATATGCAATTCTGCCAAACATTGCATGCACATTGCAATATCAACCAGGTGTGTGATCGCTAATAATGGCCGCAACATTACTAACGTAGGCCACATAGGTTTTGCAATTAGTACAATGATTTAGTAAAAATAGTAGCTACCAATTAAAACTTAAACTGCCATACCATCAGATAAAGCTGCCACCCACTGCCACCAGAAAAGTTTCTATTCACGCCGATGAGTATGACTGGCACATAGCATACTTTCTCTAAACACGCCGATGAGTATGACTGACACATAGCATACTTTCTCCAAACACGCCGATGAGTATGACTGACACATAGCATACTTTGTCTAAACACGCCGATGAGCATGACTGATACATAGCATACTTTCTCTAAACACGCCGATGAGTATGACTGATACATAACATACTTTCTCTAAACACGCCGATGAGTATGACTGACACATAGCATACTTTCTCTAAACACGCCGATGAGTATGACTGACACATAGCATACTTTTTCTAAACACGCCGATGAGTATGACTGATACATAGCTTACTTTCTCTAAAGTTCCTCAAATTTACTGTAACGACTCAGACATTCACGTAAATAATGTGTATTGAGACCGTAGGTAGAATAGTACACTCTGATAATAGAAATTTTCAGTTTACTAAGTATTTTTCATAATATTGAATACTTTCAATCTTTTCCATGCCGACAGATGCTTACATGTACATGTTAAAGCCAATTTACTAGCTGTTTCAAGAAAATAATTATAATAGGCTTCTCTCTCTCTCATATATATATATATATATATATATATATATATATATATATATATATATATATATATATATATATATATATATATGAATGATTCTCTCTCTCTCGCTCTCTCTCTCTCTCTCTCTCTATATATATATATATAAATTATAAATATATGGATAATTTTTATGACTAATAGCTTATAGACATATTAAAGCATTTATTTCATATTATTCTCTTTTCCGATAGCTTAAAAGCACCAGTCTGAGTAGAAGACATGGCAGGCATATATATTGATAGCCTCAAATGTGTTTAACTAAGGAGGATGTAATATACGCGACGGTTAAATTATTCAGACTGTCCGGTTACGCTTTTCCCATCATTTCCATCTTACGTTTCAGTCGTGTTTACTAAACACATCGCGTAGGAATACATTTAATCAGCAGACATTTTAGAGTGGCGGGAGCAAGAGAGATGAGTGGCACGGTCGCGAAGCGTGACAACACTTCCGTTGTTGTCGTGAATCAACTTCCTATAGAATTGTTCTAACCTGAATTCCACGCACGTCACTTAAATTGGCCTACATGAGGTTCATCGACAAAAACTACATCCCAAGCGAATAATGCGTTGAGATAGACTACTGGAGGCCTCATGATACTAATCTGAAACAAATAACTATCTATCAAAGATTTTTAAAAAGCTGGTAAAGTTTATGTGAACGTCGGTTTCCTCACTCGAACATAAAAAACATAGATAATCAAACTAATATAATGTAGATCCTCAGTCATTTAATTTCTCTCATACAGTAATACCGTAATGCATTTTATGAACAAGTGGAGCTTAGTTAATTGTTAGTTTCTTAAAGAGTACTGATCATCTACGTTCATGCCTCCGTCACTATTTCTATCTTTCTCCATCTTTGATTTATTCAATATTTCTCGACAATTCTTCTGCACTTTTCGCATACACACACAAGTACATCTGCATGTATTTAATATTATGCATATCCGCGATTATCTGATACTAAAATCTCGGACTTTCACTGAACTGGCCAAACAGAAAATGAACTAAATTACCTAAGTTTGGTTGAAAGATGGGGCACTCCAGGAGTAGTAAAAGTGACAGAAATCAGCATAGTTGATAATTCACTATAATGCGTGTTACTATTTATTATTGCTATTATAAATGTTTATTTTATTTTATTTTTATCAATTTATCACAACGTACAGAATAATAAGTCAGATATAGACGGAAAGGTACATTACAAAAGTGCATGTAATAAGCACTAAAATATTCCGCAATTATTTGAAAATAAGATTACCAATAAGGATTACTATTTTTCATTTAAAAAGTAGGAAACTGTAAAATTAAAATAAAAACCTAGAATACAACATGGGAAAAATAACATGCAGAAAAATTTATAAAAAGAATAAAAATAGAGCGGTGAGAATAAAGACAAATTAAAACAATTTGCGCATTTTAACTAAATACCAAAATACAGATTACTCATAAAATTTCTGAAGTCAACTAGACATAAGCTAGATTTAAAATTGTTAACTGATACCGCCTCTTTATATGATTTGGTAACACATTCCAAGCATTAATACATCTATTTCTAAATATATATCTATCTTTCTTATTTCTAAATAATTTACATTATTACTATTATTAAGTATATACATGTATCTATAAATAGGGCTTATATATATATATATATATATATATATATATATATATATATATATATATATATATATATATACATATATACAGTATTTATACATGTAGTACATTGCAAAGTGTAATCTCTCTCTCTATCTCTCTCTCTCTCTGTCTTTTTCTTAGTGCTCTCCCTAGCGGCAGATCCATTGCATTTAACTATTCTAGCCAATTCTCCTCGATGTAAACTTTCTATTCGTCCCCATAATTGTTGTCAAATCATCCTGCATCTCAGTTTGTCGCTTTCACTTTTCTCTTGCATTTTTTCTTTTACTACATCTTGAAATAACTCACCTCCCTTAGTATATGTATGCCCTATCTAACTTTTCTTTTTATTTCACCTTTTGCTTTACATGTATATATATATATATATATATGAATATATATATATATATATATATATATATATATATATATATATACAGTATATATACAGTATAATATATATATATATACATGTACATAATATAAATATACATGTATTCAATATATGTTATATAGTATACAGGTATATATATAAAATTATACATATATATATATATATATATATATATATATATATATATATATATATCTTATGATATACACGTCTCTCTATGCATGTATGTATATTTTGCACGGTAGAAAGATCTGAAGCGCAGGGATAAGGTCCTCCATTAGCGAGGTATTAGTGACGTGACACTCTAGCCTGACACCTATCTCCTCAAGGCAGATGACGACTGCTGATTCGAAACTTCTTCTTCTGAACAAATCTCTCGTGTCAAAGGTTTATATCCTACATCATTGCTTCGAGCGGATTCTAAACTGTTTAGCTACTGCTCATATGTTTCAGTACCTTGTCTCTCTATGGTGAAGCTACGCTGCATAGCCTACGCGGATTTATTGTAAAAATCATATTGAAACTAATTTAAGTTAAATATATCTAGCTTTTTATTTATTCAGTACAAAATCACACATATGCATCAAATACATCATCAACTAGCAAACAAAGCAAAAGAGAAACATTATGCAACAGTAAAGAATATTTATAGATAGGCCTATAGCCATATTGTTATCAAACAAGTCAAATAGTATATTTAACTAGAATGACTAGAAATCACCCCCATAATCTATGCATATTATGATTAATATTTAGGGTAAATGAGGGAACCTAAACTATTGAAAGAACTTTCGAGTTTTATACTACTGATCAAACTAACCTGTATATTACCATTCCATGAAGTTTATTTGATTTTTATTACATAATTAGAACGATGCCTACTAAATATATTAATTGATTGATTGAGAGTAAAAAATATGCAACTGTGTAATTTCTATACATTTCAAATGCACTACTACATAATTGTACTTAGTGCAAAATATAGAAACAAGTTAGAATGATGGCTTCATACAAATCACATTTGTACAAATAGTTGTACAAATAGTTTGCAGATAGATGTACCGTGTTGTACATATAGTTGTACATATTTGTACAAATACTTGTACACAAAGTTTTACATATTGTCGTAGGCCTACATTTACATGTAATTGTGCACATAGTTGTACATATAGTGGACTATGCACATAGTTTTACAGATAGCGATTTAGACTTTTTTGTCAACTTTATATGACATCAGCCATGGTAGTGTCATAGATTCGAACCGTATATCCACTGTTCTGATCTATACACGGGCACTTTTACCACTAGGGGCTTTTCTAATTATACTCAAGTTTTCGCTTCTAAAAGGTGACTGGAATTGTCTCATTGTCTAGGCAGAGACCGCAAGAGGCAACTGGGAGAGCGTGAAGCCAGCCGCAGCTTCTCGTTTATTATTATTATTATTATTAATTTGCCCTGGGATGTATAGGGTCCTGGGCTAAAAAATAAGATAAAAGAAAGACTTTATTTAATTAAAAGAATATGAAAAAGACATTTAAAATAATTCTTCTAGGATTCTGAGAGGCCGCATTCGCAGATGTGCAACGAACGCAGACAGCATTAAAGCGCTGGAATGCAATGGACATGCGCTGCCATAGAAAGGCTTTTTAGCGTTGGTCGCTTGTAGTCCTAATAGCGCTGGTTCTCCTGCCCAATTCGTTTATGAAGTCAGACGCGGCAGAGTTGATGGGACCCAAGATCTCAAAAGCAATTGGCAGGAAGATGTTGCTGCTAGAGACTGCGGCATATTTTAGTGACTTCGTATTGGCAGCGGGTCAGCAGCAGCGCATGACAGGTTGAGATTGCTTACTGAGAATGTGTCCGCCACAGTGGCATCCCAACTGATACACTTGCCTTCTGTCCAAGGAATTTGTGATACACCGTCCGGTCGTTTCGCATCTGAGCGGCTCAATCCCTGGGCTCTTTTATAGCAGGAATATTTGCACGAGTTAGGGCACGCCATACCAGATCATTCAGGTACTGATGGCTGCCGATTCTGCCAGCTTTCCGCATGCATGACAGATATTATTATTATTATTATTATTAATATTATAATAATAATAATTATTATTAGTATTACTATTATTATGCCTATTATTTATTTATTTAATTTACTGGCTCGTGCTTGGATGTTATAAGTGCCTGATACCACAGCTATGAGACGAATGACTCGTGCTTGGATGTTATAAGTGCCTGATACCACTGCTATGAGACGACTGGCTCGTGCTTGGATGTTATAAGTGCCTGGTATGACAGCTACGAGACGTCTGTCATTTATTTGTCATTTATTTATTTATTGGTAGAAACCTTTCAGCAGCATCTTGTTCCAATGACTTCCTGATCATCATGAGCAGGTATGAACTGCGACTTCATGTTCAATACGATTGGAGTCCACTGTCCATGAAAATATGGAACGATATGAAAACAAAGTCTAGCCAAAGAGAAAAAGTTACTTCTAATAAGAGGCGCAAATTCAAAATCCGGAAAAATTCAGTTCATGAAAGGGTATTAATTAACGGAATGAAGGTTTAAGTGAACAACAGCGAGCGACATTGACTAGGGTAGATTCAATTGAACGATGATAGTAGGACAATTTTGAGGGTAGGACTAAGTTTTATCGTCTACGAGAAATTTTAAATGGCATTTCACGTATAGCATATGAATTAAATGATAGAATCACGTGTTCACAATTTAGCTAAACTAAAATTTTACTTCAAATCTATTTTTGACTTTCACACAACGTGTTAGCATCATATCGTGATACATGATTTAGTTATTAGTAGAAAAGAGAACGAAAGTCAAAGTTATTTAACATTTTCGAAAACGCTCAGTTTTCTCCGCAGCATTAGTTTTACAAAATATAAGTGAGTAGGTAGAGAGAATTTAAAGATCGAGGATTGTCTGTTAGCTATATAACTATTAATATATCAAATATTGCTAGAACAGAAGCGATTTCTTGGAAATGTTCTCTTTTCAGCCACTGCGTTATATTAAAGCTTTAGTTTGTTGAAAGTATTTGTATGCTTTAGTTTAACGAAACCTTTAATAAGCTAACTCACTCTGGTGACTAAATTGCAATTTCGCTTCAATAGGCCTGGGAGTGTTGGAAAGAATTTGCCATGGTATTATTTGCATTCCTGATATTTGAGTTTTACTTATTCTTACAATTTTGAATAATAATATTTTGTTTTAATTACATTTTCATCCTGTTGTACTAAAGTATGACTGTACGACTATGATGGGCTGAACAATTTTCGTTGACTTATGCATTTGTTGAACTTTTAAAGTGTTCTTTAGTTCAACTATTGACTTTAAAAAACAGTGATGGACAAATAAAACTTAAAGCTCTTTTAAGGTTTTTATATATCTGTAAACAATTGTTAATAGCATTAATCAACAGAAATAAAAAAGTGTATAACTTACAACATAAATTAGAGACTGTAATGCTTGAAGATGACTTTGGACAACTGCGCCTAATTAGGCTAGATCTAATGACACTGAAATAATGATAAATGTCATTAATGTCCGAATGTTATTTGAAAATGTCATTGCAGAAATATTAACCTTATATACTAATTTCTATTATAATAATATACTTGTTAATATACGTTGACTAATGGTATGGAATGCTCTGGTGACTTATTGTGTAGAGTGATATGTGACTTATGGTATATACTGATTAGTGCCCTATTTTAAAGACTGACATGTGACTTATGGGATAAAGCAATGCCATCTCTCATTACTTCAATGACATTAGATGCAGAGAAAGTGAGTTTCGCAAGTAACCTGCCTACCAGGTGGACTGTCTACGCTAATTTGCCTTACAAGTGAAGCAACTATCTGGATTAACGCATACTCTAAATAAAAATAGATATGGGATAAAATGATACGGTAATTAAATTTTTTGACGATGATTTATTATTAGTTTTTTTGTTTTACACGGTGATTTGCGAAATAGAATGATATGATGACATAGTATTGTGCGAAACGGTGACTTATGATATAGACTGATACGGTGGCATATAGAATAGAATGATAAGGTTACGTATTGTATAGTGTTATATGGTAATTAATGGTATATAGTGATACGAATACTTTTGGCACTGAGAGATACGATGACATGTGGTATACAGCGATACAGTGACTTATTTCATATAGTGATATCATACAGCGAAACAGTGACCTATGCCTCATAGAGCGATATGGTGACTTATTTTAAGGAGTCGTACATTAATAACAATAACACACACTATAGTGAAATGATCAACTACGTTGATATATACCACTTTTAAAACCACAAATTATCTTTAAACCGTTAGGTAATTTTGTCCCATTTCCGTGTAGCCAGTCCAGTGAATGTCCGAGATTTTACTCTCAGATCAGCGCGGCTGGGATTCGAACCCGCGAGAGTTCAATTCACGTAAGGGTCTGTCATTTGATACTTCATGAAGTTATCTACATCTACACCTCTAACCATTGCGCTATTGAGATGTTCAATAAAACTATTAAATAATATAGGTTTATGGCATTGCGAGTGGCATTCTATTATATATATATATATATATATATATATATATATATATATATATATATATATATATATATATATATATATATAGGCCTATACATATATATAAATAAATATATATATATAATATAAATATATACAATGTATATATGCGTATATATATATATATATATATATACATTGTATAATGTACGGTTACATATAGTCATTCATACATCGTATATACAGTATATTTGATTTGTTAATTGTGTAACTGCAACTTCTAATTTATTTTGCTCGATCTATTAGCTGAATATGTTGTCTTAATTTTTATTTATTTGTGAAATATTTTAATTCTTATATTTAGTTAATAAGGTCATTTGAAATTCATGTGAAATGAGATATATAAAAAACAATTGTTGGGTAATCAGGTTTGGAGTCCACAATCCGCATCTCCTTGACGTCATTAGTCCCGATACATCCGGAGCTCAATGCTTATGCCCGGCAGATAAGAAGCTCTGAAATGGAGAGAGTATCAGTGATTTATAACTTCCGACTCTGATCAGAAAAAAACTATAAATATCGACTGATAAAGCCATTTTGGGTGGAAATTAACATAACACAAAATCGACAATATAGAGCTTTACAAAACGGACGGCATTAAGCAATTTTTCTTTCCATTTCTTTCTCTTTCTCTCTCTCTCTCTATCTCTCTTTCTTTGTACCTCTCGCTCTAGATTTCTCTCTCTCTCCCTCTCTCTCTCTCTGTCTCTCTCTCTCTCTCTCTCTCTCTCTCTCTCTCTCTCTCTCTCTCTATCTCTATCGGGTTTCAGGGTATCCTAAAAATGCAGTCTGCTCTGATGTTCAGTAAAACTATTCTATATAAGTTGATCTTGTCACAAGGATAAGCCTAACAAAGTTATAAACAATAACGCACCTTTAAGCCTGGGAGAATAGCTTCCAATGCGGTCTCATATAGCTCAATTTAGTTGTTTAATTTCTGCTAATTAATCCTTTCGACACTGGTACATCGTGTATTACGGTTTCTATTCTAAAACACCCCGGACCCAACACGGCAAACGACAGCCTGAAAATAGGTATATTGAGTTTTTGAGCAAAATATCCAGTGAATTACAATTGAAAGATATTTCTAATAAACTTAATATATAAAAATATTTAATATTATAAAAAATTAATATAAGAAATACTAGATCTAAAGTTAACATATTTCTGAATAAATTCAAAATCTTAACATTTTGGATTTTTTTAGCGCCATATCCCAATTTAGCAGACTAATAAATGCTGAGTTATCGTAAAATAATTGTTAGAAACGCTGTCACGGTATATATGCTACGGCAGAATTTATCAAGCATAGATTGTTGCTATACCGTAAGAGGGGATTAAAATGAAACTGAGAAGTATAATCAGAAAATAATTTAAATCATATTTTTCAAGGTAAGTGATAAATTAAAGATTTACAAAGAATAAAGATCTACATTTAAAATGTAATCCTTTTCACTGATGACAATAGTAATCTAGTTTTGTTTAGGTAAGGTAATAATAATAATAATAATAACAATAATAATAACAATAATTTTCGCTAGAGGCGCTCGAGGTGGTTAGTTTGTTTACGCACACCTGTGTTTTTCTTTAGCACTTTTATTCATTTTTCTTCACTTCTGCTAATTTTTTCACTTCGTCTTTTGGCATACTGCTTTTATAAATATCCCTGTACGCCCAGGCCCTTTTATTTCTATTCTTTTGTGCGCATTCGGCTTATTTTACCTTTTATTAAATCTGCATTATGCTTTAGTTTTCACCTGCATTGGACTATTAGACTGCAGCCATTTGCAGTAGCGATCTAGTTGTAATTCTTTTTTCTCTCGCTTGCTATGCCGTGTTTGCCACATGCTTGCCAGACAGACTTGGCCACTGTCTCAGACTGCCAACAAGAAAACTGGCATCTGTTCGGTGTGCCTAGCTCAACGTCAGCTTCATTCGGGAGACGGAAAGGTCCATCTTCATGGCCCATTGGATAATCGTTGCCCAGGTTCCAACCAACTTCCCTTGCAGAACTCCGCACAGTTGGCAGCTTCGCAACCAGGGCCTGCAGTTTCTGATATTAAGAATAGGATCAGGAATCGGAGCTGCGACTCTGGTTCGGCTAGACAGAGTTCTCCTCCCACTGCTGCTCCCAATTCTGCTAACTTATCTCGCAATTCATTTTCTTCTCAGCTGTTCATTCTTGAGCATCCCTGCTTGACGCGACCTACAATAAAACACATTCCCAAATCAGCCAGACCTGCGTGCTGAGCAACCTTGATTTATGCCTTCCGTAAGATCGAAAGCGATCCCTCAGTTTCACCATACTGGTCAGATTTGTTGCTTTTCGCATCTTCGGTTTTGCAAGTCCCTGCTCGCACAGGTAAAAGGCATAATCTAAGCTCATTAATTAAGAAAAGGTTGGAGGGCCTAAGTACTGGTGCTCTCACTGAGCCGGTCGTTGAAAGAATTAAAAGAGCTCATCGTTCTCATGACTCCCGTGCCTCAGCAGTCAGGTCCAAAATGGAAGATGGAAATGTTTCGGCGGCTGTACGCATCCTCTGTTCAGACGAAAGCCCAGCGCAATGCAGTTTAAACACTTTTAGTATCCTGAAGGCCAAGCACCCACCGCAGCTACTAGCAGTATAATGTCACCCTTTCCGGACTCAATGGAGACTCCGCCTATTCAAGTCTCAGAGCAGGATGTTGTCAAAGCTGTACGTAGCTTTCCAGCAGGCTCAGCCGGTGGTTCTGATGGCCTTCGCCCTCAGCATCTTCTGGAGCTTGTGACTTGTAGAGAGTCGGCTGGGACATTTTTGACCGCTTTGACTTCTTTCGTGAATCTCCTGCTTAGTGGTGTTTGCCCCGCGAGGTCCAACCGGTGCTGTTTGGTGGTAAACTCTTTGCACTCAATAAGAAATCTGGCGGCATTCGCTCCATTGCAGTGGGTTACACTTGGCGTCGTTTAGCCGCTAAATGCGCAAATCGCTATGCAGTGTCTGCTCTCAGCGATTACTTGAGCCCAATTCGACTTGGAGCTGGTATTCCAGGTGGCTGTGAGGCAGCTTTTCACGCTACTCACCGTTTTGCTGAGTCAATGCCAGCTGATCACTTCGTGGTAAAGCTAGACTTCTGTAATGCTTTTAATTGCTTGAGTAGATCACGAATGCTCAGCGAAATACATCACACGATACCTGAGCTGTGTAGTTTCTGCCATCTAGCTTACTCAAGCCCTTCGTGGTTGAAGTTCGGAGACTGGTGCATTGAATCACAGGAAGGAGTCCAACAAGGGGATCCCTTAGGGCCCATGCTGTTTTGCTTGACTATTCACCCTCTCCTTACTTCTCTCTCTAGTGCTCTCACGGTGGGATACCTAGATGACATTACTCTTGGTGGTGCGAGTCGTCGATTGCAAATGATGTACAGACTATCATCGACAGAGGCCAAGAATTTGGGCTTCAGTTGAATCATACCAAGTGCGAAGTCATATCATCAGTTTGCAAATCTCCGGACAACTCAGTATTGTCATCCTTTGTGCCAATGGGCCTATCCCATAGTACTCTACTCGGCGCGCCACTCTCTGGAGAAGAAGCTACTACCACCGCTTTATCCAGTCGCTTGGAGGTTCTCAAACGTTCAGCATCGCGCTTGAAGTCGCTAGCCGCTCATGATGCTTTTCATTAAGTGCACCTAAACTTATGCACATTCTGCGCTTTAGTCCGAGCTTCTCTAATCCGCGGCTTTTAGACTACGACGAGGCTCTTAGGCAATGCTTGTGCGCCGTTATCAACGCAGATTTGTCTGATTTGCAGTGGCAGCAAGCCAGTTTACCAGTGAGCAAAGGTGGTCTTGGAATTCGTCTTGTTTCCCATATCGCGCCTTCAGCCTTCTTGGCATCAGCGATGGGAACGAGGCAGTTGCAAGACGCCATCCTTCATAAGTGCTCCCTTTCTGCCGACAGATCCATTGACGTTGCGTTGTCAGTTTGGTCCAAAAGCCCCACCTCCAGTGCTCCACCTTCTACCTCAGTCAGTAAACAGAAATCATGGGACCGTCTTATAGTGGATCGGATTTATACCAGTCTGTTAGAATCCCAGTCCAATGCAGTAGACAGAGCACGACTCCTAGCTGTATCAACCAAAAGAAGCAGTGACTGGCTTCACGCTCTCCCTGTTGCTTCTTGTGGGCTTCTTTTAGACAATGAGGCGATTCGAGTAGCCGTTAGTTTCCGTTTAGGGGCGAAAACTTGCGAGCCTCACATGTGCCCTGCGGTTATGAAGTCGACGCTTTAGGTCTCCACGGCCTCTCCTGCAAACGAAGCTCAGGTAGAATGTCTCGCCATCACAATTTAAATGACTTAGTATGGCGAGCACTTTCAAGAGCAGGCATCCCTTCCTCTAAGGAACCAAGTGGGTTGTCCAGATCAGACGGCAAGCGTCCGGACGGCTTGACTTTAGTGCCCTGGTGCAACGGTAAATGTGCCGTATGGGACGTCACGATCATTGACACTATGGCAAACTCCTACCTGAATCACAGTCACAGCCGGTGGAGCTGCTGTTCATGCCGCCTCTAGGAAGTTGGATAAATATCGTGATCTGTCCTTAGGATATGAAGTTGTTCCGGTGGCCATTGAATCCATGGGCCCGATGAATCCCGAAGGAGCTGACTTTATTAATGGCATAGGCAGACTTATTGCAGAGGAAACCGGCGATAAGCGAGAGACTTCTTTTCTTTGGCAAAGGCTTTCCATGACTTTGCAAAGATTTAATGCAGTCTGCTTCAATAATTCTTTTAAGCCGTTTGATGACCTCGATTAGCCGGGCGGCGATTCAGCACGTATTGCTTGAATCGTTTTTATCAAACCCCAGGTTCTTTACACCGGGGTAAATTTTTAATAAAAAATAATAATTTAAATAACAATAATAGTAGCAGTAATAATAATATTATTAATAATAATTTTTTAGGCTATCTTGTTTTTGGCCAAGGGCCCAATGCAGCAGAGTGAATTTAAAAATATAATAATAATAATAATAATAACAATAATAATAAAATTAACAAGAATAAGTTCGCTTAAAATAATGGCATAGATTGTTTCAACGTTTGCTTTACAATTGGGCTGTCTAACCCAATTGTATAGCAAACCGGCGATAAGTGATGGCCATTTTTACGTTGGCAAAGGTTTTCCATGCCTTTGCAAAGATTTAATACAGTCTGCTTCAATCTCGAGTAGCCGGGCAGCTATTCAGCACGTATTGCTCGTATCGTTTTTATCAATCCCCGGGTACTTTACTTCCGGGGTAATAAAATTAATCTGATAATAATAATATAAAAAATTAAACACATGATGTATTTACATTGCAATACAATAAAATGAAGATTAAACGTATGGTTCCTCGCCCGAATGAGTTTTTTTGGGACATCTCAAAAGAAATATACCGGCAGTTCAACACCATCAGAACGCACTAGGTCTTGCATAGACCGAAGATAATCGTTTTTAGATGCCGCTTTGATCTCTTGATGTAATAAAATCCATATTTTCTTTAACAAGGGACCGTTTATAACTTTATGTTTTTAAACGTTCTGAAGCAGTTATTATACCTATAATTGCATTTATTATAATAATAGTTATTGTTGTTGTTAATCTTAAACTCTGGGTGTAAAGAGCCCGGGATTTGATAAAAACTATTCAAGTATATTATTATTGACTTTATTCTATTTTACAAATAATATTTTAATAATAATAATAATAATAATGATAATAATATTATTATTATTATTATTATTGTTAATTTGTTTATTATTTTTATTCTTACTATCACTAATTAATTTGACTATTGTTTCCTCAAAGAACGACCATGTCAAGGGCACACCTTCTATATGCTTAATGTGTTATGTGCTATGATGTGCTATGTGCTATAATGTGCTATGTGCTATGATGTGTTATGTGCTACGATGTGCTATGTGCTAGAATGTGCTGTGTATTATGAGCTATGATATACTATGTGCTTTTACGACGTGATATGTGTTTGGTGATATGATGTGCTATGTGCCAAGATGTGCTAGGATGTGCTATGTGTTATGATGTGCTACTTGTATGTGCTATGATATGCTATGTGCTAGGATTAGCTATGTATTAAGATGTGCTATATGCTATGATGTACTACATGTAAGTACTATTATGTTCATGTGCTATGATACGCCATGTATTAAGATGTGTTACGTGCTATGATGTGTTATGATGTGTTATGATGTGCTATGATGTGTTATGATGTGTTATGATGTGCTATGATGTGTTATGATGTGCTATGATGTGTTATGATGTTCTATGAACTGATTCTGTCTATGTCTGTTCAAATAGGCGTATCTGTATCTAACTGTTTCTAAACTTACTATAATGCATACATATTTTGTATATACAAAACTTTGGAAATCTTCTGAAACACTCAAATAATCTATTTTTTTAGTTCTAATAGTTTCAATTTCGCCTCTAAGAATAGCTGTTGTTCAAGCAGTCGAGCCCACGCCCGAGCTCTTTTCATTAATTTGCTTTTAAATGTGATTTTCCGTGGCAACATTTGCGTGCAGGGTTTAGAAGAAGTATCAGATTAACTTTGAAACATTCGCAAAGAGATTCACTAATGAGTTCTTCATAAGCACAATCTGAAGTTTTATAGGACAAATCATTGATTCGCCAAGAGTAGAATTAATACAGTTGCTTATAGCTAGATATAAATCAGACTTTCATGTAAAATATTAGATATAGAATAGCTTGGTAGTATCAAACATTTCAGAAGATGTACATGTACATGAGATTAATCCCTAATGTGCAATTTTAACAAATAATGTAATAGAAACAAACTGATGAAGTAAAATATGAGCAGAAATATATTCCCACGATAGTCATTTTATTTATATACCACACAATTATGCATAGTAATTACACTTGAAGTAGTATGGTTATTGGTATTATTATGCAAGATATTATAATTAAGACGTATATTATTATGCAAGATATTATAATTAAGACGTAAGTTTTCGTGACAAGTAATTTTGTATTATTGGATGAATAAAACAATAATAAGACTTTCATTAAAAAAAGTCATTTAAGCTATTATTTTATGTCTTTATTTCATTGTAAGCGCATCGTCAGAATTAAGAAATTTACTCCCAAAAA
Organism: Enchytraeus crypticus; assembly: GCA_905160935.1. NCBI lineage: Eukaryota > Metazoa > Annelida > Clitellata > Enchytraeida > Enchytraeidae > Enchytraeus > Enchytraeus crypticus. Next base: position 781,425 of record CAJHZI010000224.1, on the reverse strand, counting down.
TCATAGATCATTTTAGATCATTTAAAGCTTCCAGATAGCTTAGTTCTTCAAAGATAAGCGATCTGGAATTTTTTAAAGAATTCGACCTGGAAACTTTGGATCAGAATTTGGATCAAACGTTTGCTGTCTGAGGTGTAACAGAACTCGGAGTTTTCTCAGAGCCTTCTGCAGAGTCTATCTCGTTAGGATTGTATCCGCTTCATGGCAAGGAGGTGCAATAAGATTCAATTCCACAGCACATATTTCTTTCAAATTGGAAGTGTGAAAAAGTTTGGGTTAAGGCATTTGGACCCGGTTTAATATTTAAATAACACAGGATAAATGTATACATTAGTGTTAAATTATTTCTCTCATACAAATGATGAAAATTTAAGAGCAAAGTAGTAATTATTTTTTATTAAAACAGCACGATGTGTCAGATTGGTAAGATTACTCTCACCCTGTTGATCAGCGAAACTACTGAAACCATTTTTTAAATTTTAATATTAATTTAAACCGTTTCTATATTTATAACTATATGCTGGCATCAAATAAGAAACCTTCTTGATCATCATTGTATAGAATTTATAATGCATAAATATATAGTTGTATAGACGTCAGGATTTTTTATAGCATTAGGAGCATTCAGCTTCAGTTTAATTGACTCTGTAGTGTAGGCCTTAAGGCCCTTATCTTCATTAAACGATTTTGTAGCATAATCAATTAATTATTCTTTATCAGTAGCCATATTAAAACAAATAAGATCGAAAAGTAGTGTACATTTAGACGCTTACGCACTACTCAAGTAAACTAATCAATTCTTTGCATAAATGTTAATGAGACTACGAACTTGAGCTACAACATGACCGGTATTGTGTCAGCAGAATGCTGGGTCATGTTGGGTCAGGTTGCGCTGATTTCATCAAGATGATCATACGCACAAAGCAACAGTTGACACGTGCCAGAACGACCTGATAAGGTCTTTATTAGAACGCTGTCAGGATATTAGAGACCAGTTTGATTGATTCTATTCTTAAGTAAGTTGAAGTATTAATTAGCAAGAAGTGTTGCTTCTAATAGAAATATTATTCTCACCAAACTGTAAATCAGCTTTAGAACAGAGTGACTGTGCCGTGCAAGCTCAGTGTCGAGTATTAGGTTTATAAGTGTAATAAATGATTGGACAAAAAGTTTTGAGACTAAAGCTCTGATGTTATGTGCTTTTTTAGTTACTCGTTACCATGCTAATGCTGTAATTCAAAACGTTGATATTACGTTCCTGCAGCAGTTGTCACTACAGGCCGATATAGTACAGACGAAAATTCGGAGAGTCTAATATCAAGATATTTAAGCGGCGAAGGGTCGGCAATGAGAGACAGGTTCAGACATCCACGTGGTTACGAAGAATGACGACTCAAAATGCATTCTAAAGGATTTAAGGGATGTGTCGTAAGATTCATCGATGAATTTTTGCGCATGTCTCAATCGTTCAACTATCGTGGCTGTTTAAACAATGACCTTTACACATTTTAAATGTAGATGACAATGATCAATTAAACATTGATCAATTTAAACGATGGACGAGATTATTTTTAAATGTAATTCGGCCGACGGTTAGGCTCCTTTCTGCTGACAATATTCATGTAATGTTTAGGTTGAGTGCGTCCTGAGCTTTGTACGTTGGACCTGTTCTTTGGGGACCGATGGGATTTTCATTAAAATTAGTCAACAATCGGTCTTACAAAGTGCTCAACAAACCATGTAGTCTACTAACTGAACTATTCGTAGCTCTACTTCGTTTAGTTAACGCGCAGCTATATCAACTGCGTTACCATGATGATACCGTGTCATGATACCTTGTCATCTCATAATGATACTGTGTCATCTCATGATGATACTGTGTCATCTCATGATGATACCGTGTCATGATACCTCGTCATCTAATGATGATACCGTGTCATCTCATGATGATACCGTGTCATGATACCTTGTCATCTCATGATGATACCTTGTCATCTCATGATGATACCGTGTCATAATACCTCGTCATCTCATGATGATACCGTGTCATGATATCTTGTCATCTCATGATGATACCGTGTCATGATACCTCGTCATCTCATGATGATACCGTGTCAAATAAAATATCCGCAAAAATCAAAACAGAATGGTACAAAAGAAAGATCAGATAGTGAGAGATGCAGTGACTAAGAGAGTGAAATGTGGTGCTAACCATTTTGAAAAATCTATTATTCGACTGTAGATCTAGCTGGTATAGTTAACCTCTAACTATTGAGCTCTCCTCTCTCTATCACTCACTGTCTAATTATCTTCGTCTCTCTTTCATCTTCTATCATACACATACTATCTCTCAATCTACTGTCTCTATCTAGCTCTCGCTAACTATCTCAAATCACATCAGGATCCTAGATCAAAGCAGCACAGGGTAGATTCAATGTTAGTCTTTGGACAGAATAAGAAACGAAGATGAAAGCTGATTGAAATAACATCCAAGCACGAGTTAGTCGCCTCATAGCAATCGTATCAGACACTTATAATATTCAAGCACTAGTCAGACGTCTCATAGCTGTAGTATCAGGCACTTATAACATCCAAGCTCGAGTCAGTCGTCTCATTGCAGTCGTATCAGGCATTTATAACATCCAAGCACGAGTCAGTCGTCTCATTGCAGTCGTAACGGGCATTTATAACATCCAAGCACGAGTCAGTCGTCTCATTGCAGTCGTATCGGGCACTTATAACATCCAAGCACGAGTCAGTCGTCTCGTAGCAGTCGTATCAGGCACTTGACACGGCGCTTCGAGACACTGCGCAATAATTGTGTGTGGAAATAAATTTCCCAGTGTTCTTCTACCTGAAGCATTGTGAGAAATAGGTCTAGTTGAGAGCAACAGCTTAGGATTCACTTGAAGTCTACGCTAGTGTGCTAGTGAAAGTTAGAAATGCTGTAAGCGTAATAACTTCATATTTAGCTACGTACTATTTATTATTCTTTTCTACGTGATGGATAATTAGTAGTAGTAGACAAATATTAAAACTGAGAAGTGCGGTTTATATAGGACGCCGTTACTCTACTCTTTCTCTTTACAGCCTATCAAAGATATTTATCAGCCTGTCTACAGGTAATTAATTATCTGCACAGTGAATAATTATAAATCATGTAAGTAATATTTTTAAATATTTATTTTTGTATATGTTTTTCCCTGTGTTGTGTTCGAATTGTTTGAAGAATTGACCAACTGCTAACTGCACGTGTTGTAGAGGGCGACTAAAGCACTAAGATCCGAACCACCGTCAGAAAGGGTATTCGATTGGTGAGCGCCTAGGCTCCAGAAATTGCTACAAAAATTTAAACGAATGGAAAATAGGGGATTGACTGATGATAAGATGTAGGACAGAGAATTTTTTAGTAGTCTATGCGTATCCCGATCTTAGTTAAGCTGGGATTCAAGGGAAGAAGAAGATGATGATGATGATGTTTATGTTGATGATGATGATGATGATGTAAATGTTTTTATTAGTAATTATAGTTTAATGTTTCATATTCTCAATTATTACGAGAAAAAATCAATAGTCAAGAACGGGAAACTCTGCAAAACATTCAGTGGTTTAAAGTAAGAAAATGAAAACCTAAAATTTGAAAAAATGCAAGGAAAAGATTAAGAGAGATTAAATTTGCTACACGACTAAGCTTTCAGGAAATAGTGGATTTAAAAGATAAATTTTCATGTTTTAAAACAATCGCTAATGCCAATCAAAATGAACAATCGCTAATGCTAATAATACATATCTCCAATCTCACAAAGCTTTCCCTCTCTAGCCATTTCTAGCGCATCCTTCTGATACCTTTCAACTAGTTGTTCGTAAAAACATACCGCAGATAAAACCTTCTTTAATTATATATTTCGAACGACAGCTGTCAAATCTTTGTATTAATAACGACACACTGTCAGGAAGCTCAGCTGCTTGCTAAAGGTCCATTTCACCCTTCCACTCCATGGTTATTAGTAATCGTTGCATTTTGATGTCGCATCGTTTGCAGCCGGCACCGATTTAACAATAACTTTCCAAAACCATGGGATTTCTTCATTCAAAGCTATCAATACTCTGTTTTCCAATGTAGTCACCCAAATATGTACTAACCGAGGCCACCGTAGTTCAACTTCTACATGTATTATTGACATCCATCTATATCAAGTGCGCTAAATCCCGCCGTCTATTCCGTGGCAACCGTTTTGGCGAAGCTACTAAAACACTCGGTGTCAAGGTAAAATGTCAATATTTTAAGTACTAAATTTGTATAATTTTTAAATATAATATATGAGATACATATATCGTAGGGTTATAGCTTTGTGCAGGGTCAGGGGATGGTCATTGCGAATGAGTTTTTAATTGCTTTCGTTATTTTTGGCTTATATTTTGTAGTTCAATATTGGCATTAATACGATACAAATAATAGCAGATTATGAATAATTGGTAGCTACGTCGTATTAAATCGTGATTAAATAAGGAACTCCTTTTTGCGCAGTTGTAAAAGTCTCGCATCTTGAATCGAGTTAAAGACTGTACTGAATGCGTTGCGACACGCTTTTTCCAATCCAGAGTGGCACATAAAAACCCAGCTACTTTCATTTGGTGGCGTCAGGCCGAAGGATTGCCCAATAAGGTTCCATTTCCGATGCAAACCTCTCCATGTAGATCCCATGAAAAGGGACAAAACGTCAAGTTAAAAAAGCTTTATTGATCGTTACGACATGAAGCTGAGTGTCTTCAATTTTTTTTCAAGTAATATTTTATTAGCAGTAAATTTAACATTAAAGGCTATCTAAACTTAAATTGTGTATTTCTGCAGGTATGTTACTGTACATTTACACAGTTTTCCATCTATTAATAAACTCTCCTTTGAAGAAATTGGACTCAATATTTATTACTTAGTGAATGTATTAAGAAAATTATATTAAAGCTTCGCTTTGTTCAATGCGTCTAATCCAGCAACAACTAAAATGCCTTAGAGTGCATTATACATGCAAGTTAATGCTAACATATGCAGTTTATAGCAAATTGTTCATCACATACGCTTCCAGTGAAAAATCTCTTAGATTTCTATCCATTATTAGCCTAGATATCTATTTGTCAAATTTATAATATTAAATTTGTTGTATCCATTTGTAGACCCGACACAAAACTGTTTAATATGAGGAAACTAGGATTATGTGCGGCATTTAGGACGACGGTTTCTAACGCTAAACATACATGTAAATAATCTTCAGCGATTCTCATGTGTTGACATGCAGTGGAGTATGGGTACCTCGAATTAAATGCAAATCTTCTGTGTGCTGTACTGCTTCAGTTTGGGATTAGTTCCCTATCCAGCACCATGTTATGAGTGTGCTATTATTTAATATTTCAAATAGAGAAACCAGACCGAAGTGTAGTAATTGTTATGCCAGATGGTTTAAAATAGACCAAAAACTCAATTATCGAGTATTCACAAGCTTATACATCAGAACGATTCGCCTTTGCATTCAAGGGTACGCAGCTAGTTAGCATTATTATTATTAGTTTACTTCTAAACCAAATCATGTTAGGTTAGCACATGTGTTTGTTGCTGCTATTCTTTTCTCATTGGCTGCGACAACATGTTATTGCGTCAATGTATCATTTCTAAGCATTCGCGCGTGTATTATCCAATTATCTGACATCTGTGCATTCACGAAAATCGTTTAATAATTATTTATTACTGAATCGTTGTATTGGAGTTATAATCAATCCCATGACGATGTGACAGCCTGTGCATAATATAATAAATATTATGTTGTTTACTTACTGCACAACAATTACTATCGTTGATATACATTTAAATTACAATTCTCGATATTTCTGTTGCCCATTTATGAATCATCAATAGGCATAGAGATACTTGCAAATCTATAAAAGGAGAATTGTAATAGACATGTGCTGCGGTTCCCTGTCCCAATATAAAATACCCAGGTACGCACTTCTCTCTCTCTCTCTCTCTCTCTCTCTCCTCTTTCTCTTTCTCTCTTTTTTCAGTCACACTCAAGACGTCATCACTCAAGAGAGGGCGCACTATGTCTTTCTTTCTTGGCTGGAGCCAGTGACGATGTCGGTAAGATATTAGGTCGCGGATCGGTATGTGCGGGGTTCAAATCCTAGGCTCGCCCGTCACTGATATCGCTTTCGAGTGAGAAAACTGAAATTAACATTAGCTTTATCAGCTTTCTCTTCAATTCACATGCAGGTTTCATCTGGAACGTACTAGTACCCACTGAGGCTTATTTAGAACACTATATATACTTCAGTGGTTGTACCAACTAATATGTGTGAATACGTACCGTTACGTGGCCGGTCATTGATGATAATACCATCCGTTGACCGCACGTGTCGTAAAAGGCCACAAAGCATAAACTGAGGTAGCCAACTGGAAACCACGCCAGAAAACATATATATATATATATATATATATTTTATACATATATATTTTTCCTAAGCTATAGGTACATATGGTATGAGTAATGTATAGCCTATTGTGCCTGTTGCTCTATGGAGTGCTCTATATGGAGTGCGAAAGCAGACTCTATAGTATGAATATGCATCATGGACATGCCGTTTGACAGAACACTAGAAAGAGAGAGGAAGGTATATATAGTAGTTGTAGCTTCTATTTAGTATACTAATGGTAAATCCATCAGCCAAGGGTAGTGCAATTAGAGCATTCTGAAAGCTAATATAGCTTCAGAGGATGGACTAATAGCTGCAGAAGATGGACCAACAGCTGTAGAGGATGACTAATAGCTGTAGAGGATGGACTAATAGCTGTAGAGGATTGACTAATAGCTGCAGAGGATTGACTAATAGCTGAAGAGGGTTGACTAATAGCTGCAGAGGATGGACTAATAACTGTAGAGGATGGACTAATAGCTGTAGAGGATGGACTAATAGCTTAGAGGATTGACTAATAGCTGTAGAGGATGGACTAATAGCTGTAGAGGATGGACTAATAGCTGCAGAGGATTGACTAATAGCTGTAGAGAATGGACTAATAGCTTAGAGGATTGACTAATAGCTGCAGAGGATGGACTAATAGCTGTAGAGGATTGACTAATAGCTGCAGAGGATTGACTAATAGCTGAAGAGGGTTGACTAATAGCTGCAGAGGATGGACTAATAGCTGTAGATGATGGACTAATAGCTGTAGAGGATGGACTAATAGCTGTAGAGGATGGACTAATAGCTGTAGAGGATGGACTTTTAGCTGTAGAGGATGGAGTAATAGCTGCAGAGGATTGACTAATAGCTGTAGAGAATTGACTAATAGCTTAGAGGATTGACTAATAGCTGTAGAGGATGGACTTTTAGCTGTAGAGGATGGACTAATAGCTGTAGAGGATTGACTAATAGCTGTAGAGAATTGACTAATAGCTTAGAGGATTGACTAATAGCTGCAGAGGATGGACTAATAGCTGTAGAGGATTGACTAATAGCTGCAGAGGATTGACTAATAGCTGAAGAGGGTTGACTAATAGCTGCAGAGGATGGACTAATAGCTGTAGATGATGGACTAATAGCTGTAGAGGATGGACTAATAGCTGTAGAGGATGGACTAATAGCTGTAGAGGATGGACTTTTAGCTGTAGAGGATGGAGTAATAGCTGCAGAGGATTGACTAATAGCTGTAGAGAATTGACTAATAGCTTAGAGGATTGACTAATAGCTGTAGAGGATGGACTAATAGCTGTAGAGGATTGACTAATAGCTGCAGAGGATTGACTAATAGCTGCAGAGGATTGACTAATAGCTGCAGAAGATGGACTAATATTTAAATCATTGCTATTGTGTGGCTACAAATAGTTTTCAGCTGCTCTGGCCGAATTCATAGTCAATTGAGAACATATAACACAAATAACTAATAACTGCTGCCGGTAGATTTATGTTTCTAAACCTACTCCCGAAAAAGAGGTGATCAGGTAACTAACTATAGCAGCGACGGATAAAAATTTCTACGCTTTATCTTCTGAGCTACAGAGAAATTTATTATAAAATAAATTACTAATAAAATAAATTATTTGGTGCATCGATACGTCAGCGTCGTTCACTTGAGATTTGAATCGAAGGTCGAGGAGGTGGAAAAATTCAGACTGTTGTGTTACTCATTTGTGCTTTTATGTTCATGATTGATGCTAAAATACCTGTATATTTATTTACTTGTATTTATCTGTATGTAGGCGCCTAGTCTCTGTATGGGCTTTTCTAACTGCGATTTTTGCATTGTGTCAAACATAATTGTAAAAAACGAATTATTATATTTTGATCTTTTGATTTTGTTGTATTAATACTATATTACACTTACTACATGACTGTAGAAAATCTGCTGTGTTGCTTAACTTGCGTCCATATTTTTAGTATGCAGATTAAGTTCCAGTATAATTTGATTAATACCAACTTTAAAACTGCATATTTCTTTATTGACTTTTGGGTCTTTAGGAACGTGGAACATGGAAGGTTATAATTGATATTTGCTTAATATAGTAGACAATTTTGTAAATTGCAGACTACCAATGGTTATTGCATATAGACGGTCTATTATATAATTACGATAATAGGCTTGCATTTTATAATTCACAGACTTGCCGAGGAATTAAAGCATAATAACGTTTAACAAAGAGAAGTAATATTATTAATCTTAATAGTGGCATCGTAGTCATGGCAACACTGTCTACAGCTATTCCCCTGATACTCTAATTAAATAAACTGACGACACAATATTATTACTTAGTTCAAAAAGGCTAAAATAAATTTAGCAATGATTTGATCAACTTGAAGGGCAAATCAATAACGTGTCTAAAACACGCATCATTTAAGTCCGGTTGGCCGCTAAGTTAGCGCTGAATTAGCAAATTCATTAGCGTATTTCTTTAAAAAAATTATAATACATGTAGAAAACCTTAATTTTTTAAAAGTTTTGTAAACAAAATTCACGATAGTTCAAATCTTAAAATTAATGATTTATTATCATCATACCATGTAATGTTTCCGAAAAGGAATGACAAATATGCATTGAACAGTTGGACATCTGATTAAATCTGATTAAATCATATGACATTTACTAAAATGAATCTAGAGACAATCTTCAATTAAATATTAACAAAAGAACATATTAATTGAAAACTTTTATTTGAAGCTTTATTTATTGTTTGTTGAAATCTAATTATTTATTTTTGATACATCTCGTAACATATTACAAGGAATTCAAAATTAGACGGTAAAAAAGCTCCTATGCCTTTAATTATTTTCCTCGTATTTTAAAAGTGTTGCTATTTCACTACTGCTTAAAAATGCGGCCTTTCAAAGAGACAATATCTTAGATATCGTCCGATGTACAACTTGAATTTCACCTACGCAATTTTTGAAAAGGTTACTATAGACCGTCTATTCGCATATGCAGCCCTCTTGAATCTTGTCCTATTTTATCTTGTACATAGCGTTTCCAATCTGCTTATGGAAAGCTTCCATCCACTGAAGCTGCCTTACACAGGTGTCTGCTCAAGTACGTCTTGACCTTTCGGCTGCTTTGACCTTTCGGCTAGCTGCCTTGACCTTTCGGCTGTCACTGTTGATACCAACTCTCTTCCGAACTACCTCTGCTTCGTCACGTAACTTAGTCTACTTCTACCACAATGATCTATATAGGACCTCTACATTTTCTCTTTCTATGCCTACAACCCCGCTTTGCTATGCCTTAGTTAACGCTTCAACGAAGTTTCAAATTTATCATTTTCTATGCTGATGATACTCTGATAAACATATACATCTCATTTCTAGTCCAATTCCATTTGAATATTTTACAACACCTCTCACCTGTTCTTGATCATGGTTCTTTACCAGTCGGCTATCTGCCAACCCCTCTAAAACCGCATTTCTTTTAACTGACATTTAAATTAAACAATACAGTTATTGAATCTGACAAATGGAAAGCATTCCAATAAAATGAAAAGAGAATCCAATTAGAAGCTAGAACCGGGAAGGGACTGTAAAAATGTTTTTTTTATTAAGCTTTATTCACACGTTTATCAAAGCTGCTCTGGTCAGGGCCCTAATACAAATTAACAACATTTAAATTACTTAATCCAATCTCTACTTAACTACTATGACCAGTTACTGCTATTAATTAACTACTGGCAAAACTTTGGATTCAATGCCAATGAATTCAGACTTCGACGGTACGCCGTCATTTAAAATATATTTTTAAGATTTAACTACTGTAAAAAATTTAATGATTGTAACTTTAAAAAGTTATCGTCTTATCACAGAAAAGTCTTTTTTGTTCAGTAAATAATTTTAGCTGCCTAGATCAAAAATAATTTTTATAAAATATACAAGACCTATATTATAGGAGCATAGGTTAAAAGTTTATAAATCTACTCTACTGATCGATGCGCTCTTGCTATTTACTTTGATATAGATTTAACCATAGGGGATGTTCGGAGTGATGCAAATCAGCATGATTCATCATGACTCCATCATTTGATACATCAAGCTTCAATCGATACTATACTAATATCAGGTATATCAATTAGACCTGTACTGTTTAGAGCATTTGTGTTGTAGAAAATAAAATTACATTCAATGTACACACACAGTAACTGCAACTGCCGCATTTGGTAAAAGTGGACCGCCAATATGTTGCGTATAATCACTTCTCATCAAGTTTCATTTCACCGGCAGTCATTACGCTGATGACTGCATTAGGCTGATTATTATTTAGATTAGAATTTTTTAAACGTCGAGGCTGAAATGCTGACGGGTTTGTGTAAATATTTCTGACTCACGAGATTTGACGCATTGGAGTGCCATGGATGTGGATTTAAGCATCCTAAATCATCAGGATAAGATATATATATATATATATATATATATATATATATATATACATATATATACATATATATCAGAAAGGAAATGTGCTGTTTTAGTATGTCGACCGAATATTAATAATATATAATTATATGACAATAGACTATTTTTGTTGATGTCACCGATTGTAATATCGGACTGAATAACGGACTGTAAAATCTGAAAAAAACAACATAACCTAACATTTAATATGTAGACTGAACAGACATACCTACATATATGGCTATATATATACAAATATTATGTAAAGATATATATATATATATATATATATATATATATATATATACTAAAATATTTAAATTTCTTAATATATATATATATATATATATAGATTTCTAATATATATATATATATATATATATATATATATATATACATATATATATATATATATATATATATATATACAGAATAAATATATATATATATATATATGTATATATATATATATATTTACAGAATAAATATATATATATGTATATATATAAAATTATATATATATATATATATATATATATATAATTATATATATATGCATAATATATATATGCATATATATCTGCATATACATATATATACATGTATATATATATATATATATATATATATTTCCCGTGTTGTGTTTATGTTGTATATGTTTCCCGTCTTGTGCTCGGGTGTGGTTGGAACACTGCAGAATAGGGCAACCGCAAACAATCTGCTGCGTTTACGTAAGAGGCGACTAAAGGCAGGTGCTGAGGATGTCTAGAGGGGACCCACCTCACCATGCAATATTTTCCCCCTGGATTAAATGGTAAAATAACGTATCGGGTTAATCCATCTAACTGAGGAAGGCAACGGGAAGAAACCTCAGAAGCCATACTTTTCCCAAGCTATAGACTACATAAGGTATGGATAAGGTATAGGCTTTGTGAAGAGATTAACTTGTTGATTTAAGAAGTGCTCTTATGGAGCGAAAAAAAACAGACTTTGAGTATGAATATGTACCTTGAACCTGCTACATGGCAATGCACTGAATGACGATATGGTACATAACGTCTTCACTCTTCTCTGTCTTCCGCCTTCCTCTTCATTTCTACATATGAGTTGGTCTTTAAATCATCTAACATACCTAATCTCGGCCTGCTCCTGCCTCTTTTTCCTTCCATTCTACCTTCTATGACCTCTTTTAATAGACCTTCCCCCCTTAGAATGTGTCCTATCCTTCTCTTCTTCCTATTTCTTAATACATTTATCAACTGTTTATCAGTGCCAACTCTCTCTAGGACTTCCTCATTTGTAACCTTTTGAGTCCAGCTAATCCTCTCCATTCTTCTCCAAATCCACATTTCCAATGCCTCAAGTTTCCTAATATATTCCTTCCTTAAGGTCCATGTTTCACATCCATACAATAGCGTGGTCCAAACCAAAGTTTTCGCTATCTTTTTTATCTTTGTGTCTTTCTTTAGACTTTTTGTTAATCGTTCTTTTCTACTACCAAAGGCCGCTTTGCTTGTGCAATCCTACTGCATATTTCCGTCTTACATTTCCCATCATCGGTTATATTACGACTCAAATATTTGAAACTCCTTACCTGTTCCAATTTCGTACCATTTATTGTGATATTAACTTCACCTTTATTATTGGACACTCTCATAACCTTCGTCTTTTTATATTAATCTTCATGCCCTATCGTAGGGCCGTATCATTCAGCCTATCCATTATCTTCTGCATTCCAATCTCGCTGCCCGCTACTATTCCTAGATATATATATATATATATATATATATATATATATATATATATATATATATAATATCATAAGAATTGAAATTGTGGATCCATAGAATTATCACAGTTTAGTAGGATGTGAGTAGGAATTTGTTAGTAAAAAAGTCGTGGTAGTCTTAATTGCATAATGTCATAAGTCATAACGAAGATAATTTGTTCCTATACGTTTAATGCAATCTAGAATCATGAAATATTTTTCATGGTATCGCAAAAATAAAAATGTGCTATTGATAAAATGAAGTATTTTTGATTTATTTAAAAGCTTAACTCTTGAAATTGCTTCATTAATGTCCGCATACTCTGGTCTGCATGTAGTTGTCTTCAAAGATAGCGACTAAATGTTTACTGTAGGGGCCTAATGAGGCTTCACAAATACAAATGTTTGATTTCTACCTGCTCCTTATTTTCTATTGCAATCTGTTTTACAACGACCATGCAATTTTCTACATATATATATATATATATATATATATATATATATATATATATACTGTATTTGATGCATTGATTCGGTTTCTCTTAACTGGTTTTTTAGCTCAAACCTGAAATTTATCAGTAAAAACCAGCTGCAGATTTCCATTACAAGCTGCTGTTTATAGCTGGTCTAGGATTTAATGGACGATCTGTTACTGCATGGCTTCGAGACATTGAGTCCTATTAAAGGACTCACATAGGAAATAAGAATTCGTTCAGTGTTTCTTAGGAATGATTGATTACTAATATGAATTAATACTATTAATCGAGACTATTAATTGAAACAATTTTTGCTATGACATTGCTTAATAGAACATTGTCTAAGTAAATAAACATATAATTTTTTCTTTAAATTTATACACGTTTAAAATGATGCTTCAAATCGTTCTAAATTACTTTACGAAAGCTTAGCATTCTAATATTTTCTATTTCAACTCGTGAATGCAGGCATATTAGGCTGAAACCACGGCACATATTTTATGTTTTAAGTGAGTTCCACTTAAATGGAAATATTGTGATTTATATTTGGATATTTTTCAGATGTTAAATCCACATACTAAAGGACTATTAGGCGTATAAATAATTTATAGATAAATGAAATATTCCGAGAACGTGATAAATACTAGCCGACATTAAAGTGAACATTGGAAAAAGCCTCACTACTATTATCCGAGATCAGAATTGTTGAAATAATATTGTTCAGGATTATTGAGCAGTGGATATAATCTCTACTGAATAATAATAAATTACGAATTTAAAAAGAGAAAGTGTCTTCCATTCACATTTTAAAATCGAATTTTCTGCTGATATATATTCTCGTGAACTAATTCAACAAATATGCTTTCACCGAACAGCTGTCGCATTCGTCGGCCTAGTTGTACTTCCGATTATATCCTCTCCGGATCCTTTGAGTCTCAAGGACTCAGCGTTGTCTCTGCCACTTCTCGTTCATCTTCACCCTCCGATAGTGTCCAGTCTGCACCTCTAGGCAGGCGTCATCCTTCCACGAGATCTCATCCAGATGCTGACAGAGAATCCTTTGCGTCTCTTGCCCTTCCTGGAGATTACTCTTCATCTGGAGGGAGAAGTCCTTCAACCTCGGGATCTACTCCATCTTCAAGTCGTCCAGTAAGTCCTTTGAACCACGCCCACGGGAAGCGTCAGTGGTTTAGAAAACTGACCCGTATGAAAGATGAGCTGGATCGTTTGGGTATGGGATTCAAACAGGTGGGTTCAAATATCAGAGGAAGTCTGGAGAACATTATCTACAAGATGTCTCCCACCTCGTCAAGGCGTAAAAAGCGTCGCCACGTGGAGACGGTGAAGGCGTCGATGAATTGTGGGGTCAAGGTTGAAGTAATTCGAGACTCGCCTACCAGAAATAGAAGACGTTTGAAGTGGGCAACTGCTGCAGCGGCGGTAGCAGCTACAGCTGGCAATTATCAATATCAGCAACGACAAATGGGAAACTCTTCGTCAAAGTACTTCTGTACTGAAGAGGACGACTGCGAACCAATTTCTGATCACAATTTCTCTATGTTTCTTGTCCTTACAAATCTAGAAGATGGAATGTTTTGCGCTGAGCTACCAATGAATAAAATTCCCCAGGGTTTAGTCCGCATTAGGGTAAGAGATTACCGTCTGGAAGTTACAGTTATACGAAATAAGGAAGAGGCAACGAGTGAAGACAGAGAACTCAATTCAAATGACACCATTGGATATTTTTCTCAGCCTACTATAATTTCAGGAGGTCGTAAACCTTCCAGAATATACTGCGGAAGTATAAGCATCCCAATTTATGTTAATCCAGATAGCCTTGACTTTGAGCTCAATGAGAATGGGACTTTATTGCTCGTGCGAGGACAACTGAAGGGCTGCATAGGACATCGTCGATTATCTCTGTCTACAAGTGATCTCAGAATTCCTGCTCGTTCAATGTCACTAGAGCATTCTCATCTCAACGACTATCCGTCATCCTTGAATAGTTTAAATTCAGACGCTTCCATGCGAAGCTCGTCAACAGCAAATCTTCACGGGTACGCTCGCTCATCTATCACCGGCTACGAAGAGGAGTGCGCGGCAGAGAGATCCAAATTGATGGCGGACGGTCCGAGAATGAATCGCAGAGGCAGTTCTATAACCCGCATCGGAAATTCAGAATTTGAGCTAGAGATAGAGCCTTACAGTAATCCAATCCGCGTGTTTCCTTCTCCATCACCACCGTACAGACAGGACTCAAGGTGCTCCAGAGAAGTGGATGAGGTTCTGAGAAGAGAGTTGCAGGCTCTTGCGATAGGTGATCAGAAACTGAAGAATTCAAATCCAAGTCAACAGAATATGGATTTTCGAGTAGAATATGAAAAGGTTAAAAATCGTAGGGAAGCCTCAGATGCTAGAAAATGTGAGCCACTTAAATCTCCTGATACTTGCAGACAAATTGGCGGAAATATGTCGACAGCTGGCGCTGCTAATATTACTAGTCCGAAAGTTGTAACGATTGCCTATGATTAATGAAAAAGGTAAAGAATTTAAACCTAGAATTTAAATTCTGATTTAATTCAAACCGAGAATTAAAGTCTGATTGTACTTGTTACGCAGAATTAGCCAAGGCACTACAAGAAACTGTTAAAAAACGACGCAAGTAGTAAATAATTATTTAGTAGTTCCATTTTTGTAGTCCACTAGATTTGTGGAATAAGTTGTCCAGCATCTATCGGATTAAAGATACTATATGTATGTATATAGACGGTTATAAAATCAATAGTTCATAACAAAATTATTTCTGTTTCTACATGTATCTTCTGGGAATTTTACTGAATTGTTCAATTTACGAGTTTTGCGAACTATGGTTTAAATATTAGATTAGTATTTCAATTGTATGTTGTTTAATTTCTGCCTTTCAAATTTTCACATTTTAAACTAAATTTGTTTACCACAGCAACAGAAAATACAAAAGCAAATTAATTACATAATTAGCTAATAAGTTAATAAACAAGATGAATAAGGGTATTTATTGAAAATTAAGTTAAGTTGAAGATTGAAACCAATCTTGTTAGCTATACAACTATAATACCATTAGATGTGCCTAAGCAGAAACACTTAAAGTATACTACAAATAATAGATACTTGTAAAGATTACGAAGAGATAGACCCGTGAGGTATATTCCGCCTTTGTTTCTTTATTTAGTATGGACTCTAGAATGGACGCAGTAAACCATACTATGCATTAATTTGTTCTTAGTTTCAATTTGTTAAAATTAAAGATTTCTCAATTCACTGTGTTACTACTGTACACCTATTACCTTAGTTTAGGTGTAGAATGTAGGTTATAGTTACTAATTTAGGTGTGCATGTATCCTCAACATATCCGTAACTAGCATGTACATATATATAGTTTTCTAAGAAAATTAAGAAGACTACAACTAAAAGCTTAAGACAACCTTAACGTCAGTTTCCTGTTCGATAGCATTTCAGTGACGGGGAGGGCATTGGACTGAATTTGAACCATACACCTACTGATCCGTTGTCGAACAACATCCTAACCAAGCCACCTGCTCAGCCCAGAGTGAAAACCTCCGTTCAATATTGTACTAAAATATATGTAGGGACTATCTCATTTATTAGGGCCCATCATTACGCAAATAGGGCCTATCATTACTCATTAAATAAAATGATAGGGCCTATCATTACTCAAATATGAGTAATGCACTCCAGAAATTGTAAACTAGTTACATGTACATCTGCACGGCAAATCTCGACATCGACAGTAAAACCTTGCTGCAACATTTAAAAATTCTATTTAAGGTGAGCATTATATGAAACTCGCCTCGTTTCCGCTATTTCACAAGAATCGTGTTAAATACTACCATTAGATGCAGCATTACTCTAATTGTACGACCAATATCATCAAATTGTACGCCATTTCTTCTGCTTCATTCAGCCTTACTCTATACGTTTCTTCATCTTGCAGCCTTTATCGTACCTCACACTTTTTCTAGTAGTTTGTTTCGTCGCCTATTCGATGCAATCATTGAAATCTGCTTATCCTTTGAATGTCTTACATCTAAAGCAAATAAATATTCATGTCGAAACATTATGAGGGCAATATTTAAATTTCTTGCTTTGTTAATTGGGTAATCTTTCCTAATGTCTACTTCACATCACATGGATTATTGAAGTAACGAATAAACAGTGTCAGTAACCATTTTTTCTTTCAAATTATAACGGAGCATTTTTTAAATTATTCAAATAAGTAGTTTTTTTACAACTATGTGTGTAAAAGACAGTAGAGCAAATCCAAGTAACTGAAATTTTTGTGCTGATAATAAAAATATATCTTTGCTAAAATACTTTAAATAATATACTGTTTAATTAAGATTAAATAAATATGACGGAAGTTGACTAGATGAAGATTTTTGATGTCCCATCTCTAAGGTCAATTGAAATAGAGGAATTTCTATTTGAATCTTTCTACTACTATTAGTACTGCTAGTACGATTTGACCTACTACTACTACTACTACTACAATTATTAGTATAACCAAATTTTAACCCGCGAGTTTGATCAATCAATTTAAATGCCTGGTTTTGTTGCTCTTTTATCTCTGTTTTAAATTAAGCGAATAAAAACTAAATCTCATCTGCATTATTCCTGCAGCGTTTCTTAGAAGACATTTGATTCTATTGCTGGCTTGTTTGAGTTTTAAAGCAGTTCTTTTTATTTCTTTCACGCGATGCTGACTGAACAAAATAGTGTTCAACTTAAACGAGCAGTCTCACTGAGACTAATTCAGAACTTTATGGCGAAGTCGTTCTTTCGTTGAGAATGAAAACCATGTATCGAGAGAGCGACAAAAATTAGCTATATCATATGGTATTACATCAAATGTCAAGCCTATTACTTTATATTAAAATAATGTTTAAAGGTTTTATATTAAAATAAAGGTTAAACGGTTGTACATGAAACTTAAGATTTAAGAGTTTTATATTAAAATAAAGCTTTAAAGATTTTATATGTAACTAAATGTTTAAGATACCCTATCTGTCAGATAGAGAATCACAGAAGGTAGCGTGTTCAAATTCCTGCCACACAAACCAGGACAGTTAATTTTTGATATTTTTCGAGATAATTTCAACCTTTTATTTGTAGGCAATGGAATAAAATCTATAAAAGTTATAAAGTTTCCTATGGGATTGTACAAAACACATTTTCATTTGTTAAAATTTGGATGCATTTGCTACAAATCATACTCAAGTAGACCACGTTTGAAATATTAATGAAACCATCAACTATACTGCTGTAATTCGTATAATATACGACTTCAATGGCAATGAAACTTGTTAAGCAAGTTAAATGTTAACCTAATTGTCTTAAGCCTTTGATGTAAAAAGATAATAAATCCTTTATTTCCTGGATAAAACTGACAATCTTCGCTTTTAGGAACTATATAAAAAGAGCAAAACAGAAATACATTTATAGAAAATACAGCACCAAGCTATCCTAACCTTTACGACGAATAACAGAATAAATCATTTGTATCTTGATGCATAATACATTCGACTTCTCCATCCATATTACGCGTATACGACCAGTAAAACATGAACTAGCGCTATCAGCAACAATAGTCAAAAGGAATTTTTCATGATGTCGTATCTGCGAAGTCGACTCAAGTGTCACGTACGACCCCGGGTCTGTACGACGCTACAGACGTGCTCACTGTTTATTACACCATAACCCGGAGAAATTTTAAATGTCACCAAAAGAAGATTCATTGGAGAAGAAAATTTTAAATTCTTCGGACAGCAACCATATGCTTTACACTTAATCCTACAACAAGCCGTCTTCAATGACGCGCCAGTTTTCCCCCGGGGTTTCACTGGATTTGTCGAGTGTAATTCTGTCATTCTACTTTATTTGGAACGAGATTTAAGGCAGTAGCAAAACACCCAGGAGTTTTCTCTGATGTGTATTTCAACGCCTTGTCTTATACATAAGCATACATTATACAATCAACATTTTGAAATGCAAAAACAATTTTCTATGAGAAGTATTCGATAAGTGCAGTTCTGCAAAAGCTGCATGAGTTAAGCCTGTGGTTTATTGGCATGGTGTCCTGCAGTGGATTAGTAGGTGCGGGGTTCAAGTTCAGTACTCTTCACATCACTGACAAATTTTAGAGAAAAAATTACGTTAAAATTGGAGTCAGGCTTCGGCTTTAGTATTTAAATAGTGTTTCACAAATTGCAAATGTAAGTAAAATATTCAGTGTCTATTAATTAACTACTCACAACAAGAGTAGAAGTTTTCCATATATTCACACATTTAAACAATAAATTAAACATTAAATAGCATTACGAAATAGATTTATCTTAATTAATGGAACAATACTGGGGAAGCTAATAGAAATGTCGGTTAGACTCCGACTGAGCATATGTATGGAGGAGTTCAATTCCTGCGCCCGCCCATCACCGATATCTTTTCTAGAGATTAAACTGATTTTAAAGTCGGCTAAAGCCCTCCTTTTTATAAGCATTATTAAAATAAATAGGTCTAATAGAATATATTTAATAATAAATTGTACCACTTCTTTAGACCAGTCTTGAATAATAAATATATATTTATATCAGAATATTTTCTTATTTTTCTCATAGCAATTAATTTCTATGTTAGCTTTAGTTTCTAGCTCATTGTAGTGTATTGTAATTAATGCTAATTATCGTACTATCTGCTTCCTATTCCAGGAGAGATGAAGTCGTTAGCATAGTTATTTGTGATGCCCCGTAGAGATCGTGATCATTGTGATACTAATGTCATAGTAAATACGATACTGAAACTTGAAAGAGAAAGCGAAGTCTTTGAAAGTGTACATTAATTAATTAATTAAATACTAATTAATTAATCAGTTAATTAATTGTACAATTTACGCTGACAGAACTATGGAGATCGGTATCTAACTTGTTTGTTGTTGTCAGTTGCCAGAGCAGAGCATATAAACGATTGTCATTGTGCAAAGATGCGGAGTTAGACTGTAAACATTTCCTACAAAACACCTATACAGTGTTGATTTCACTTAAAGGTCAGACCTACAATGCTTTGAGCTAATATATTATTAATGAAGTACTATATATCTATATTTAGAACCAGCCTACATTCTTGTCGCCTTTATGTCGAGCCGTTGGAAAAGATTTAACGCGTAATGCACGCCACGCTAGCGTGAAAAAAGCTATAAGTCTAAAGTTAGCTCTGTAATTGATTTGGCTCAAATATGGCTTCTTATGCTATATTTTTAGAATTATCTTCGTTTGGCATGGAGACCGCAGTTCAGATACATCAGAAGTTAAAAGCCTGCGATCATGCCAATGATCACAAGCAACCCAACTAGAACATATATGTACGACTGTACGTGTAAAAGATAGTACTTCAAATGGAAACATGAATCTATGAATCAATCAATTAATCAATAAGAATTTTACGTCTGGTTCCTCGTCATAAGGCAATGTCAGTCAGGGACGTCTCTTGCAGACTCTGCACAAACAGGCGCTAAAACACCAAATGATGTCGACTGAATAGGTAAAGACCACAAGAGAAAGCGGATTGAGTGACAAAATGTAATTATTTCTGTTTTTGTAAATAGTTTTAACGTAGTGACATCAATCAGCGAGTTAAATATCAACTATATAAATCAAAATGATCTAATTTCAATGCGCCAGATTTCTAAACCTTTAAACTGGAGATATTAAAATGCTGCCAACAGGTCAGCACCCAGACCTACCGTCCTCCGTCAAGTTTGAGGTTTTCAGTTTACTCTCCTGACATGGTTAATTACTGCATTCTTGTTTTTTCAAGATCTCTTCTCACGGATGCACAAATGTTTTGTGCCGGTATACAAATTCAAGTATTCTAGCCGTCAGAATAGATTAGATAGAAGATATATGCAGACAATACGCATATACTCATGTGGAAAGGATGAAGGAGTATTTATTTGGATCAAAGGAGTAAAGATTGGATCATATTTTGAAGGATAAGTTTGAAAAGGCAGAAATATTACAGAAAATGGACAAAAGAATAAATGTAAAATAGCAACACGTTCAGTGGACGGAAAGAAGATGGAAGATTAAATAAAAGCTTAGGAGACCAAGTGACATAATAGGAAAACAGTAATGTAATGCTAAACGTGATGAACTAATATAATAGAGTACATTGAGATCTGTTATATTAGGAAATACGAAAGTTAACAAGAACACTCAGAAGAAAAAAGAAACAAAGAACTTTAACACAACAGCAAGGCTGATGAGCTGATGAGAGAAATGGAATGTGTTAAGGATTTGTATTACTAAGACGGAAAAAGGAAGGTGTTTTGAACTAAAAGACGGGATTATGGTTGGGAATGCCGAAAAATGGCCGGATGCAATGAAAAATAAATTTATGAAGCTACCAGCAATATGAAAAAATAAAAGCAGCCGAAATAAATAACAGACCAACATAATTTCTTACATAGGCCTACTTGAGGGAAATCCACTACAGATACGTGTAAAATACGCATATAAGTGAAAAGTACAGGTATCTGGCCAGAAGAATGCATGAAGATTGTGATCTTTAGAATTCAAAAATATAATATAGTTGAATGTTCAGAAAATGGCATAATAAATAAGTTTAATAGCATATACGTCTGAAATTTCATTTTAAATGAAATGGTAACAAACAATAAGTAATAATTAATCTGCAAACAAATTCAGACTCGACAAAAGATAACTTTCGGTTTGGTTTTCGAAAGGATGTTCTGGGGATGCATGAGTAACGCTAGTAATACCTACATGTATTTGTGAGCGTAGCTTAGAACAAGGAAATGGAAAAAGTTTATATGTTATGTAGATTTTGAAAAGTCTTTAAGACATTATATTGAGCATTAATGCTAACGATCTTGAGAAGGTTCTGAGTTGACTGGAAAGATAGAGGATAAATTTTTAAATTTATTCATGAATCGAAAAGCAGTCAAAATTCAACAGAAGTTCTCGGAAAAAGGTGAAATAATTCGGTGGCAGGGCAAGGATGTTGAATTTCTTAACTACTATTTATTTTCTATGCTGAGGCGGTTATGATTAAAATGATGGAGGGTATTAAAGATGGAATAATTATATATTGGAGGTGAATCTCTGAAAGATATGAGGTTGTGCAGTTGATCAAAGTGTGCTTGATGCTAGAAAATTTGGTTGAACGGGATTATGGATGACTTGAACTGCACGGCAATGAGGTAAGTCCTCAATATTGACATAAAAAGACAATGGTGATGAAAGTGTCTAGGAGTTTTCTAGGAATGAATATAACATTTAATAGTACAATGATTTTAACAGGTATTAAAATTGAAATATCTGGGCCACACCATTACGGTTGATGGTAAGTGTGAGATGGAATTAAATGAGATATGCACAGGTGAAAGAGGTTTTCAGAACGAAATAAAGAACTCAGGGCACATGTTAGTGCTTTCCTGGTCTTTGTGTCCTTTTTCACTGTATCCCCATGTATTTCTGGTGTACTATTTTACTAAAGTGAAACAAATGTGATTCAGTTCAATTCAATTCAAATCCTAACAAACATATTGAAAAATCACAAAGATAGAGATTGTGTTCACATCTGTGTGGTCGACATTTATAGAAGCACGTGAAACTCAAATATTGTCGAAAAAATATTTTGACTCATAAAAGTACCAATGAACAGGTTCTGGAGAACATCAGGACAGATTTTATATTACATCAGGACATTTATTAGCTAATAAATGTGATAAGAAATGAAAAGGAAAGTTGGATGTGATTTAATATAAAGATGGATAAATTGCAGAAGGATATTATAGAGGAGGAATGAAATAAGGAAGAATGAAATAGAAGAGAGTTAGAGACAGACGGTGACGTAGGAAATTTGACGATTTTACAACAAGTTCGTGTATGGAGATGAAAAGTAAGGCTGAGGAAAGAATTGATTGGAAGATATATGCCAAAATTCTGTCGTTAGGCAGGGCAATAAGAGAGATGTAGAACGATTATGGTTAGAGTTCGATACATAGATATTACATTAGATGAGTAAAAAGTCATGCCCATTAAACAACTCTGTAACCATCAAGCACTGAAAAATGGCAGGTCCATTTTGCACATCCTATTCAGAAATGTAGTCTACAATTCCTCACTGACGAACGTTCCATCGACAAGTAAGTTGTTTTCGAAGGTTATAGTTAAATCAAATTGGCATATATCCTTTAGCAACAATCCTTAAAAAATAAAGCCACTATGACAATATAATGAAATGGGTGCTAGAAAAGCAAAGCTACAGCAACAATACTGTAGATGTAAATACTTGATAGATGCGACAGACATTCAGTAGATTGTCGTAAATTACTTGGCATTTCCGGGGGAAAATTGTCATTAGGAGAGCGAAGAGTGAGTAAGTAGATGAGCGGCTGTAGAAGCTGCTGCTAGCAGCGCTGCTCTGGAGATTATAATTGAAGGCTGAACAGGTAAACCGATGCTCAAACTACAAACATGTAGAACAGATCGGATTTGATTATACTGCAATTTTCTTTCTAAAAATTCTAGATATTCTAAATGATAGTAATTACTTTGTTTCTGCAAGTAATTTCGCAATTTTGGGCACAACTATCATGTAATAGTGTGTTCATATTATATTTTTTATAATTTAAATAAAGTGATAAATGATTTTTACAATGTTAATGATCGTTGTAGCAAAGGATGCGTTTCTGCAATGAAATATATATATATATACATGCATATATATATATATATATATACATATATGCATACACACACACACACACACACACACACACACACACACATATATATATATATATATATATATATATATATATATATATATTTCTCTGTATAATGCCAATTTAAAAATAGATCATCTAAATTCTTCTATTTAAAGAGTAGGCCTAGGCTACATCTTTTACTTTTAAAAATTTATTGGCCCACTAAACCCATATATAAATTCTTGACACATTAAACCCCTAGATAAGTTCTTGGCACAATAAAACCCCTATATAAATTCTTGGCACATTAAACCCCTATATAAATTAGAAACCCGCTGTAACTGTAAGAGCAAACAATCATAAACACAACGTTAGAATTAAGTGACTAAACGGAGTAAAGACATAAATCTCCTGTATTAATGTGATACATATCTTCATGGATAATTAATTCTGTATTTCTATGTTGCATAGTTAAATTTTTAACAATCTGTCGCTAATGAAGGCCTGACTGCAGTGCCACTCATCGTAAAAGAAAGTGGGAGACCTAGCTATGAAAGCTGAATATAAAAAATGATATCACTTTGTTTTGCTGTATTCAAAAATTTACATTGAGTATACGAAAGGTAACGCATATACATTGCAGTAACAGAACCCCGCTCGTTACTCAGAGCTAACTTATGTAAACCTAGGGTAGTATCTAATTGTATGTAATAAATGCGCACAGCTGAGTTGGATAGGAATCAATTATAGCCCTTTACGAATCTCAAGGCATTTGATAAAGGTTCTGGTGTTTCTGATCATGGATAATTCAAATTACATAATAAAAGCCAAGAAAACTTTATATGGGAGGGTGAAATTTTATCTAAACGTATTATGTAAAATTAACTAGTTTGTCTCAACACAGGAATAAAATCTCCTAACTCCATACTTTGTAGTCTCTATCTCATCTCAGTAGCCTATAGCACATTCATGTCATTAACATTTACAACCATTTTGACTACTACTAGTAATACTGACTAGTAATATTTCTGTAGGGCCTATCCATGCGCGATTATTTCTTACCTCATCCAACAGACTTCGTATTTTTCTTATTTTTAGAAATCAGTTAACCCTTGATTAGTCAGACTAGTCAACTAAAGTTTGACCATTAAGCTAAAGTTGACCCTTTTGCAGAGCTTCATCAGTTGACTACTTTTAATAGTTCATATAGGTAACTTGGGTGAAATGATCTGAAGGATAATGGTCGCTTTGAGATATCGGTTAAAGTCCTTAAAATCTGTTCTATGATAATTAGGTTTGGTCACGCTAATTATTTCATTATTCCACGGGTTCAAGAGCTTTGACCATTGTTCGTATTGTTTCTCTTTCTGTTGTAAACAACTTGGTCATTCGATTTTAATGATCGATCGAAGCTAGAGGCAATAGTCATGTCAACAAGGCTTATATATGAAAATAGTCGTATCAACATAATCATCACAACATAGTCATGACAGCGTTGACATGACAACATAGTCATCATAAAGGTCTTGCCATGACATTAGCAATGACAAGACCTCTATTGACAATGGTCATGAAAACAAGGTCTCTATGACAAGACAGTATCAATTATAAGGCCTACATGTAAGATGCATGTCAAAGTCCAAAACCAATTTCAATTGACAGATTTTGTTTAACAAAAAGTCGTCTTCTTCTAGTGTACTGCCTAACGGCAGGCCCATGACATATAACTCTTTTAACCAATGCTATCCTCAGCCTTCTTTTTCATCTCTATATATGAATTTGATATCAGATATCCAGCATCCCATGTCTCGGTCCTTACTAAAAGTATAATCAAGAAACCGGTTTTAAGATCTCAGCCAACAATTTCGAACTAAATACCGAGAAACGGGATCAAGTATTGATTCAATACGGCAGAAAACTACTCCTAGTGATCTGACAAATTACGGGTCCAAAGACCATGCGCTTATTCATTGGAATATGTCAATATAGCCACTAATGATCTCTCTAGACTAACAGACCTCATCATTTACAAAAGCATCGGTTTTACCCATCATAGCTGCTGCATTTACCTGAAACATCTAAAAATTTAGATGCTAATTTTACTATCATTTTTTATAATTCCGTAGTTCGACTACCATAAAACGCGTTTCTAATTTGCATATTGTCTCTTTTCCGGATTCATAAGGTGAAGTTATTGAGACAACGTGCCATTACGGCTTCATTCCGGATTCATAAGGTGAATTGTCAGGCGTGCCATTACGACTAATTTATTTCCTAACTTATTTTATTACAAATATTTTTACAATTTGGAAATATTGACAATACATTTCATTATTTCAGTTAAACAACTCCTGCAATAATTAGCCTACTAGCGTGTGATATAAGGCAATTGCGCAGTGTTTTCATAACATTCCGCATGTACAACATTGTACATGTACTATCCTGCATAGGAATGAATTAGTCTCACAATATCTCCAAAGCATCACGTTCAAATTTCAGCGAAATGAAACATATAGGTGCAATAATTTTTTACCTTTTTGATGTTTTGAATTTTGGGTTTTATGTATATTTAACTCTATTTTGACATGAAAAAGTTTATTTTGACATGATGGCTCTATTGTAAGTTTAAGGCTCCCTAATTCAATCAATTAATAAGAATTTAGCGTACGGTTCCTAGCCATAAAGCAATGTCAAGGACGTATCTTGCAGAATCCAAAATTCTAGCTTAATTAAAGTCTGACGTAATTAATATTCTTAGTAATATAATCAATGAAGGCCTCATTAAATATAAAGTAGATTAATGTAAATAGG
Organism: Enchytraeus crypticus; assembly: GCA_905160935.1. Lineage (NCBI taxonomy): Eukaryota > Metazoa > Annelida > Clitellata > Enchytraeida > Enchytraeidae > Enchytraeus > Enchytraeus crypticus. The sequence goes on along the minus strand of CAJHZI010000224.1, from coordinate 754,670 downwards.
TGTAAAGGTATCAATCAAATTTAGAATTATAAAGTTATAAGCTGCAATAGAAAATTATTTAAATAAATATAGAAATTTTTCCAAAATCGTCTCCAAAAAATTAATTTGAGAAGGCCTGAACTAATCAGACAATATTCGACGTGTTATAATCTTTGTGAAACGTAAATTGTAAATCATTTTTCCTCGTTTCCACTCTCGTGGATATAACGGTTACTGTTAAAATACGGTTCGACAGGCGACAACAACCATTCTGCTAAAATAATCAGTTTCATTCAGTCCTGAATACCAATGACTGGTTGCGAGTCATATACAGAGAGTATGAGCTCTGTCTGCAAGCGAGGCGGGCTGGTTATATGAACGATGACGTCATTAGCTGCGGATAAACACCGAGTAACAAAGGTCGCTAATAATAACAGAGAATGACAGGAAATAGATGAATGCAATAGAGAACTAGAGCGAGCGACTGATACACCCATTGAAATTGAGCGTTTGTGTATGACTACCGCTTAACAACGCTAGGTTGCACTGGCTGGGCCAGTGTCAAAGTCGGTTTAATACTCGACCGCAGATCAGTATGTGCGGGGTAACGGGGTTCAAATCTTGGGCTTGTCCGTCACTGACATCGCTTTCGAGAGAGGAAACTGACGCTAACCTTGGCTTTTTTAGCTTTTGCAGTTTTATAGTTCTATGCTATCTAATTTGTTCAGCAGGTAACGTCTTGAATTATATTATTTGTAAAAGTTCGACTCGATGTGGACTCTAGTCCTGAGGAATTGACTCTAGTGATAGCTGACCAGGCTTATACAAATCTGTAAAACAGTTAATTGATTAAATTGCTTAACGATTTAAAAATTGGTGTGAAGTCGAAACTGATAGAGGTCCTGGGATCATTTCCCGCTAGAGCAGGTCAGAGACTTTACATTTCGGACATTCACTGGACTGGTAACATGAATAATTGATTAAACTGACTAATGGTAAAACATGTGTTACTAAAAGTACTAGATACCATCGGCGATGATCCTTTCATTTCATTGTGTATATTTAACCTACGGATATGTCCATGGAAGATAAGATCGATACGAGAGTTTTTCTACCGTAATGCGTACTTTTATTTATTTAGAAACGCGAAATATGGAAACCTTTGTGCGAACGGAAGATGCAAGTTATAGAAGCGCTTACATATTCCGGATTTAGTACATTAAAAGTAGAAATTAAAACTTAATAAATATTAATATTAGATTGTTTATGAAGGTAATTAGTTGATTTAATGCGAGTAGGATAAGTATGACCAGCCTGATTTAAGCAGAATAGATTGGCCGTAGAAGAGGAGACAGAATTGGAAGAATTTAATCATCTGAAGATAATTTTAGAGATTCGTAAATTTCGTAAGAGGTTAACAGGGAGTGCGTTGTAGTTAAGATAAAGTTGTTTAACATTATAATATCTATCATCGTTTTGCAAGGTTCTAAGTACTTGGTTGCAAGTTAAGACAAGGGGTTCAATGATGTAATTACAAGTAAAACTGTAAGCTTTAATCCCGTAATGGATATAGGGATTAACAATGGCGTAATAAATATTTTTTTGACATAAGATTGTTAATAAAATTGGTAATTATTATTATTACATAAGATTGGCAATAAGATTGGTAATCTTATAATAATAATAATAATAATAATAATAATAATAATAATAATAATAATAACATATTAATTGATATCATTATCATAATGCAGTCCACGCTCCTGTACGGTTGTGAAATTTGGACGTTAAGAAAATAGGATATTATGAAGCAGGAAACATTCGAAACTTAGCTATGGAGATGAAGAAGAAGAAAGTGAGATGGAGAGAGAGAGAAAGAGAGAGAGAAAGAGAGATGCTTAATTGCACAAATTTCACAAAAGCAATATCATCAATGAATATTGTAAAACATATGAAATAAAAATTAACAGAAACTACACAATAAGCGCAAATAAGTGCATATAAAATGGAACAAAAATATAAGGACATCAATAAAGTCGCAAAGCGTCCTATCTAGTTGAATACCTAGTTTTGATTACGTTAAAGTTTTTCAGTTGTTGGCTTTGAGTGAGGCTAGGTAATTCAAAGTTATTACACATGCTCGGAAATTTACTTTAATATTACCGTTATTTCACCCAAACGGTCATTCATTAACAGGAGATTTGATAATTAGCTTAAACTCATAATTGAAGTTTTACATATAGAAAATTACCGCTGTTAAGTAAGTGAAGTTAATATTAAATTTTGTTAGAGATGACAGGCAATGAGCTGAGGTTTCGAATTTCATTTTTTACATGCATCATTAACATATGACTTAAAAATGTATTTGATAATGTTTATACTGGCCGCTAGAGCAGCATAATCTAGTAGGGTAGTTGGGATGATTGAGATCAAGATGGTCGCAAATACTGTAGACGTGAATTTATTGTTATATATTAACTTATGAGCAAGTTTGGCAGAACATAATTTATGTAGTTAAGTTATAGGCAGAATATTGTCTGAAGTATAATAATTTTTTGACACTACTGTACTATAGCGATGCATTCCTAGCAACGTTCTTAGTACTCTGTCACATATCAGCAATGTGTAAAGGTTGCAGGATATTCCTAGAAGCATGTCCATGTACATTCCATATACATCAATACAGTAGCTGAATGAATCATTTCAAAATAAAAATTTCTACGACAAAGCACTGGGATAATGTCTCTATTATTATTGTATACGTTTGACAGCATGAAAGCAGAGGATAAATATTATGTGGAATTATATACCATCGATTTGCCAATAAGCAGTATACTAAGAGAGGCAGTAATCCTACACTCTAACATATTCCACAAGAAAATCCGGATAGCATTGCTTAAAATCGTAGGCAATGAACTCTCGAAAGATCAACCTCTCTGTAGCGCTTCCAGGTTGACTCAGAGTCTTGTCTTTCCATCTTCGAACACCAACCACAGAGTGACATTCCCTGTGACCGGGATCAATACAATTATCCAATTTGTTACAGTTTTGATCAGCGCACGGTGGTTTGCGAAAGCTGTGCGGCTCTTTAGTTACGTGCGGTTGACCGAGAGGCATTCGAACCACAAACATGTGCAGCTTAGTCCCGGGAGCTGAACGACTCTTTCGATTGTCTGCGGTAAAACACAAACCACTTGCATGAAGATTTATTTCACTAGAACTAATGCAGCATCTTACAGTGTTATCTATATAGAATGATCTTCCATACGCTTACCTAGATATACGCTATGTTTTTTATAGCTGATACCCCAAATTGTTTTGACAATAAAGTCGTCAAAAGTCAATAAATGTTCTGGAAATTTACACGTGACCAGCAGTCAATTCTACAAAACATAGGGAAATTTCGTCTGAATATCTTTAATAGCGTGAAAGTTATAGTTTCGCAAATAGGAGTGGGGTCAGATAAGAAATTTCCAATACAGGATTACGGGCGTGTTACATTTAGCGTAGATTATCTCTACAAAAATATTAGCTAACATGCAATTTAAAATATCAGCTAATGCTATTTTGAAGAGCAATCATTTCTTTTCAAAACGACGTAAAATAAGTGCTGATATGTTCTTAATTGACAAAGTTATTGAACTTTTTATGCATGCATTGCATGAAGAGAATAAACGAAGAAGTTACTTTAACTGTGGCACTACAGGACGCCGCTGCAGTGGCTGTGGTGATAGCAGTTGCACCCAGACATGCAATGCTTCCATTAAAAGTTCAATAACTTTGTCAATTAAGAACATATCAGCACATATTTTACGTCATTTTGCAAAGAAGTGATTGCTCTTCAAATAGCATTAGCTGAAATTTTGTGACGTGTTCGCTATTAATTTTGTTGAGATAATTTTACGCTAAATGTAACACGCCCGTAATCCTATACTGGAAATTTCTTATCTGATCCCACTCCTATTCACAAAACTATAACTTTCACGTTATTAAAGATATTCAAACGATATTTCTCTATATTTTGTGGGAATGGCTGCTGGTCAACTATTGTAAATTTCAAGAATATCGGTCCACTTCTCACGACTTTGTTGTTAAAAAAATTTGGGGTATCAGTTATAAAAGACACAGTGTAGATCTATTATTATAAAATACTCTTCTTTTTGGCAAGAATAATCAATTAAGCTACATCAGAAATATGATATGATAGATTGTACACAGAAATATCTTCTCACACAAGCAAATCTAAACAAAATGGCGCATAGTAACGGTAATTAGTCGTGTTTGGCTGCAATAAACTACTTTGATCATTAGGATGCTTGTTTTCCATTTTCCGCAGGTAAATTTAGCATTCCTTTTAAAGTAGAGAATGATACGGGAGGAAATTGCACCTCGGAACGTCTCGTAAGAAGAAACTTAATCCGGGCTTCATACTGCACCTAGAATCTTAAACCAGGCTCCACCCCACCCAACTAAACTTTAAAATTAGGTTCGCTCCTCTCTGTGAATGAGGAGTCTAACGCTGTGTTCACATATACCGTCTGCACCTATAAAGAACTACTTAATAATAGCTGGGCACTTCTTTATTATAATTGTAACAACTGTAGAAGTTTTGGGTAGAAGTTTAGTCAAGAATATAGCAATAATATTCCATAGCCTAGCGTTTTAAGAAATATTTTTATTGCTTTTAAACTTTCTGATAGTTTGCGTGAAGAGGGAGATTAAAACTTGCACTCAAATGCCTCTAACTTTCTAAACACTGACATGTCCGTTATTAGGCAACTAAAAAAGTAAATAATGAATCAATCTAAATATGCAATGGTCAAACAACAACAATGAGAAAGTGCAAAGCTAGCACTTTCACTTGAAATTAATGATAGGAATTTTATTAGCGTTGAGTTTGTTTACCGCGGTAGCAACTTTATCGACTGAAATTTTTTCGTAGGATTTTCGTAAAAATATTTAATGGCAAACTAATAGCTGTTAGCCTTTAATACTTTTCATTAAAAAGAAAACAAGTAGACTTGTACATAAACACTAAATTTATACTCATTGTAGTATCGTTAAATGAAAAAGAAACATGAAAAAAATTTCTAATTCGGCAAATTAAAATATTAGTTTTCTACTACATTTTGCCTCCTGGATACTCTTTTACTGTCTAGCTTGGCCATATATATTATTATGTATTTTGTTATTTGCAGTAGTCTATCTAGTCAAAAGCTTTATAGCAAACACGGCGAGCGCAGGCTAGGATTAGGATGCGGATAGTAAGTTAGAGAATTAAGTAAGGATACACTCTGTTGCCTTGTTCGTTTATATTAGCTGTTCATTTGGTCCCAAAGTGACATAATATTTATAGCAGGATATCATTCAATATTTCAGAGTAATACAGATCTAAATGGATCAACACATCATCATCATCACCTTCCCTTAAATCCCAGTTCAACCAGGGTCGGGATACGAATAGACTTTCTCAAGTCCTAAGACTTTTGAAGTTTATCCATTCGTTTAAGTTTTGTGTCAAATATTGGAGCCTAGGCGCTCACCAACCGAATGCCATTTCTGACGTTGGTATGGATCTTAGTGCTTTAGTCGCCTTCTAAGACACGTGCAGTCACCGGTTGGTCAAATTCTTCAAACGATCCGGACACAACACGGGGAAATGAATCAACACGATATAGAATAAATAGAAGATGTAAAAGCAATTAGAGCAGTGATAATATAAAGTTGCTAACCTTCGAACTCTTATAAAGCATCACTATGGGAAAGGTAAGTTAAGGACAGTATAATGTCTTGAATAGTTTCACTCCAGAAATTAAACTAGGCCTACGTACCTATCAAGTTATTTCACAGAAATTGCTATAAACCAAAATTATATTTGTATTTTTCAGAATTTTTCACTGTTAACAGTGATAGCAATAATCCAAGAACCGATCTTTGCTTAAATTCTGCAATTTTTAGGTCATTTCTATATTTTCAGTGGATCTCGATTAGGTCTCCCTGCAGCAATACGCACGCTTTCGATAAATTGTTGCTTATGGAAAAGTTTGATTACCCTGTACTTTTATTACTTTTAAGTATATTCGCATATAATGTACATGTATTTATTTAGTAGTCATTTTTTAAAATTGTATACGTTATTGTTAAAAATTGTCAGCACTAACGATTTTGAGAGATTCGCTTATAAGTCTTTATACCTAAGAACCGCTCAGCGGTCTCCTGTAAATATTTGAAACCGTCGCCGCGGTCTCCCGTTAAAATTAGGATCCGAAACCTCATTGGTCCGTTAAAATCGGAACCGGCGCCGTGAAGTATCCTCGATTCCCCCAATTCTCCGATGTTATTCTCTAATTCTAGGTTAGCTATGCAAGGTCTTCATTTAAAGAAAACGCTTACAATGGAAGCTACAACTTACAGAGCAGGGTCACGGAGAAGTTTATACTTCAGCAATTAGGGATTTATGAAACACGTAATTATAATTTATAAGTAAATAACTAGGGCCTACTATTGTTTATAAAATGTTTCACAATAAGCTATAAATTCAAATAAATTTCTTTAGAAAAAGATGCGTCATTACTTTTGAAATGGATGCATTAAGTCTTGGAACATCCAGCCGCCTAGCATGGTCAAAATTTCATTTTTATATGTTTCTACGAACGGTTAACGCAAATCTGATCTAGGTAAAAAATATCTTAAATCTAGACAACAGCCGTGATTATGGTGAATTTTGGTGATATGGTGAAAAATTTCTTCGAAGTTAGATTTTCCATTAATTTTTAGGTGGTTTTTCAACAGTTACTGTTATTTTAACTATTTTATTATATAGCATTCTTCTTCTTCTCTAAGTGCCGTGCCTTTTCCAAGCCTGGGCGGTCATGATCATATTCTTCCACATGTCTCTGTTCATTGTTGCGGTGATCATCTCTGTTTCAGTTAACTGCATCCATTTGCTAAGACGCATTCATTAAACGTCATTCGCTGTTAACCCTTGCATCTTTTACCTTCTATTATTCCTGTCACTACTGTATTTTCAACTGTTTTGTTCCGCATAATGTGGCCGAAAAATTTCATCTGTTGTCGTCATATTCGGTTCAAAAGGTCATGACAAGTTGACATTATTAACGCTCACACATATTGTTGACTCGTTCAGTATAATTAGTATATTTCATGAAATACTGAATAAAATAGAGCACTTCTTCGGCTGTTACTACTGTAATATTCATCTTTAGCATACCAACTGAAGTTCTAGTAAAACTAGTAAGGCTCCAGAGGCTGGAAGACCTTGCATAGATGACTCTACAAACCTGCGTACTGATCAGCTTTTGTCGAACTTTCAGCCAGATAGGCTCCTCTGCCGAACAAAACTTTGTCACTGGAGAATCTGCAATCCAGACCGGTGTTAGAAATTTCGAGCACACGAGCAGTTCCATGAAGAAAGTAGTACTCGTTTATCTCTGACGTCAGTTGATTGTCCTTCATAAGTTCACCTGAATTAAGAGTAGCAACGGTATTTAAGAACATTATTGACATTTAGGAGAAGTATGGATATAGGCCTAGTGCCATTTTACTAATATTGTTCTCTCTCTCTCTCTCTCTCTCTCTCTCTCTCTCTCTCTCTATATATATATATATATATATATATATATATATATATATAGAGAGAGAGAGAGAGAGAGAGAGAGAGAGAGAGAGAGAGAACAATATTAGTAAAATGAACAATATATATATATATATATATATATATATATATATATATATATATATATTGTACACATACATATATATATAAAAGCAAAGTAAAATAAAGTAGTATATATAAATGCTCAAGTACATCGCAGCAATTCAATATTTAGTCAGTAGTTCGTTTCTAATAATACAATTTAAAATTATTTCTAGTGACTATTCTTTAATTTAGTTCTACTTTAAATAGAAACATTTAGGAAATGTGTGCATACTGTTTAAAAAATTCCTGACACTAGGTTCAACATGCCTAATACCACTTGAATGTCTCAATAGCGCAACGGTTAGAAGAGTAGATATCGTCATAACGTTTTAAATGACAGATCCTGAGGTGAATTGAACCCTCATGGGTTCGAATCCCAGCGGCGCTAATCTGAGAGTAAAATCTCGGACATTCACTGGACTGGCTACACGGACAAAATTGCCTAACGGATTTAACATGTATTAAAAGTGTTAGCTATCAAAAAGTGGTTGATCATTTCACTATAATGTGTGTTATTATTATTGTTATTATTATTATTGTTATTATTATTATTATTATTGTTATTATGCTTGAATTGTTCTCACACGCGTCCTCGTTCTATCTGAGGTCCAAAGAAAATTTCGCTTCATTAATTCTGCGAAACTTAATCTGAAGATAGACAAAGCCATCACCGGTTTTGTTCATTGCCTATGGCAAGTTTTTTTTCATTAGCTAAGTTTTATATGTAGGCCATGCTTCTATATGATGGCCCTATGCCCGCTGTCGGTGTTGAACACTGTCATTGTAAAGGACCAATGAAGGTACTATCAGCCTAGACATATCCGGAAAATGAAAATATATGTGAATATTTATAAAGTCCTAGACCGGGTTCAAATCTCAGATATCTCAGACAAATGACGAGAGAGCTAATGAAGCATTCAATGTCTCAACTATTTAAATACCTACGCTAAGAAGTATTCAGGCAAAGAGCAGAAGTTACTATATTAATTAAAGGAATATCACTTCCTTAATTAATATTTTATTATGAATAAAACAAAATATGATGTGCGGGAAACAACAACAAAATTAAACAACGTGAATGTAAAACTAAGTTACAGTCAAATTAATAATAATTATAATAATAATATTTTAAATAAATAAATAAACATAAATAAGATGTTTGCTAAATTACTATATCGCCTTTTAAATAGCACGGGACGAAATATAGTCAAAGAAAGCATGAAAGGGACGTTAAAAGGTACTTCCACACTGGTTGTACATTATCTGTAACTAATACATGTGTGCACCAACGTATCAGTACATGGAAACCTCACTACAGTAGAAACCCCTAGAAAACTGGTGTCTAAATTATCCCTCAAATCAATGAGTCGTCACTCATATACTTAACAAATGAATTTGCCGCCTGTTTCTAAATCCCAAGGATTTAATTAAATAATCACACTGGCTCTGTCTAATCTTACCCAGGCTAGAGTCTCAGTGAGTCTTGAAACGGTTTAGCCTTTTTTTATACCTTGTAAACAAGAACCCCCTAGAAACTATGTTAGCCACACCTGGTAAATTTCACTCAGATCACAGTACTCACTTTTAAATTCCTAGTACTGGCCGTTAAATTAATACAATGAAGTCTGCTCGAGTTAACAATGCTAGCTTTCCCTCTCTCAATAGGTTTTCACAACAACACTTGAGCCTCTCCCCTACTCAAACAGGTTTCACACTGGGCAAATAATTGTCACCAAAATTATAAAGACTAAGAGGAAGAAATTACTACTGTATAGAGTTTTCCCTGATACACCATTACGCAAGCATACAACGATTACTTACATATCACAGACAACGAACTCGCAGCGCCTTCCGGACCTGGTCGTTACTAAAAAAATTCAGTTACTACTCATAAATAAAGTTGAAGCTTAATAAATATTAAAATAATAGAAATAAAGTTTTAAAACATAAAACTTTCTAATGTTGCATGACTAGCGTTTAAAGGACCCCGGCCGAAAGTGGGAGTCAACCAAAACAAAGCTACCAAGAGACATTTGAAAAATGTCCTGTAACCTTAAATGTAAACACAGCATCCATAACAACATCAGGCACATAAAGCAATCTTCAATCCGCGCCTGACAAACACAATGACTTATAGCCATTGTGTTGAACACCGACATCGAGCATAGGACTATCCACACCGCTATAGTAGCACAAATCACGATCCATCTTGAAATACGAGTAAGGTAACAAACGCAAATGAAGAGTTCTGAACTTTGTAATTCTGGTGTCTTCTTTTAATCAATGCCGCTGTTGTAATCTAGAGCCCAGGATTTCGGCTTGTTATTTCGACAAGTTCTGGTTTCAGACTTGATCATACGGTTTAGACAGATTTATCAGGTGAGGGTAAATGAATTTCGGAGGGTAAAATTCTACTTCGGCTTCATTATTAGGCTATATGAAGAGGTGGCAGACACATTTTCTGTGGATTCACCCACCAATCGTACAGTACATGACTTACACTCTTATAACCAGTGCGTAGTGGCCAATCCTTAACAACATAACGAGAAGAAATTCCTTTTCAAGCGGAACATACATATACAACAAATTCCACAGTTCACACCATCAGAAACCATAGAAATATTACTTACGGGTACAAGCTATTACGTATTTACTAAGTGTATAATTGGCAATTTCTCTTTAAAATGGAATTGTTAATAATTTTTTTCTATACGTGATAGACAAAGACTAAGCACAGATTCGGCATCAGCACATCAAAATCTGTTAGAAACAGCTATCAGAATCAAAGAGACAAAAATCCTGTTGACCAGTATAATAGGAAAGACACGGATTTGCAAATACGAGTAGGGTTAAATAAGAAATTTCCAGTATACGAATACAGCTAAGTTACAAGTAGCGTTAGCGTAACTACTGTGCCTGTTTTCAGGTCTAAAAAAGCTGAACTCTCCCTATTAATTTTATTTATTGCATTTATCACAGCATATACATACAAATATGACAAAATATTTTACAGGAATAAGAAAACAACATTCAGCAAAGTATGATTGAAACGGTTAATAAAAGCTACGGATAACACTTACATATTTAGCGATTGTTTTATTTAAACGTTTACAGTTACTAAAGTTGAGTGGAAAGGGGGTATGCCTAACTTTAAAATAATAACAAAAATAAAAATGTATTAGAAGATTTACATATTACGATTGTTCCAAATATTAGAAGGTACAATATTTGCAAATCAATGCATATTGCATACAACAAGTATTAGTCAAAACATCAGAAAAAGGCCAGAGATAGCGGTTCAATATTATGCGATTTGTAGATTGAAATTACTAATAATTCAATTATATTTTGAAAAGAAAATATATAGAGATTATAAAATATTACCATCGATTTATATAAAATATATGTTCCAAAGATTTTAAATCAAAATTTGATAATAGAAATGTGTTACAGATGATAAAATTAATTTTAGAACGAAAATGTAAGGAATATATTTTTAAAAGATGCAACAGTTATTTTTTAAAGAAAATGTTAATTTAAAATTTATAAAATTTATTTAACCCATCTTTAAATTGCTGAACTGAGGATGTCATGAGCAAATGTTTTGGCAAAGAGTCCCATACACTAAAAATCTATTTTTAAAATAAAAGCTTTCTGCATTTATTTTGAAGGGTTGTTATATTAAGGAGGCTCCATTATTTCTGGTAAACCCTTTTTCAATGTGAAAAATTCTTCAGCTGGTTAAGTCAACCAAATTATACAGAGATAGATTAATGATAAAGATATGAAAGATGAAGATCAAACCTCTGCCGTTAGGCTTTGCTTTCACCCTAAGTTTGCTCTTATTCTACTGTACAGTACAATAATTTGATATATAGTAGTAAAATTAATATAATAGGAAATTATAGTCAAGACTTATTTTCCAGTTGCCCACTCTAGTATTTGCGGTTGTGTACTGTGAAACACAATTTGTATGATGCATCAATTCCATGCGCATACATGAACGGCTTAAATTATATCCAATAGTTTAAGAAAACACATTTGATTTATATTGCATAATTACTTACTTGTAAGACTGTTAACCGTCATTACTTCAGTTTCACCATTCAGTCCCTTGAAACTGGTGAACAATGACCGAGAAGCTTTTCCGCATAAAATCTTCTTACATGCGAAATACTGCCTAAAGAGATCCGGATTTTCAACCACTGATATCTTTGTGATAGAAATATTTTTATGAGTTAGACCTTTGGCGTCGGAACCAAGCCCCACATTATTAACCCATGTTCTATTTATCATATCTTCGATGGCTTGATAGATGTCCGAATTAGGATTGAGGTCTGTTAGCTTGCTTTCTCTGCTGTTAGTAGGTTCTTTGATTTGTGTCCAATAACTTGGATAAGGTATATCCTCCAGATATGAAATAGCTTTCAAATATTCGTGAACACCCTTTGCTTTCTTAATGCGCTCTAATCCACCTTCTCTTTCTTCCTGTTCAATAACTTGTTTAATTTTTTCTTTAGTTTTTTTGATAATTTCTGGGACGGTACCCTTGATAGTTATCGTCTTTGTTTGGTCGTCTGCAAATGTTATGACAGAATGTAGTAATAGTTTTTATTTCTAGGTGTCTAAATCCTGAATGATAACGACGTATGACATCGTTTCATATATGTATGATATCTCACTTCAAATGTTACGCTCAACATTGTTAATCTTGTTTACGATAGAAGCTGGTTGTTATTAATTACCACTCCTAGCAAGATTTTACAAATTATAAATAAATAAATTTACACAGCATCGGTAAAATAAAGTCCTAATCTATAGATATTTCCAATAAATTCGATAATGCAATAGAGCATTTACATAAATGAACTGTAATAGGGTGTGCAACGTAAATGCTTTGGATCGTTCATACTTGACAGACGCTCATGAACAGAAACTTTGTTTCTTTTCATTATAATTTTCTTACTCTACTCCCTTTTCATAATTCCTAGCAGATAGGTAATAATATTCAGACGCTCTAGAAGATACATGTTGTCTGAATAAAACGGTATTTCATTGCTGACATTTCGATTCTTGGCAATGATGATGATTGGATGATTGGATGTGATCAGTGGAAACTCTACACCAGAATCGTAACTTTCCCTTTAAAAATCGTTTTAGATGTTATCTAAACAAATCATTTTAGAAGGAAGCAACCTCTGCTTTAGAGTATTTAAATTATTAAGCGATGTAAACTTTGAAACTAAAAGTTAGCTCACGGATCTCCCATCAAACAATTATCTATAAGGTTAAATTTAAGTTATTTCCGTATCACAAAGTATGAAGCAGAGACCGTCTGGCCGTGACTCGAACCGACCCTCCACAGGCGAGTATGCTATCCGTTCAATCGTCCAACTGGTATCAAATCAATGAATTGGAGAAAACGAGTGAGAGAAGTGCACTAAAAAGAGGCTACATAGAACATAAGAGTGAGAGAGAGAAAGATAGATATAGAGACAGAGAGAGAGAGAGAGAGATAGAGAGTGAGAGAGACTAAATGATGCTGCAGCGACATACCATAAGAAATCGTAACATCAACGGAGTTGAGAGACAGGATCTTTCTTTGATAGTGAGCTGACATCTCGTTCCAGTATTTCGCTTCCACCCTCTTCTCGATTATGCAACGTTGAAAGAAATTGATCAGTTTTGCTCGTATGGTATCTGCAGCCAATTCGTTCAGTGAATAGATATGAAAGCAGAGGGTTCTTCTAGGTATGTTAATATGATTTGCATCATTGGTCTTTTTGCTCGATTTAGTTAAGTACTCTACAGCGGCTTCAGGGTTTGTAGCAGCTGTTGCAAAAGCTGTGACTGCAGAAGCTGCGGCTGCTGCAAAAGCTCTGGCTGCTGCCATAGGTGCAGATGCTTCTGCTGCAGCTGCAGCTGCAGCATCCGCTGCACTTTGTGGATCTGCAGCCGATTTATCGTCATTAGACTTGTTAATGATCTGATCGAATACATCGTATGGACCATTGTCAGGGTAACAAATGACGTAGACCTGAAATACATGTTCAATTTCAAGTTCGCAATAATTAGTCCCTATATCTAAAAATCAAAGCCATTAAATAAAGAAATCGAGAAATCAATCAATCATAAAGGCATTCACCAGTGGTCTTTTTTCCAGAATATCTCGCACGTAATTGGAGCGGTGTTCAGCTAGGTAAGATACTGTAGATCTTCACTGATGGCCACATGTACTCGTAATATCTACTTTTGTATAATTTGTTGTGCAAGCTCTTTCGCAGTCTGTATGAATGTTGTCATTTGCTGTGTGTAGCGTTTATGTAGATGATTTACCTACAAATGCTTTAAACCCATCAACTCTGTGCAATATGTATATATTTATTTATATTATATATATATATATATATATATATATATATAATTATATATAGAGTAGCTTTATATATATATATATATACATCATTATATATACATGTACATATGAATACAAGTATATATTTATACATGTATATATATACATGTATATATATATATATATGTATATATATATATATATATATATATATATATATATATATAGGCGCTACACGTGGAAGAAACCAGGAAGCACCGGAAGCGCGGGAAAATACCAGATTGACTATATTCTGATAAAGCAGCGGTGCAGGAATAGTGTGAAGAATGCAAGAGCTTATCGAGGAGCAAATATTAATTCACCACAATCTAATAATAGCAAAAGTAGGGCTTCAGATGAAAAAAATACTTAAGAAGAAAAAAAGTAAGAGATGGAATTTGAACGAATTGAAGAGAAAAGAAGTCCGTTTCAGGAAGCAGTGGAAAGAGAAGTTAAGAAAACGAAGGACTGCGAAAGAACAGGGGTAAATGAAAGATGGTGTCAGCTAAAGGAGATTCTTAAAACAGGTGCAAAAGAAGTTTGTAGCTTTCTTAAGGCAAATACGGCTAAAAGACTTTGGATCACAAGTGAAATGCTAGACAAAATGGATGAAAGGAGGAAATGGAAAAGTATTGACACCAGTCATGGCCGAAGGAAATATAGAAGCTTGAACAGTGAACTTAGAAGAATTACAGACAAAGCAAAAGATCATTGATGGATTGAAAAGTATGATGATTTAGCATAATATGATAGAAGAGTGAGGTCAGGTCTATTGTACCAGGAAGTCAGGATATTGACAAGAACCAATAGGAAAAAGAAAGGAGATGCAACGAACATTAGTATAATGGGTAAAGATGGGAAATTGAAGACAGAGCTGGAAGTAAAAGAAAGATGGAGAGAATATGTTGAGGAACTCTATGACGAGACTGGGAAGCTAGTACAAAAGGAGTTTAAAATACAAGAAGAAAATGTAGTAAAAAACCATAAAAGGGGCCCTCATATTATGAAGAAGGAAATTTATTCTGCAATTAACAGTAAGAAGAAGGGGAAAGCAGCCGGAATAGATTATATCCCAGCAGAATTCTTGAAAATGTTGGAAGGAGAAACACTTAATAAGTTAATGGAGGAAGTATGTATGGTTTATGGAAGTGTACAATATAGGTATTTGGCCAGACGACTATACCAACTCAATATTGATACCAATTCCCAAAAAAGCCAATGCTTTGAGTGTTCGGATTACAGAACAATCAGTTTGTAAACAATTAGTTTACCTCATGCATCGAAGATCTAATTAAAGATAATAAATAATCGAATTCAGTCCAAAGCAGAGATGATACTGAGCAAGACAAAATTTGGCTTATGGAAAGGATGCGGCACAAGAGAAGCCATAGGAGTAATGCGGGTTCTTTGCGAAAGAAGCATAGAATATGGAAATGACGTTTTTGTATGCTCTTTGGACTTTGAGAAGGCCTTTGGCAGGATTGATTAGATAACGATGACGAATATCTTGAAAAGAATAAGAATTGACTGGAGAGATAGAACACTAATTTTAAACTTGTACATAAATCAAAGATCACTATTCAAAATCCAACAAAAATACTCAGAAAAAGGCGAAATTGGACTGGAGTAAGACAAGGTTGTAGCATTTCACCGCTGCTGTTTAACATGTAAGCTGAGGCAATGATGGAGGAAGCCATGGAAGTCATGGATGAAGGAATAAAAGTAGGAGGAAAATTGTTACAAGATGACCAAGGAATGGTAGCGGATTTGCAGATGACTAAGGAATGGTAGTGGGCAGCGAGACTAGACTGAAGAAGATAATGGATAGGCTGAATGATACGGTATTGAGATGTGGCAAGAAGATTAATTTAAAAAAGACCAAGGTTATGAGATTGTCCAAATATAAAGGTGAAGTTAATATTAAAAGGAAAAAGAGGCAGGGGCAGGCCGAGATTAGGTATGTTAGATGACTTAAAGATCCAGTCGTATGCGGACATGAAGAGGAAAACGGAAGGCAGAGAAAAGTGGAGGCAATATATACCATGGATCTGCCTGTGGACAGTGCACTAAGATATATATCCCACATATATACAATCACTATGAAATCACTACTCGTAAAACCTTCAGATTAGCTTTGAGTTCTTCGACGGCTTGTATGAAAGCACTCGCCACGTAGGCGGGATCAAAGTGGAGCCTGCCGCATCCTATCGTAGGAAAAGCGATGCTGCTCATCCCCTCCTGGACTGCCTGCTTAAGACAGTTTCTTATCGTCTCCAGCAGCTTCTGAAATGTTTAACAGCATTTCTTCATTAGTAACGTTTTAATTTAAAATTCTATAATAATAATATCCTTGAAAACTACGATATTGCAATTGATTTACTGCAAACTTTAGAAGCCAGCAGGATAGCTCTGGCAGCATGACTTGTGATATTAAAAAGGCGCTAGGCTTAGTTTTTATTCAAAATATTCAACATTTCTGTTCAAAATGATCCTGGTCTTCATGTTTCACGAAAGGATTTTTTCTCGTAAGTAAAATTTTTGTTAACGTTGTAATATTAATTACTTGAAATAATAGGCATATTTAGAGATACTTTCAAGAATATTTATATCTTAGGTTCACTACAAAACACTACTAAGCCTCTTATAATTTGTGCTACTGATTCTGTGTACAGAGAGTTTAACACTTTATAATTATATGACATTTATAACTTGGTCTGTGTAATGTTTGCATTTAATTACAACTTAGATGGGCTTAAATTTTGTGCTGGACTGATAGTCAAAAAACTATAATACCAACTATGTATATGCATTTCCAAGAATAAATGATTTTGTGATACGATAATATTGTACAGTTTTCCGTGTATGATGTATGAAGATTGGAGGGGCACATATTTTGTATAGGCCTACTATTTCTAAAGAGATAAAATCCCTTAGTTCATTACCTAGATTTAAAAATAAACTACGAGATTCTAAGATAAATCAGTACTGGACACTGATTATTAAATAGTTTTGTAGCTTCTTTTTCGTGACTTAAATTGTAACACTTCTAGCTAATAATAGAAACAATAATAAATAAATATTGTGAAAGTAGGAGAAACTATTAAATATCTTCAGCGTTTTAAATTTTTATTGTCTTTAATAAAATTAAATGACACCACTGACTACATAACCAGACTGTTATTCTAGCTGTTTAATGATTTGCTTAGATTGGTTTGTCTTGATTTATTTAATTATGAACATTCATTCCTAATTTTTCTAGATTTCTTGTTATATTAACCTCTGCTCCATTTCTAATGCGTGACTCAATCTAAAAATTAAATCAATAAAGAAGCTACCTAGGTTAAAATTTTATTCGTATTATTTATTATAATTAAACAACCTCGTCACTTCGTTCATTATTACGAGATCTAACAGCCACATGGAAGATCTTTCTCGCACTTAGATTTCCAGTTGCTGCTGTTACAGAAACGCCTGATCCGAAATCGGAGGGTAGACCAACTTTTTTAACTTCCTGATAAAAAAGAAGCAGAGCAGGTGGCAGAAAATATGTATATGTATCATTAAAATTAATTTGCATATTTTAACTGGACGCAGGTGGTTGTGTATATAGGCCTAAGTTTAAATTAAAACCTAGGCCCTGTGGTATCAGTAACTAATGCCAATATGCTGAAATACTTATCAAGAGAATAACAAAACTCTCTACGTTCGTCTTGCTCTCTATCTATCTATCTATCTTTCTCTCTGCCTCTCTATGTCTCTGTCTTTCTTTGTCTCTTTCTTTCTCTATTCATTCTGTCAAATGACAGACAGGTAGATTCAAATAGTACATACAATCTCGCGGATTTCTTTCAAGCTAACTAACGCGATCAATCAATCAACCAATCTATCTATCAATCTATCTTTTTTGACTGGAGCCAGTGGCGAAGTCAGTTAGATACTCGACCGCGGATCAGTATGTTCGGGGGTTAAAATCCTTGGCTCTCCCGTGACTGATATCGCTTTCGAGTGAGGAAACTGACGTTAACCTTAGCTTTACCTGCTTTAATCAGCAAGGCCATTCTTTTATAAAAGTAAAACATCTGCATTTAAAAAACAATTTTGAACTTGGTGATCACTGGTTTGACTCATTAAATCGACTTCACTGCAGGCTAGTTACTTAATTGATCAGAATCAGTTCAGATTAAATTGATCTTAATTAAACTGAATATCTACAGGATATTGGGATCAAGGATTCATTAAGTTTACACAGCGCAGAAAACTTCTTCCTGATCAAGGTATGTCCCAAAACCGTCAACGATAAAAAATGAGTCAAGCTGATAGGTTGTACTAAGAAACAGTTTGAACCTCTAAGAGTTGTGGACCACCAGCATAACTGAATCCTTTAGCCACAACTCCACATTTTTCTAAATTATTTGAATTTGTCGCCAACGGATTCACGAGTATATCTGCATCCTACATAATATGAACAAGTGATATCAATATTTTAAAAAAAAATAAAACATATACAATTTTAACACCAGACAGAGGAAGGTCGAGGCATTCGAAAATAAGCACAGAGTAATTATATTAACATTGGTTTTAGAGGCTCAAACGTCGTTACCTGTGTGATGAGATTCACCTGAACTACTGAATTGATAGATAGTATTTTCGTTAGATGCGATTCACAAAAATCAAAAAATATCATGTCGTATTATGTACAATGATGATCCCAATTCTCAAAAAAGCCAATGCTGTGGAGTGTTCGGATTACAGAACAATCAGTTTAATACCTCATGCATCGAAGATATTATTAAAGATAGTAAATAATCGCATTCAGGGGAAAACAGAAATGATAATCAGCAAGACATAATTTGGTTTTAGGAAAGGATGCGGCACAAGAGAAGCAATAGGAGTAATGCGGGTTCCTTGCGAAAGAAGCTAAGAATATGGAAAGGACGCTTTTGTATGCTTTGTAAACTTCGAGAAGGCCTTTGATAGGATTGATTGGAAACGATGATGAATATCATAAAAAAATAAGAATTGACTGAAGAGATAGAAGACTAATTTTGAACTTGTACATGAATCAAAGAGCAGTAATCAAAATCCAACAAGAATACTCAAGAAAAGGTAAAATTGGACGTGGAGTAAGACAAGGATGTAGCATTTCGCCGCTGCTGTTTTAACATTTACTCTGAGGCAATGACGGAGGAAGCCATGGAAGACTTGAAAGAAGGAATAAAAGTAGGAGGGAATTTATTACAAGATGTACGATTTGCAGATGACCAAGGAATGGTATCGGGCAGCGAGATTGGACTGCAGAAGATAATGGATAGGCTGAACGATACGGCGTTGAGATGTGGCATGAAGATTAATATAAAATGACGAAAGTTATGAGAGTATCCAATAATAAATGTGAAGTTAATATCACAATAAATGGTACGAAATTGGAACAGGTAAGGAGATTCAAATATTTGGGTCATACTTTAACCGATGACGGGAAATGTGAGACGGAAATATGCAGTAGGATTGCACAAGCAAAGGCGGCCTTTGGTAATAGAAAAGAACTATTAACAAAAAGTCTAAAGAAAAACACAAAGATAAAGACAGTGAAAACTTTGGTTTGGACCAAGCTATTGTATGGATGTGAGACATGGACCTTAAGGAAAGAAGATATTAGGAAACTGGAGGCGGTGGAAATGTGGATTTGGAGAAGAATGGAGAGGATTAGCTGGACTCAAAAGGTTACAAAGGAGGAAGTTCTGCATAGAGTGGTCACAGATAGACAGTTGATAAATGTATTAAGAAATAGGAAGAAGAGTTGGATAGGATACAATTTAAAGGGGAAGGTCTATTAAAAGAGGTCATAGAAGGTATAATGGAAAGAAAAAGAGGCAGGGGTAGGCCGAGATTAGGTATGTTAGATGATTTAAAGACCCACTCATATGTGGAAATGAAGAGGAAGGCGGAAGACAGAGAAGAGTGAAGGCGTTATATACCATGGACCTGCCAGTAGGCAGTGCACTAAGAGAGAGATTATGTACATCTATAAATGCTATAAAAATATAACAAAATCAACATCAATTCAGAAAACTTGTACATAACTTAACGCTTTTGTATCAGTGATACCATAAGTTACCACTGCAGGATCGGAATTCTAAAGCTAAGATCAGACGATAAGCGAAAATTGTTCTCTTAAATTAAAATGCTTATGTTAATGCTTATATAGGAATTTTTGATCCACAAATAGAACGATTATTTTCGATACAAATTAAATATTAATATTATACAACTGGAAGAATTGTCTGATTCAAATTGATCTTAAAATTTTCACAAAATGGGCGCGGGGGTGAAATGCTGAACGGATGAGAACATGCTGGATAGATGAGCCCAATTTGAATGGAAGGTGATTCACCGTATGCTCTATTATATTTAACCATTATACATTCAACGGTTAAGTCTGCTATAATATGGTTTACCACAATAGGCTATACATGTACTTACTAAATGAATAAATGTAATAATAGTTTATTCAATAGTTCATTGACTAATCAATAATCAATTAATAATGGTTTAAGACGTGAATTATAACATCGAGCACGAAACCTGTTCTGTCTGCAGCCAGGTGCTAGTACTACTACTGAATACGTCTTGTGATTAGAAAGTTTTGAAATGTTGATATTAAGTACCTAATATTAAGAATTAGTAATAAATAAATATTAAATAACGTAATATATAGAGAATTATTTCATATTTATTTAGTATTAATGCTTATCGTTTGATTATAATTATTATCTACTATATGTTGGCATAATATTTGACCAAAAATTAAAGCAAGCCAGTAATCGACTATTATGGAACTTTCATATAATTCGAATCACTTCATAACGTGACAAGATTCAATTTCATAAACCTTAATGAAGATCAAATGCTTGATGGCATTAAAAGTCAAACGTCAATATGTATTGCGCTCTACAATTTGCACCATTCTATTTTTCGTCGTTTATTTGTTCATCACAGCACAAATTATACAAACAATAGGAACGTGCATATAGTTAGATAAACACATAACACTACGAAAGAGGCTACCATAAAAGAACCATAGCTCTGTTCGGTAATACCATAATTAGCAGCTATAGCAGAGTCTACATAAATCTGAAATACAAAAATTTCTATTACATTACTAATTACAGTTAAACCGTAGATAGCCATACAATTCAATATTTTAAATTAGGAAATGGCCAGATACTGGCAAGTGAAACTCAAAATAAATTTTAAAAAACATCTCTAAAATATTAACAATTAAGAAAGTAAACTAAGTTCATATCTCTAAATAGCATATATCTCTAATTGTTATCCTATTATACAGGTTAGTGCTACAAATCAGGCGGTATATCTGTGTGATAAATCTTTAACTTAAGACCACTCCGACGACTGCGAAAATATGCTAAATAATTTACTAATATACATACTGCAATTACAAACTTTACTATATACTGTACATATATATATATATATATATATATATATATACATGTATATACATATATATATATATATATATATATATATATATATATATAGGGTGTCGCATAAGTTCGTATACCGTTTTCAAATTGCATTAACTCTGGAACTACTTAACCGTTTTAAACCAAATTTGGACAGTATGTAGACACGATAAATAAAATATATGGGTACAATTTAATTTGTAATCGTACAAGTAATTAAGTAGAAACTGAAATTTTTCTGAATGACGTCACATTTTCGCAAAAACTAATATTTTATAGTATTTCCTTTTTGCTTAATGACAGCGAGTATTCTATCCGGCATAGATTTGATTAATGTCTGAAGTATTTCCACTTTCACTGATCTCCAAGCTTGTTGTAGACGACGTTTCAGCTGCACAACATTCGTGGGCTCTGGATCGCGGTAGACACTAAACGACAGAATACTCCACAGGTTCTCGATAGGAGAAAGGTCTGGAGAGTTCGGTGGCCAGTCCTTCGGCTTAATGTACGATGGAATGTTGTCTTCCAACCATCTTGTTGTTTTGGCTGATGTATGACATCTTGCACCATCCTGTTGAAAGATGCCAAGGTCATTGTCATTGAACAGCTTTACTCGAGTAACGTTGCCGCCGGTTACGATTCTTTGAAACGCTGGCTTGACTAGTTTATCCAGTATGTTTACAATGTAATAATCCGAGTTAAGTCGTGTACCGTTCGGAATGAAGTGCAGACTCGTTAATCCGTGTGCAGTCATTCCGCCCCAAACCATAACCGAGGGACTGAACTTCATTTGAGCAGCGGGAGGAACATTACTCTCCTGTGATCCCCACACAGTGTCGTTCTTGGGATTGGGTATGTAAAACACTTTGAAGGGTGACTCGTCAGTAAACAGAACATTTGACCAATCCTGAACAGTCCAATTACGATGATCACGCGCAAACTTAATACGTTTCACCTTGTGAGCATCAGTCAACAGTGGAATTTTTTTGCGACGCCAGTTCTTCCACTTCAGGTCATTAACCATGTATCTGCGAATTGTGTCCTTAGAAGCACGTTCATTACGAATTTTCAGTTGATTTGAAATACGGCGCAAACTCTGTCCACGTCTGTATTTTGCGGATTGGATGAGACGCTTGGCTGTATTAGACAGTATCTTCGGACGTCCACTACGTTTCATATCCACTAGTTTTTCGTCAAATTTGCTTCGACCTACCCACTTCGTAACCCAACACTTACTCCGATTTAACTTTTGTGCAATACATTTATGCGAATATCCTTCTTTAGCCAATACTACTGCCTGTGCACGTAATTGTATTATTTTAATTTTATCCATATTATAAATTATACGCGGCCTCATCGAACAATAACATTGACACGTTGATTAGCCTTGACTGCGGTCCTGGACGACAACATCAGGTAATTTCCAGGCACGCGCTGCATGCAGCCACAGCGTGTCTCTAGCTGCGCCAGTCAGAAAATGGGTCACATTGCGCGACAGCGCCGTGTGACGTCATTTCCAGGTCTAATGAAAATAAACTTGCACCAACATCTAATTCACATCTATTATACACGAATACGAAATTTTATGAACATGCGACCTTTACTAGCCGAATTACTGCAATTTGAAAACGGTATACGAACTTATGCGACACCCTATATATATATATATATATACATTTATATATGCATATATACATGTATATCATCATCATGATCATCATCTTCCCTTAAATCCCAGTTTAACCGGGGTCGGGATACGAAGACTTTCTATATACATACAGTATATACATATGCTTCAAATGTGAATGGCACGAAATCAGAGGAAAATTTTACACCTCGGCTAACATTATATTAGGCAGACTAGGAACAAAAGCTTTAATCGATGTTCTCTTAAAGCTAATTCGTATGCAAGCAGTGCCAGTTCTATTTTATGGTATTCCAGCTGTACAACTGAATAAATCAGAAATGGAATGCTTTTGCAAGGCTACAACAGTGTCTTCTCAAAGATTTTCCGTACATTTGATAAAAATAATATTCTATATTGTCAGTGGTACTGTGGATTTTTGCCATATGAGTTATTAAATGAACACCATAGGTTTATATTCCTGCACAATTTAATAATTAACGATAAGTTAAGTGCTAAGCATAATTTGGACTCTCCTGAGTACAATGATTATAATTGGGGATTGATTATAATCGGTGACGATACGATTTCACTACTTTATGTACACATTAAAAGTAAATTTGCAATAGATAGTAATGACTATTTGTCGAATTTTCGTTATAAATATTTGGTGCTATTTTAAAAATGTTCTACTTTAATTATTGCACAGTATGTGAAAATATTGAAACTGTTATACTTTTATGTGCACATCTTATATGTATGCCGTTGTGTCACGCATGTATTGCAATGTCATTGTATCTGTGTGTGTTTTCTACCAAGAAATGGCGAATTAAAGATAATATATATATACATATATATATTTTCTATATACATATTTTTATATACATATATATATATATATATATATGTATATATAGTATATATATATATTATATAATATATATATATATATATTATTATTATTATTATATACATAATTTATAACCTGAAGAGTCGGTTAAGAACGAATTAAATAGTAAGAGTTCACAAATTAAATAAAATCTTAAAATTCTTGCAGTGATATCATTTTCAGTACTACCCATTTTTGCATTGCAGACGATTTGCTAGTTTCGACGGCATATATTCAAATATATCGTGAATATTGTTATATTGTTAACTCTTAATACTTTAAATTACTTACCTTAAATTCTGTGATATTTCCTTTCACTAAACTGATGGTCGAGGAACCGGAAGATTGTGTTGTAGTAATTTTCCTAAAAAGATTTGATAACCACCCTGAACTTTTTCCTTTCGGCGTTTTGTGTTGTACATCACCACTGTTTTCTTTTGCATCAACTAGGCTTTTACTGAAATTAGAACAGATAATACTTTAAACAGGGGAGGATCCAGGAATTTTGTAAGGGGGCCCGACATTTTTTTGAGATTGTATACATTTTTTGCTTACTTCGGGACGTAACCCAACCAGAAAAATGCTTTGGGGGCCCAAAAAATTTTCAGTACTGCGCTTGGCTCATAGAGTGAGTGTATCCCCGAATCGTACACCCCCACTCATACCCGTACTGAAGTCAGGGAAATACCTAAAATCCTACATTTGGAAAAAGTAGGTTAATCTTTTCACTCTGGAGAAACTCAGCGGATCTGGACAAATGTCAAAAGTGATCTAGTTATGGCGGTAGGGGGGATGGGGCTTAAGCCCCTCCCAGCCAAGGCTGGTTGCACCACTGCTCCCGGACAGAGTTAACATTTTTACTTACACTCCTTTTTCCTCTTATACCACGATTAAAGTGAAAATTGAGAGCTAATGAAACTGTCAATATTTTTCAGGCCCCTTTGCTTTATACAGGGCTCCTAGTATACCAAATATGGGCCTAATCCCATATTTTAAAAACAAATCGAGCTAGTGGAACTGAGTTCCCTCTCGTACCCCCCCCCCCCCCTCCCTCATAACCACTGCCCTTAGAAATATATTTAAACTTAGAAATTGCCATAGAAACAATGAAAATATAGTTTAACATTATTATCGGCGCGTCTAAGGGGGGGGGGGAGGGACCCGGACCCCCTGGGTCCCCCATGGATCCGTCACTGACTATAAACTTTAAAACGTTATTTTCAGGCATGTTTTCAGTTGATTCTAAAATAAATAAGGTAAATAGCTAAACTTATTTCAATGCTCATGGTTGGTACACATGTGGTTTACAATATTTTTTCCATTCCTTAATCTTTGAATATTTGATAGTTTGTCCTTTTCTTGATATACAATGGCTCCACCTATCAGAGAGGCTACATGGCAGTCAGTCAGGGCAGAAGATTCAAACAGTAGGCCTGCCTTCGCATTTCACAGCTAGAGTTTCCTATAGTTGATAATATTACTAATTCATATTCTTAAATAATATATCAATTTTAGTAGTTATAATGCGTAGACATAACCGACTGGCCTGGCTTAATTCCTCGTAACTTTTCAACACGAGATCTCTATTGCGACGTCCTAATTATGGTGCATAGGTCTAATACATTGTGAATACAGAATGTCTTTTACAGTTCTTACGTTAGTCACCCTTAAAAATATGCAGGTTAGATAAGCAGCCAACTGGAGACGTTCTTTTTGAAAAGGGATTAATGTACTGATACAGATATTATGACTGTTAGCGAAAACCGTATAGCCAACATTTACGTTATTAATGCAACTAAAATTGTAGAGAAGTCGGCCTAAAACGTAATAACATATAATAATTATAATAATAAATGTTTAACGTCGGTTTCATCGTTCAAGAATGATGTCCATGGAGTATCTGCATCAATTTACTACCATTGATTATTACCAAGCAAATCAATCCATTGCGGATCACAAATCGATTTATCCAAGCGATTTGAAAAATGCACGTGATGAAGAGAGAAAAATTAGGCCCCAAATTGCGCCTTTCCGGTGAACCAGACAGCAGTCAGGTCAGATAATAATTTAAATTTAAGAACGCAATGTCTTTTGAATCTACTAGAGAATAATAATAATAATAATAATAATAATAATAACAAAGGTTTAACGTCCGTTTCATCATCCAGGAATGATGTCAAGGACGTCCCCAACAGCACACATCACTACAGATCGATTCACCCCGACCAATCTGCGAAGGAAGTGTGCTGAGGAGAAGTAAGGTCCTAAACGAAAGCCAGTCCGGTGATCAAAAAATGGTCAAGGTAGATTGATTATGTCTATGGTGGGAAAAGGTAAGTTTTAAGCTTGTTAGAGATTGTTGAAAAAACAAAGAGAAAAACAAGAGCGAAGATTAACAGGTAAAAAGTTCCAGATTGTGGGTGCTGCGTAAGAAAATGAACGTCTGCCCAATGACGTGAGAACATTTGGAACTGAGAGAAGATTGGAATCGGTGGAGCGAAGTGTACGTGAGGGACGATAGGGATGAAGAATTTCAGATAAGTAAGAAGGCTCGCCAAATCGCAGAGTTTTGAAAGTTAATACAGCTATTTTATATTTTATGCGTTGATTAACAGGGAACCAGTGAAGACTGCGAAGTAGAGAAAGAGAGCGAAATTGAAGTCGAGAGGACTTGCAAACAACACGTGCAAGAAAATTTTGGACGTGCTGCAAACGATTGAGAGAAGAAGTAGGCAACCCATGTAATAATGAATTACAGTAGTCGAGCTTTGAATGAACTATAGAATTAACAAGGATAGTGGCTGAATTTCTAGTAAGGGATGGACGTATTTGCCTAATCTGACGAATCTGAAAGAAAGAAGCGCGACAAACAGAAGAGATATGGGATTTAAAGGCAAGGTTTTCATCAAATATGACTCCAAGGTTTTGGCGGATCGAGGTGAAAGAGCAAGATTCTGAAAATTAACAGAAGTATTAGTAATTTTATTTCTTTGCAAAGGAGTGCCAATTAAAAGGTATTCAGTTTTGAGAGGATTAACAGCAAGACGGTCAGCACAAAACCACGAATAAACCTTGTCTAGAATGGATGAGAGATGAGCCAGTTTCTGATCGGAATCATGATTAGAAGAGGAAATATATAGTTGAGTGTCGTCTGCATAGAAATGAAAATTTATGGATGACTGAACTAGCAGATAGCTAGGATGAGTTATAAAGAGAAGAGCAATGGACCTAAGACTGAACCTTGAGGAACACCGCGTAGGAGGGGTAGATCAGAAGAGCGATTTTAACCAATAACAATCGATTGTGTGCGACATGAGAGATATGATGTGAGAAGGTAAAAAGCAGAATCAGATATGCCAAAACAAGATTTAAGCCTATTTATTAGGATGCCATGGTCAATTGTATCAATGGCAGCAGAGAGATCTAGAAGAACCAAGGCAGAAACCTGTTTACTACTCATGGCCAAGCTAAGATCATTATGTATATGAAGAAGAGCGGTTTCAGTAATATGTAGTTTTCTATAGGCAGACTGATAATGAGAGAGAGAAGGGAAAGAATCAAGATGAGTGCATAAACGGGTATAAATTACCTTTTCAAGAAGTTTAGAGATGAAGTTAAGATTGGAAATAGGACGGTAACTGTAAAGATCATCTTTTGGAAGAGAAGGCTTTTTTAGCAAAGGAGATACAACTGATTGGTTGAAGGAGGTCGGGAAGATACCTTCTGAGAGTAAGAGGTTGATTATGTAATAGGAGCAACTAAAACATCAATACACGATTTCAGTAATCGTGTAGGAATAACATCAAGGCAGCAAGATGAGTCGGTAGAGCGAAGAATAAAATTGCGTATTTCTTCCGGTTTAGCTGGTTCAAAACTAGAAAGTAGTGGTGGTTCAGGCATATTTACAGAAATGGAGTTGTCGGTGTCAATGGAGTTGGAGGGTATAGAGCTACAGAGTTTGGCTATTTTGTCATCGAAAAAGTTGAGAAAAGAGGTAGCAAGAGAAGATGGTGAGGTGGTAGAGGGGAGTGACTTGGGAATGGTGCGATCAAGCAGAGAGTCAAGTGCCCCCCATAATGTCTTGGGACAATTTTTATTCTGCGAGATTAGATTCTGATAGTACAAGCTTTTAGCAGAACTAATCATTTTATTTAATAATTTTCTTTGTTTGATGTACTTGGACTTAATGTCTGGATTTCTTAGTTCAGGTGGATTTTTCAAATCCTTCCTGAACTTTGGTTCGAGTTTGGACCGTTCAGATTTTTGTTTAAGGATTTGTTCAGAAATGAATGGTTTCCTACGATTTGAGTGATTATATATGTAGTAGAATAAGAGCGAAAATCAGGAGGCGAAGAATTTCACACAGTTGAAACTGCATAAGAAAATCAACACCTACCTAATGAGGTCCAATTATTTGAAACTTAAAGCAGGTTGTCATCAGAGAAACGAAGCTTACGAAAAGAATAGCATGAGACTAAGAGATCAGCCAGGTGTGAAGGTTTACCAAAGATTAGTGTTTTTTGTAATTCATTCTTTAAACTACTGGATCCAATGAAGATTACTAGATAAGGAACTAGATGTGGCCAGAAACCTTTAACAGATCATGCACACGTGCATACGAGTTTGAGATATGTTGCAGAAGCATGAAAGAAGATCCTAAGCCACGTAGCAATCAGCTGCAGAAATCAAGTTATGAATGTACTATGAATTGGCAAAAATTATGACAAGTTCTGTCAATGGAAGACAACAACTATCGAATCTAAGGTATCCGTAAGAAGGATGACCATCAGATAGAAGAGATAAGAGACGCGAAGATGTTTTCACAAAGAAATACATAACTATTTATACTGGAGTACTATTTGCATAACTATTTGTACTGGAGTTTATTTGTTTTCAATCTTACAACGGCAGAAAGTTACAGTAGATAAATTCCAACAATAACAGCATAACAAATTGTAAGTATGATGGTGAAGTGGTAGAGGGAAGTGACTTGGGAATGGTGCGGCGATTAAGCAAAGAATCAAGTGCACCCATAATTTCTTAGGGAATTTTTATTCTCCAGACATTCAAATTATATTATCTGATTCTACAAACATATTCTCATATTCGCATAAATGAGAGATGAAACTTACAATTGTTTTCGATAACATTTACGACATGTACATGTATATTGCAACATTACATAAATCCATGGCTTATAGGCTTAATATTCTGTAATACCATAGAGGGCCTATTATGCGTAAAGAAGTAATATTAGTAATCAATAAATTATCCAGCATCATCTAAAACCATACGGTAATTGATGGTAACGCTGTGTTTGCTGTGTGTGGATTAATATTTATTTATTTTCCGAATTTATAATAGCATATCAGTTTCTATCGACTATTTCATCGGATATTGCTTAAGAGCTTCTAGTCTCCTTCACAACTTACTGTTTTAGCTCCTATTTAAGAGATTGAAGTCGTTGAGTGCCGTATTTAGAAGACATCTTATAGCGTGAAACCACGTTTATTATGCATGGGCGTCTCCCAGGCCTGGATTATCGAGTAGACTTTGATTCGTAGCGGACTTAATTACTCCATTCACAACGACATAACCTCTATACACATCGACTCGTTCCGCATGACTAACACTATACAGTTGCTATGAGTGATAGAAAGAGGAGCCGATCGGTAGGTGAGGGAGATGAAAACGTTATTATCGGCGATCATGAATTTACTACCGTAGTTTCTAAACGTGGAAAGAAAAAGATGAAAAATGGACCAGTTTCACTGTCACAACTTGCTGATGTTGATCCTAAAGCTCAGCCTTCAGTATCTGTGAATGAAACCAACCAGGCCTGCAGCGAATGTGTCTTCTGCGGACTCTCCGCAGATGATAAATCTTCCCTTACCTGCCGTTCATGCAAGCACTGCTACCACCTGGCGTGCTGTGATGTACCTACTGAGCTATCAGACGCTGCCCTCAGGCTGTGTCATTTATTTGGCTGGCAGTGCTTTGCTTGTCGCCTGGAAGTGGACGATAAGTTAAATCAGCTGCAGCAGGAGACCAAAGAGCTTCGTGAAGTCTTATTGTCAAACAATTCCCACTCCGGGCAGGGCATCCCCATCTGTAATGCTGTCAGACAGTCTAGCGTTGATGTTTGCGCCCCAGCTCCAAGCCAACGGTGGCCTCTCCGTCAGCAGACTCAATCTGATGAAAGTGCACACAACTCGGGCTCTGACATCCATCTGCCCCCCTCCGATGCGATATCCAAATCGGATGTAGTATCAATGGTTGTCGGTACAATTGCTGAGATCAGCAGACGGAAAAGGAATGTCATATTTTCAGGGCTACCCGAAGACTCTGGCTGTAACGACCTAATCTGATTTCCTCGTTCATACAAAATCATCTTACTGCATCATTCACTATCTCGGGGGTGTCTACGCTCAGACTAGGTCGAACACAAGCTGGAAGAGCCAGAAAGCTCCTAGTACGTCTTGTATCTGAACAAGATGCTACCTTCCTCGTTTCTACTGGAATCAAGAAGAGAAAGGAAGACAGTACTTATGCACAGCTGAACGTGTTCATCAACCAGGACTTGACTAAACAGCAAGCCAAGTCCGAATATGAAAAGCGCCTCAACAGACGTAGTCAGGCCCAAGGAGCTTACATAAGACGTAGTCAGGATCAAGCAGGAAGTGCTAGTAGGGTTGCCACTTCTTCAAGATGGCTGGCTCGCAGTCACGCTACGTCGGCGGTGAACAGTATGGCCTCGGCTACAGATTACCCACCACTAACGTTCATTAATAGTACCAGGAAAAACATATCATCTCACTATAACACTCAGAATGGCAGTCAGTTCTCAACTTCAACCAGGAATATTACGCGAAACAGACCGCATACTTCAGATTCTGTTACACCCAATACAGCCATTCCGTTGTCTACCCCATCGCCCTCTATCACCCAATTAAACCCTACTGCTGTGGAATTCAACCTCCCTACTGCTGTGGATATTAGCCATCCTGTTTCTAGCCAGTCCACTGCCACTGGAGACAATTCAACTCACGTATGACTTCCCAACGACGTTAACGAATTTGTGAATACTACACATGTGCAATTAGATAATATTAGATCAAATTTGCATATCGATTCGTGTAGTAGGATCCCTAGTACTTCTGTTTTGCTGAATGAAAATGTTAATTGTAAGTCAACACACTTCAAAAGTCTATTTACAAATTTACGCAGCTTAAATAGCAAGATTTCTGAGCTGAAGCTAATTATGTCTGTACAGAACATTGATGCTGCATGCTGCTGTGAAACCTGGTTGGACGACACAACTCTAGACTCTATGATTATTGATAGCGATTTTTGCATATTCAGAAAAGACAGAGATAATAAAAGGGGTGGTGGTGTGTTCATAATCTGTAGAAATATGTTTCCGCAGTTTATAAACGTATTGATCTACCTGCTCGCTATAGTAGTCTGGAGTTAGTGGCAATAGATATAATAACTGGTAACAATAATGGAGTGAGACTCATTGTAGTCTATTACCCACCGAGTCAGTTGAATAATCACTGCATGTATCAGCTATTAATATCGGCTTTAATGTATCTCAGTGACACAAATTTATCAATTTGTATAGCCGGCGACTTTAATCTTCCTCTTATGGACTGGGTAAATAACTCTTCACCTAATATTAAAGTTTATGTCGAATTATTCTAAGTTATTTTAATAATAACTCTTTTGTTCAAATGGTAAATTTTCCGACTCGTGATGGAAATTTACTCGATATTATCCTCACTGATAATCCACAGCAAATCAGCAATATTCGATCATTTGTTCCAATAGGTTCAAGCGATCATTTGACCATTTTATTTGACATTTCTTTTAATATTAATATGCTTATCGATGTTTTTAGTGAATCTACATCTATAGACCTTTCTTGTAGTAATAATTTTGCTAATTTTAAATATGAAAAAGCAGATTGGGATTCCATTAATGCTTCGTTATCTGCAATTGATTGGGTTGATATTTTTAATGATTGTATGTCTGTCGATCAATGTTGGTCAATAATGTATTCTATTTTAAATGAAATTTTTAGTTCCTTCATCCCTAAAAAACATATTCCTAAAGTGGGAAATCGAATTGGAGCATGTAGTAGAAAACCTAAACGAAGAATTCTTACAAGGAAAACTAGGAGAGCATTAAATAAGAAATTGGCAGCGTGGCGTTTTTACAAAAATGGTCGCTCAAATGAAAGTAGAGAAAATTTTAACAAAGCTGCCTCCAATTTAAAGAAAACGATATTTCAAGAAGACGTTAATGAGGAAAGTAGATTGATTGAAAGCGGCTGCTCTCGTTTATTCTTTTCTCATATTAAACGTAAAACATCAAGGAGAGAAGTTATCCCACCTCTCATTAAGCAAGACTCTGACAACCTAGCCTACAGTGACAAAGAAAAAGCCTTCTTGCTAAACGATTATTTCTGTTCAGTATTCACTAAAGATGATGGCATTCTTCCAAACTTTTCTGTATCAAAAGTGTTGGAAAGTAACCTTTCTAAAAATAGTGTCTATTTTTCTGATTTCTCGGTGGAACATAAAATTAATAAATTAAAAAATAAATGCTCCCCGGGTTTCGATGGTTTAACTGCACCTCCTCTAAAAAAGATCAGTCAAGTAATTGCTAAACCACTTTCAATGTTATTTAACATTTCAATGAAAGCTGGTGAATTACCTGAAATGTGGAAACGTTCTATAGTTGTCCCAATTTTTAAGAAAGGTGATAAAAGCAACAAAAAGAACTATCGTCCTATTTCCCTCACCTCCATTATATGCAAACTAAAGGAAAGCATTATTAAGGACGATCTATTACGGTACTTAAAGAAAAATGACCTCATATATTCTAGACAATACGGGTTCATGCCTAAGAGGTCAACCAATACACAACTTCTCCGTTATTTTAATAGCATATCTGTTAATTTAATTAGCAGTAGTCAAATTGACGCCGTCTATCTTGACTTCTCCAAGGCATTTGATTCCATAAGCCATAATAAGTTGATCCATAAACTGCTAGCCTATGGTGTGACCGGAAATTTAATGAAATGGCTTTTGTCCTTTTTAACTGGCAGACTCCAGACAGTTCGAATAGGAAGATGCTATTCGGACTGGTCTACCGTTGAGAGTGGAGTTCCCCAAGGCAGTGTTCTGGGGCCATCCTATTCCTTATTTATATTAATGATATAAGCTCCTGCTGTCCTGAACTGAACTCCCTTTTGGAAGATTTGCTGATTCGGACTGGTCTACCGTTGAGAGTGGAGTTCCCCAAGGCAGTGTTCCGGGGCCAATCCTATTCCTTATTTATATTAATGATATAAGCTCCTGCTGTCCTGAACTGAACTCCCTTTTCTTATTTGCTGATGATGTAAAGTGCTTCGCCTCAATAAATTCTCTTTCCGATTGTGAAAGCTTTCAAAAGTCTCTTGATTCTCTCTGTAGTTGGTCTAACCGTTGGCTGCTTAGCCTTGCAGTAGAAAAGTGCCAGGTGATCTCCTACTCTTTCCAAAAAACTATAATATATAATTTTAATTACAATCTAAATTCTGTAGCCTTATCTAAATCAAAAGATGTGACAGACCTGGGAGTGAGGTTTACAAGCGATTTATCGTTTTCTTCACATGTAAAAGATATTTGCAATAAAGCCAGAAAAAGGACTTCAATAATTTTGCATTGCTTTAAGTCCAGAAATCATTTGCTATTATTTAAAGCGTTCACAGTTTTTGTACGCCCGATTCTCGAGTATTGTTCTAATCTATGGTCTCCATACAGAAAATGTGATATTGTTCTGATAGAATCAATTCAGAAAAGATTCACTAAACGGCTAAGTGGTATGATAGGATTGCAATATTCGGAGAGATTAAAAGTTTTGGATTCCGAATCTTTAGAGCAACGAAGGTTTAAATCTGACCTGTGTTTATACTATAAAATTGTCACTGGATTGGTCGATCTACCTATAGAGGAGTTTTTTGCTTTCAAAAATGGGGTAACAAGAAATAATGGTTCAAGTTTGTACATGAATAAATTTTATTTTAATGCTGAAAGATATCATTTCAAAAACCGATGCATTTCTTGTTGGAATTCTCTACCCTCTAATGTTGTAAATGCGCCTTCCCTAAACTCTTTTAAAAGATGTCTGGAGGGTATTAATGTAAGCAAATACCTAAAGAGTTAAAGTGATTGCTTTACATCATTCTTTTATCTTCTGTTTCTTCTTTTTTCTATAAAAGAATCCAACTTTTAACTGTCGTAAGTATTCTAGTGCATTTGCCGTTTTTAGTATTGAATTTTTATGAATATATCAGGGGCAGGACCTAAATTAGTATGTTTTCATTGTCATTGTGTGCAGATATTTGTGCGTGTATATTGTTGATTTCCATAACAATGTCATTACATGTTCCGCTAAATTTATCTTGGTACATAATAATGGCCTATACTAAGGACTTTATTGAACATTATTAATTAATAGTTAATGCAAATGTTTGTATTTTTATTTTTAAATTCGGAATATGTAAGTGCCACTTGTTGGCCTTTATTTCCGTTCATGCGCTCTAACTGTCTATTGTGTCTGCAAATTGTGATATCATGTGCGTATGATAAATAAAATAAATAAATACGGGTAATGAAGTTTTTATCTCTCAGACTGCTTCGTTTTATGGGTAGGGAAAAGCAACTCTTAGCCGCACTTCTTCGAGTTGAATAATTATAATTGTTTTGCGGAGGTAACAAATGCCCCAGTAAATTTGTAGGATTGTTACAGCCTGACTTGATAAAATTATTGTCTGCAGAGTTGCATAGATCCTCAAAATTAGACTCACTGCAGTAGAATCCTGCTCTCCTTGCCTTCTTTAAAATGGTTTTAAGACGGGTTCTCTCTTCAGCATTTGTAAAGCCCCACCAAACCTGGGAGGCATATCAAAGCTTAGAGAGTGTGGAGGCTTGAAAGACTGTCTGACGAAGACCATTTGCCAAACCTGTACTTCGTAAAGAGTGAAGCGCAAAAATGTTGCTCGAACACAAGTTAATGATACTTGTAATGTAAGCAGAAAATGAAAAGCTATAACATATTATGACACCTAAGCATTTGAAGTTAGAAACCCGCTCATTTCCTTCAAGGTATGGGACATCTCTTATCTGCCTCTTTTGTTTGTAATTGGAAGAGAATTTCTTTTGCTTTATTTCGATTTAATACTAGATTGTTAGAGCGGGACCAGTTTTCGATATGGACTAATTACTCTTCCGTTGAGTGGAGGTTAGAGGCAGGCACAATCAGGTATGTGTCATCGGCATATTTGAACAAAGAGTTTGTAGGCTGTAGGGTTTTTAAGTCTGATGTAACAATGACAAATGCAGTTGGTCCAAGGGCTAATCCTTGGACTATGCTGGCATTAATCGCTTAGTACGCCATTTTCCAACAGCGCTCGGATACTAGGAAATGTTTACAAATATTGAGCATATTTCATACAAGTAAACCTCAGTTCCACGGCTTCCTCTGACGTAGTCTCATCCACATCGATGTAGACAGAATGTTTTTGACTAAGTTTAGCAATCAGTTTAGCCTCTTCTGTGTCCGGAATGTGAAAATTCTCTATTCTAACACCTGAAAAGTTGAAAATGTAACTGACTCAAATTCAAATAACAAACTATATCAAGTTGAATTAGGTAAATGATTTAACAAGATCAGTGTTCCTATAACATAAGTAAAAATACATGAATGCACTTTATACCTCGCATTCTCACTTAAATTATATATAAGTATGACATCTATATTGTTTTCAGAGTATAGACATACAGTTATATACAGTACATGTATATCATCATCATCATCATCTCCCTTTGAATCCCAGTTTAACTAGGGTCGGGATACGAATAGACTGTCTCAAATCCTCTCTGTCCTACATCATATCATCCATCTGTCAATCCCCTATTTGAGAATGTTCCATTCGTTTAAATTTTTGTAGCAATTTCTGGAGCCTAGGCGCTCACCAACCGAATGCCCTTCTGACGTTGGACAGTACATATATATACATATTTAATATATTATCTAGGCCATGTATATATACTTACGTATGTGAATAGACTGTCTCAATTTCTGGAGAAAATATATGTATTATGCACATACGTAAGTATATATACATATATATAAATCTGTGTCTATATATGTACATGTGTATATATATATATATATATATATATATATATATATATATATATATGTATATATATGTACATCTGTATATATATATATACACAGATTTATTTAAGAGTTCGGAGCACAATAACAATGCGAAATACCAAAGAAAATATTTATAAATATCGCAAGTCATGTTGCAACACAATTTATACAATACATTTTACATTTAATTTTATCATTTGTTTCAATGTATAGGGGCCAACTGTTTCTGTAGTACGCGTCGTAGGTAGATTAGTATTTCCGTTTGTTTTTAAAAAGCCATATCATTTTTTTGTCTATCTCTTCCTTAGCGTCGATTACTACCACCTGGAAGACACATGGCATACAACGCCTCCACTAAATTCCTCCGTTTTACATTTCATGTCCACATATGAGTGAATCTTTAAATCATCTAATCCTTATCTCGGTCTGCCTATGTTTCACTTTCCTTCCATTCTACATTCTATGACTTCTTTTAATAAACTATCCCCCTTTTAATATTTCCTATCAAATTATCCTTTCTATCTCTTAAGTTAATGCATTTATCAACTCTGTGTTTGTACCAACTTTCTCTAGGACTTCGCCATCAGGAACTTTGTTTCCAGTATTCAGGACCAGCTAATACTATAGAATCCAGGATCCAGCTAATACCAGGACCCAGCTAATACCAGGATCCAGCTAAAACCAGGATCCAGCTCCAGAATAGAGGATCCAGCTAATACCAGGATCCAGCTCATATTTCCAAATTTTCTCCATATCCACATTTTCAACGCTAGTAGATTTCTGATATCCTTTTTCATTAAGATCTATGTTTCACTTTCATATAGTAGCATGGTCCATACCACAGTTTCACTATCTTTATTTTTGTGGATTTCTTGGCTTTTTGTTAGAAGTTCTTTCTTTTGTCTGGAAGCCTCTTTTGCTTGTGAAATCCTACTGCACTTGTCGATCTAGCATTTCCCATTCTCTGTTCTAGTGTATCTTAATCATTTGAAACTCCTTACCAACTCTAATCTTGTATCATCTCTTATAATATTGACTTTATTTCTTTCTGGGAAACTCTCGTCTATTTTGTCTTTTTACTGTTACTATTCATACATTACTTTAATTCAGTATCATTCAAGCTGTCCAATACCTTCTGCAGTCCATTCTCGTTTCCTGATACAATTCCTTGATCATAGGCAAACCTAAAATTAGACAAAAGTTAAAATTTACCTTTTCTTACCGGCAATACTTATTTTTTCCCTTTTAAAATTAATATATGATTTTGATTAAATTTAATTAAATATTAAATTACTATTAATTACAAATTTAAAATTATTTTTTAATTTTAATTCAAAAAATTAAAAATATGATGTAATTTACCCGGCTGACATATTTCAAACTTTTCATTTTTAACTCGACTAATATAATTATTCTTCAGCAATTTCTCTGCCGCTTCCACGTCAGATTTTGAACCTTTCAGTGACATATTCGAAGCATCCATCCAAAACTTCACGGTATGGCTTTCACAACTCGACCTGTGCACAACCAACTTTGGCAAATAGTAGCAGATCGAATGATGACAGTTGCATAGGCCTACTGCAAATTGTATTGAAAAGCACATTGGGCCCAGAGGAAAGTAAACAGGAGGTATGTTGAGGTAATTAAAATTACGTACTCTACTGTAAGGTAAGAACGAGTGGAAAGTGGACACTCAGAGAGTTTAGAGGTGAATATTGGGGCACACCATATGACCAGCCCTAATTCAATATTTATTATTCTGATTATGGATGAGTTGCTTAAGGGAGTTATTAAGGAGGCTCATTGTGCATGCTATTTCCAAATGATTTGGCGATAGTAAGAAATCGACCTACAGTAGAAAAAGTGAGATGTTAAAAGATGCAAGAGACTCAATGGAAAGTAAAATTTAATTAAATACTTAGAATCCATGATAGAAGAGGATGGGGAGTTGAAAAAGGAGGTTACCAATAGGATCTAGCTAGTATCAATACCTTTCACGGTGAAGAGGATATTCAAACGATATTTGGCCATTAGTTGGATAATTAATTGCAGGTCACGTTCTGTGCATTTCAAATGCATTGGGCAGCTCGTTACGCCTTTATTACAATATCAATATGGAGAGACCGTTATAAAATAAAAAACACAGTGTATTTACAGTTTAAGAGGACTTAATATGCCTACGTGAGTAGTGCTTGTGAAAAAAACCAATTCTACTCATAACTACTATAACTAAGATATTCGTGCAAACTGACGAACACTTACTATCTGCATAAAAATATCACCAAGGATCTACATAACAAACCTTTTTTTCATATCTTCATGAATTTGGTCCATATGATGCATTTGCAGTAACTGCAGTACGTGGTCATCTGCTAAAACTTTGACGATTACCTCCTCGTTTTCATTCAGAAAGTCCTTCATCTGACTCTTGACCTCCTGTAGTTCTGTCTGCACTCCGATAATTGTAATCTGCAGAAGCAAAGACACGTGCAAGTATCAAAACGATTTGTAACTAATTAAGTTGCTGTACATTTATGGAAGCCGCCATGAGTTGTAGATTTCCTTCAATAAAATTTAACTCACACATGTTCAACATAAAAATTACTTGTGTTTAAAATAATTTTATTGGTACCAAAACTACGAAGATGCTCAGTGCAATGCCTATAGATATAGTAAGCCTATAGTTATAAGCCTAAATAATTTCGTGCACTTATATTGAAAGAGTCATTTTAGGTTACATGGTCACCTTTAATTGTAAATTTGATTGTGGCTTTGTAAAAAACCGGATTGATTAAAATATCGTGTACTTATCGGAATACAATAATATTAACATAACATCAAATCTCATTCTCTTCAAGACAAAGTAAACACAAAATAACACCAAAAATTACTCAAATAATTGGAATATATTAATGATTTTCGCTAATAATTATAATTCGTTTACCTAACTATGACTATATTTAATATTTAAATGCATAAGATTAATGTACGTGTTCATATTAAATTCACTATATACATGTACAATATATACATACTGTATATATATATATTTATACAACAACAACAACAACAACAATTAGAGTGCTACTGTCACCAATGACAACATAGAGCACTATTGAAACAAAATCAAGCCGGCGAGCAAAATGATGGTCCAAAACGGTGCAAATTCCAAAATCCAGATAATCAGTCCAAAGTATTTACATGGACATGTACATGTAGGTTAGGGTGATGAAAAAAATTTTTTTTAATGAAACACTTGCAATCTAGGAAACTGTATGAGTAACTTAAGAATATAAGTTATATTTTAGATTTTTTGTAAAATAGTTCCCCCTCCTTCGAAGGAAAAACTTGAAATTTTTTTTCCCGAATAGGACATGATGTTTTTTCTGTATTCAAAGGAGTAATAGTAATAAGTAAGCAACTTTTATTAACAAATAAGATGCAGAACAGTTGGTATTCTGTAAAAAATGTACAAGAAATGTTTACAAATTATTTTTTCCTATGAACTTTAGATTCAAAAATTCAATTTTTTCCGATTTTGCATGCAGTTCCTCCTTCAGTTTTGCAGCACGTTCAGCACTTTGGTTTCATCTGGGAATGTCAATTAATGAATCCTCGACCGACCCATTGGTCTCTAAACACTTAATTGCCTTCTTGCACTTTATCTTTGTGAGTGAGGTAAACAGTTCATTGAAGGACGTTTCATTGTAGATTAATTGTGAATGGAGCCAAGCATTTTCCCATTCGAAGCAGATGAAATCGCATGCTGGAGCGAGAATGCTAACCCACTCTGGTATAAGAAATAATGCTATCACAGCATATATCGCATTCGAGTTTCATCTTGCCTGGTGTAAATTCGGGAGTTTCTTCCAGCTGATTCCAGGCCAATTTGAAGTTGTTTTGTAAAGACGATATGATATGCCTGACAAAGTTCATATAAGAACTTGAAATCATCTCGCCATCCAGGGTTCTCGTCTGTGTTAACATCATTGGTCGCAACGAGGTGGTAATCAGCCTGAAGAGAATCATAGTTTTCTGCTAATTTGTCAATGAAGGAATAGTTCAGTTCTGCTTTGAGCAAAGCAGAACTGAACTATTCCTTCATTGACAAATTGGCTCTTGAGTAGGAAAATCCGTGACTTGATTCAGAAGGAGGTCGAGTACATGATGCTGACAGCCAATATACTGTGGTTTGTGAAAGACCTTGCTCAGGACATCATCCGTTATGAGCTTTACAATCCCGTGAAAATGACCAGTATTTACTGCGGTCGTGTAGCAGATAATCATGCAAATATTTTCCCAAGCATCATATTCATCAAGTAGCTGATGCAGTTCCTTGTGAATGGTTGCAGCGGAACCACTGTCACATTTAAGAACACCGAGTTTGATTTCAGTTGTGATATTTTTCAGCAGCACTACTTGATACTCTTCCCCTTGCAATCTCTTAACAATCAAACTGTATACAATAGGGATCTCTGTCTTGAGGTTTTTGAATTATTTTGTTTTTCATTTTCTTTCTTTCAGAGATTACTCGTCTAGAGACACCCGTCTGACTTGGAGCCGGAATATCATGACCCTGTTCAGCAATGATTACCAAACGTCATGTGCTTTCTGTGTAGAAATGTTGCATTTCAGTACAAATAAATCCGCTGTTCTAGTACTTGCTCTTTGGTTTTTCTATTTGCACTTAAGCGAAGATGATGTGGAAGAAGAGGCTGACGACACGGGTGAAGAATCAAGGTTTCAGAATCCGCAGATTCTGAGACAGTACTATGTTTCTTTGTGGGTTGCGATTGAGAAGAGCTGGTTTGAGGTTGAGTTGTTGATAGTCGGATTTGTTTTCTGGGATGGATTGATTTCAAAAGGGCTTGTTTGACCGTTGAATAGCCAAACTTTCCTCCACTGTCAAACTTACCTCTGGTAGAGCTCTTTAGCCTCCGTGCTTTCCATTGTCCATTAACGTAGGTGACATCAAATAACTGAAAAATTACCTGGGAATGTGATTAAAAGCAGTCTAGAATGTCATATAAAATTCAGTGTTAAATTGAAACCGATAGTCAAAATGGGGTATATGTGTGAAGCAGAAAAAGTAAAAGGTGGGGGCACTTCCTTAATTTAAAAAAAAATTGATGTTGCTACTGTCATTTGTATGCAATTGTTCCTCGAATGTGTGAGGTTTCAGTTTTGTATCGAAAAATAATAAAAATAGTCATCACCCTAATGTAGGTATATTTCCTGTCTAGACCCCTCTGTGTCGACCCCGAATAGGGATTGACAGCACGCTAAAAGGAAGTCTTTTATACGTGTATGTATATAATGTATGTTTTTGTGTTCTAGTTTTTGTATAAAAAAACAAATAATATATATCTACATGAATATAGAGACAAACCTTTCCAAGACGTAGGTCAGCTGTAATCTGAACCCTCTTTTCAAGCATCAGAGCGGCCTCTCTGTCTTTATAGCGTCTTGACTGAAGAAACTCTGAGACGATCGTACCGTCGATGTCAAGACTCTCGTAACCAATAGTTTTAAGAATTATTTCTTTAGCTTCTTTTCCATTTCTCTCATTTTGTGCCAAAATTTGTCCTGAGCTGGCAGACACAACTGCCGCAGTCTTACTTTTAGTCAATATCTCGTCAGCGACCGCAATTCCAATGGGAGAAGACAGGAAGTTTTCAATTTCATTCGCACTCCCGGTTAAACGATCGCGATAAAAACGACCAATTATTTCATAAAGATGCTGCTTTGCTTCGTCTAATTGTTCTTGATCTATATAATAAATACAGATTTCCTTATTCTTCTCGTCAAAACGTAATGACGACTTTAGCGTTGTAAGTTCATCGTTATTTTCACAATAAAGAAATATACGATTAAGAAGTGGAAATACTTCCCCATCATCATGACCTATCTCAAATTTGGCAGACCTTCTTACTTTATTATCGATATTCAGATTTCTGTCCTCTTCAACTTTAGATTGTTCCTGAGCTGCGCTACATTCCACACTAGCTTTGCTACTACTTCTCTCTTCATCTTGTAAGCGGTAATTATTGCCAATGTTGGTGTCATGCCCGCTTTTTTCTAGATATTCAGTGTCCAAGCCTATCGGTTTGCCACTCGTTGAAACTCTTCCCGTTACAACTGCGTCCTGATTCTCAGACCAAGGTCGCGGTCCAATCTTACAGAATAAATCAGATTGAGTGATTAATTGTTTTTCTTCTATTTCGGAACCATATTCCAGCTTGCTACTATTAAGACTGAAGTTACTGTAAAGACCACTTTCGTCATCCTGTCTGTCACAATCACTTTTTGCATATGGTATGTCATTTGAACTATCATCATCCTCTTCATAAGAACTGTGAAATACTGAATGAGCTTCCAGTTCTTCACTGCCCGGTGAACAAATGCTATCGCTAGTTTCTCCAGACATATTTAGCACCTGCTAGGAGTCAAATTCTCCGTTAGTAGAATTCTGAAATCTGAAGAGATTTGACCTATTCAGGTTATTTCTCTGACATCAGACTTTAGGGGTAACAGTTTGTTAGGATATCGTTAAAATTCAAAATCCGAATTTGGCCTCCGAACTAAAATAAAGTGGTTAAAGAATAAATCGATTAGGTAAGTTTCATGTGGTCTTACAAATATTCAATCTCTGAAAATCATACAGGTGATACAATTGTAAATAAATAGCGCGGAAAACAGGTAAATGCCCTGGTAAAATACTACAACAACTGCGACATTATACACACAACATTTATATTTCTGTTAAAAACGTATTCCAATGATGATACCCGAGACGATTTAAATACGCAATATTTATAAATAAATTTATATATACATACTTAGTATTTATGTGGCATTAAAATATTTTGCAGTGTTTAGCATAAATTATTAAACATGAAATTTTTTGTCTTATTAATAGTTAACAGGATTTGAATGCCGTTGAGTATTTGCAAAATGACCCTCTAGAAAATATTTGCCAGATTCGTCAAATTTATAGCAAATCTGTAATTACTTCCTGCATCATATGTTGACCCATTTTACTGTCTGTTACATATAATATATGTACATGTGTCTGTCTGTATGTATGTATATATATATATATATATATACTATATATATATATATATATATATATATATATATATATAATTAAGGTTTAACGTATGTTTACTCATACAAGGATGATCCAGGGACGTCTTTATATGTATATATAGTATTATATATATAAATATATAAATATAATATTTATGTACAAATATACATGTATGTATATTGTATATGTATACATGTATATTTATGTATAGCAAGATATACATGTATATACAGTATATATATATATATATATACATGTATATATATATATATATATATATACACACACATGTATATATGTATATATATATGCCTATATATACTACAGTGTCTATATATAATTTATATCTCTTCTCTTCAGTGCACTGCGTGCAAGGCGCAAAAAGATATGTAACTGGAATTGGAATTGTGGTGCAGATATTACCATACATTTTGCAGCATTTGTGTAGAATTTGGTCATGAATAATCGCTTCAATTTACATGATAAAGAGATATCAAATGCCAAAGTTATAGAACATTTTCTGTAGGGGGTCCAGTTCTTTTTGACGCAGTCTGTATGTTGAGAAATGCATGAAAATCGATACCAGTCTCACTTTTCTTGGCGATTATTGGGCCAGCTGTGCAGATATGTCGGTGCCATTGCACTAGATTGTAGCTGGATGATGAGACATTTGTGTGCAATTAAAATGTTGCAATTCGGATGCTTAGTTTTTTAAATTTAGTCCTGAAGTTGAAGTTTCGAATAAAATCTTAATTTGAATGTGAATTTGAATGTCAAACTGGAATATAGGGCATGCGTTTTCTAGAAATGGGACATAGACACCTTGCAACTTTAATAAAATTATTCTACTTTCATTTTAGGCTTTTGCCATACTATCGTATGGATTGCAGTATAGCTGTAATCATTAAGCTAATAAATGTAGCCTAACGACTGCATATGCTGACTTGGTCACCTTTAGCTATATTAGTCTACTTTCAGTTTAAACTTTGCTATGATATTGATTACAATTACTGTAATCGTTAAGCTATGCAACTTACTCGATTATTCTAGAATATATTTGCATACGTTAATACGTTACTCTGTTCCATTTGGTTCAATTGTTGCAAATCAAGAATAGTCCAACAAATACACGAACGTGCTCTATTCATCATAACTTTGAAAAATACATATTTGTATTAAATTCAGACCCGATATTTGAAGAATGCTTCGTTTTTCGATATTTGCTAGATATTTGTTCGAGATTTGCTTCATTTAACCAAATTGGCTATCATAATTTTCATTATAGGCCTATTGAGCAACGTTGAAAATACAATGACAAATCATTTTAGGCGGTAGATACAATGACAAATCACTTTAGACAGTATATCTTTTAATAAAACCCTATAGAAAGTTTGATCAAAGTCTATCAACGACATAGAAATTTTGAAAGGAACAAATTGTTGATGAGTGGAATGTTCCTTGAGAAAATTTATAG
Source organism: Enchytraeus crypticus (assembly GCA_905160935.1). Taxonomy (NCBI): domain Eukaryota; kingdom Metazoa; phylum Annelida; class Clitellata; order Enchytraeida; family Enchytraeidae; genus Enchytraeus; species Enchytraeus crypticus. The sequence goes on along the minus strand of CAJHZI010000224.1, from coordinate 709,800 downwards.
GCGATCGTGAAGTACAATTTGATTTTATATATCAGAAGATTAGAACACAACATAACATAACATAACGACAATTAGAATGCTGCTGTCATTAATGACAACTTGGAGCACTATTGAGAAAAAATCAAGTCGGCCAGCAAAAAGAAGGTCCAAGAACGGTGCAAATTTCAAAATCATGAAAATCATTCCAAAGATCAAGCGATTAAAGAAAAGTAGGTTTAGGCGCTGGTCGTAACTCATGGACACTTGATGAAAAAGAGAGATGGAAAAGGTGGGTCTTCAATTGCCTATGGAACTATTCATAAGAAAGCAAAGGCCGATGTGATTCAAACGAAGACTTCCGAAGATTGGATGGAAGAAAATTTCAGATCTGCGTTGCAGCATGCTGGAAAGAACGATTTGATAGAAAACATATGATCTACTTACACTGCACCAGAACTCAGCAAGCGATTAACTTCCATTTCCTTCTTAATTATTTATAATATGCATAATAAACATATAAAAATACTTTCGGGTGATTAAATTACAACTCAGTCCACAGTCCACAGTTCACACTAACCTTGTTGTCGGAGTAGTCAAACTACCTACAGACGAACCAGATAAGCTAACTAGCGAAAGCCAAATGAGAGTGACAGCATAACCAGCGGTTATAGTGTTCAGTCTTATATCTCTCTCTGTCTCTCTCTCTCTTTCTCTCTTTCTTTCTCTCTCTCTCTCTCTCTCTCTCTCTCTACGTTTCATTCTGTCTATATATCTCTCCCTGGCACATTAAATTTTGATTTGCTTTCACTTTCTCGAAAGTTTCAGTCTCTCTTTCTGCTCTTCACCTTGGCCTATCAAATGTTGAACCTACGCATTATGCTGATTATGCTGAGTACAGTTTACTCATCCTTTTCTATGTAATATAATGTTTAGTCTTGTAGATATCAAATGTTATTTTTAAGAAAAGTTTAGTAGAAAAGTAAGCTTATGTCACTGTCACTGGACGCCTACTTCTACGTCTCCTTAAAGAAAAACAGGCAGCTATGCATGTCTGGTATACACATCAGTGACAATAAGGTACTAGTAAAGATTAGTAAAGATTAGTAAAGATTAGTAAAGATTAGTAAAGATTAGTAAAGATTAGTAAAGATTAGTAAAGATTAGTAAAGATTAGTAAAGATTAGTAAAGATTAAGTTTCTGTCTCTTCGCCGTAAGCAATGTTGAAAAAAAACTGCATTGCAGTAATGGAAGTCAAATATAGCATAAGACCAAAATGTGCGTTAGCGCTATTTTCGTCGCTCAAAAGGTTACCAGAGGGCCCAGAATTTGAAGCCCGTACATGCTGATTCGCAGTGGAATCCCATACCGATAATGATACGGGATCAGAAAATATTATTACTGATGAAAAACATAGTGATTTTGGAATCTCTCTCAATAAAAATTAGTACACTAACTATTAGTAGGCCCACAGCATATAACTCTTCCACATGTTTGTATCGTCTGCATATCACTTCATATCAATAACGAATTAGTTACCAACTCAAATTGGAAATGATATGATATGATAGGCTCCAAATAGCTTCTTACTAATTGAAATTTGATATAGGTCGTCGATTTTATTATATGTAACACGTCTAACACTACTTGACTTGTAATAATAAAAATAAAATAAATAAAATAATTAATACATTATTTGAAATTAAGAAAATGAACATAGAGTCATTATAAATGTGAACTATGCGCTTCATTAAAACAAATCTCAACTGCTTTTACAAATTTAAATTATGTATATTTAAATACTACAAGAGTAACCTTTAAGAAGATTTTAATATTGTCTTTTTATTGCTTACATAATTACTAAAAAGCGAGCTTGCAAATACGCAATAAGATACATGTACGAATATTATTGGTTACAAAACCTTTTATCGCTTGTCAAAGCAAGACTATTTGAAAAGGTCACTGTGAACAAATAACCGATAGTAGGGCCTATTACTTTTAATGAGCATGAAGTACATTTTGGAACCACGTGCTAATCTTTGAAACTCATTGATTACATAGGCTAATAATTGCAGAAATACCTTACTAACTACAAATCACCGATATCCACTGAAAAGCTAATTAACAATCAAAACGCTTGCCAAATATCATAAACAGATTAATATTTTGTGTAGTAAGGTCTACTTTGACAATGGCTTTCAATAGCTCAAGAACCATGTAATATTAGTGTGAACCTTAAAGTACATGCGTATTCGTTGTTAACAGATCGGTGAAGAATTCACGAATACTACAAACGTTAGAGCTTGTAGACAATGTCTCTAACGCTAGAGCTTGTAGACAAGGTACTCCATCACTAGATCTTGTAGATAATGTCTCCATCACTACAGTTTGTAGATAATGTCTCCATCACTACAGCTTTTAGATAATGTTTCCATCGCTACAGCTTTTAGACAATATCTTTATCGTTCTCATTATTAAACAGTCTGTTTCACAGCGGCTGACAACCTTTAGAGTAAAAATTCACAGCTATTTTTAGAACTGCAAATTCCAACTTAAGTTCCATGAGTTGCTTATGAAAACTGTGAAAATTTTTAAATATACAGCAAACACACACTTAAAATAATATCGTTGTGTTCTACCTCTACCACTCGAGTCACCACTAGCCGAAGCTTAAACAAACACAGGAGGCTCTTGAACACATATTTGTGTATGGTGCCACCATATTGTCATACCTACATGTATGTAACCACTTTCTCCAAACTAAATACGTCCAGTTAAAGAATCACTGGTCGACAGCGGATCTTGCTGAAAATTAAAGGAGAAACGTCGAATTTACCTGCATGAACTGATACAAATCTCTTTACAACAAACACTCATATGTATCTCTTGATACATGCACATTCATATTTTTGAAACTGTCATATATAGCTGTTATTTCTGCACTGAGCTTCATGCAGGTCTATTTTCCGAATTTGCAGCACGATTGAATGCTAAACAGGAAGCCAACGAATTCAAAACTCAACCTGACCGCGAGTCTTACAGTGCAATTTGTAATAAAGGAGTGGACATTAAATTTAGCTTGCGTTACATTGAGTTTTGCTGTCTGCTCCTAAATAACAGCGATACACATGCATTTTACCTCGCCAGAGCATATGCAAATAGTGACAAGTACGCATTTAATCTATATATAATCGCTAATTTAGAACCAGAAGGCCTAGTGAAGAGATATCTCTATTCTAAGTCACCGCAAATGTATTGATATTGAATGAGCATTGGACATTAGGACTACGGGTATATCGTATACCCTGTTCTTATATGTACATTATGTATCCTGTTTCAATGCAAAACAATAACCTATAGTCAGTTCATAACTCTATAGTATGATCAGTTCGCACAGAATGTTAGTCTAGATATAACTTGGAATTAAAGTACTGGTAGCGAATTTGAAAACTCCCACCGATTGGAGCAAAATCTCATCTAAACAGTCTCAAGATATCTCATTCCACACCCACCCCGACCTTTAAAGTATGTCCCCTGTGTTGTGGGTGAGGGTGCCTTAGAAGGTGAGTTTGGGGTAGGGTGATGTGGAACTTTGGCTGAAGCCATGAACCTCAATACGCAGTTCCTTAGAGGAAATATGGAATCAAAACTTCTTGAACATATTTCTACTCAGTGAAGACACTTATTAGCTAGTTGATTATTTATTAAAACTTCTTTGATTTCTTTGTAAATTGTGTTAAACATATCCGAATATTATATAGTATGTCTAATCTTCTACGTTTCAGATATTAACGGCTATAGGCCTAGATTAATATAAGCCTCCTACATTCTGTCCATCCTTCTACATTATAAATATTATCGGCCAAATATTATTATACATTCTGTCTATTATTCTAAAGTATATATTTTCTTCTTTAGCTTCGAAAATAACAGAGAGAGAGAGAGAGAGGGAGAGAGAGAGAGAGTGAGAGAGAGAAATATGTTTATTAGATCAAAACACAGCATATACCATACAAGATCCATAAAAGCACACGGAAACAGTCAAATTGAATAGAAAGCAAAATAATATAAAAGACAATTTGAAAAAGGAAAAAATAACATAACGACACTAGGTCAGAAAGCACAACTGCTTGTTTGAGACCCACAAAAAATAAAATAAAACTTACCTACACACAAAATAACGTTAATCAAACAAATTAAGCATAATAATATATTCGTTTATTTTCGTTCAATCTGACAACCGCAGAAAGTTACAGCACAGAAACTCCAACAGACACAGCATAACAAATTACAGATATAGCATAAACAGTTAATAGGCTAGATATATAAGAGAGATAAAACTAAACATTGTTTTCGCTAACATTTACCACATGAATATTACAACATTACATAAATCAATGGCTTATACTATTCATAATTTTCATATAGGACGTACTGTACTATGAGTAAAGAAGAATCTTTTAGTATTCATTAAATTAACTAGCATCATCTAGAATCATACGAATAATGAAGTTTTTATCGCTCATACTGCTTCGTTTTATGGGAAGGGAAAAGCATCTCTTAGCAGTATTTCTTCGGGTTGGGTAATTATGATTGTTTTGTGGAGGTAACAAATGCGCCAGTAAAAGTGCAGGGTTGTTACAGATTGCCTTGAAAAGATTATTGTCAGCAGAGTTACATAGATCCTCAAAATTAGATTCTTTACTGTAGAATCCAGCTCTCCTTGCCTTCTTTAAGAAGGTTTCAAGACGGGTTCTCTCTTCAGCATTTGTAAAGCCCCACCAAAACTGGGAGGCATACGGAAGCTTAGAGAGTGAGGAGGCTTGAAAGACTATCTGAAGAAGATCATTTGCCAAACCTTTACTAAGTAAAGAATAAAGCGCAAAAATGTTGCTCTAACACAAGCTAATGATGCTTGTGATGTGAGCAGAAAAAGAAAAGTTATCAGATACTATGACACCTAAGCATTTGAAGTTAGAAACCCTCTCAGTTCCTTCAAGGTATGGGACATCTCTTATCTGCCTCTTTTGTTTGTAATTGGAAGAGAATTTCTTTTGTTTTATTTCGATTTAATACTAGATTGTTAGAGCGGGAGCAGTTTTCGATATGGACTAATTCCTTTTCCGTTGTGTGAAGGTTAGAGGCAGGCACAATCAGGTATGTGTCATCGGCATATTTGAACAAAGAGTTTGTAGGCTGTATGGTTTTTAAGCCTGATGTAGCAATGACAAATGAGTTGGTCCAAGGCTGATCCTTGGACTATGCTGGCATTGACAGCTTCTGATGACGATGTTTGACCATCAAAGATAGTGGTGTGTGAACGGGCCGAGAAGAAGCTGGTAATCCATCCATTAATGTTGCTAGGCACATCTAGGGTACACAGTTTATCAGCCATTTGTGAGTGTCTGACTGTATCAAACGCCTTGCTGAAGTCTAACGCTATTACTCTGACGAAGGTCTCAGTTTCGAGCATAGGCGAAAGTTTGAGAAAGAATACAATGAGAGCAGCAGTAGTGGATCCTGTAGGGCGAAATGCATACTGATTGGTGAAATCGCGGCTTGGAGGTGAAGATAATAGCACTGAGTATATATACCGTGACGTGATAATACATTCAGTGATGCGTGAGAGTACAGAAGTGATGGAAATAGGGCGATAGTCAGACATGACACTGGGGCAAGAAACCTTGGGTATCGGTTTAATTACTGAGGATTTCCACTGCATAGGTACATAGGAATTGCGGATAGACATATCGATAAAATTAGCAAGAGGACTGCAAAGACTGGAGCAGATAGTCCCAAGAACCATGAAGGAAGGTCATCGGGACCAGTGTCTGTTGGTTTTAATTTGTGCAGAATGTGGAAAATTGTAAATTCTGAAACGGGATTATTAGGTATATTATTCACTTGGTTTATGACTGGTTCACTATACTCACTGTCGGTGGAGACCAGTGCATAATAGCTGTTAAGCGCTTCAGCATTTATGCTCAGATTGGGAGAAGATCGTTGATATTGCTTCTTATCAGTGACCTTCTTTTCTGCTGCCCATAGATCATGGGAGTTAGTGGCAGAGTTTAGATTTATTAACTGATATGTGTTATATTTCGTTATGAGTTTTCCTACTTTTTCCGAGAGAGCATTAGCAATATTTAACTTTCCTTTATGCATTAAGGCATTGCTCTTTCTAAGGAGTGACGTAATTTCGGGTGTAATATAGTCCGGCTCATTGGATGTTATTGTAACAGTTTTAGTCGGGAAAAAACTATTGAGGAGAGATATTGCCTTTGAATAGAAATGATCAAATGAATCCTGCACATTAGTGATTGAAGGATTAAAGAATTCTGAGGATGGGATGGAAGAAATGTGCGACAGATACTTAGCATTATTAGATGGTGTTTTATGATGAAAGGTGTATGTCTGCCTGGTTTTAGTAGAACAGACTTTGACATCCCCGTTGTAAGCTACTATGCCAGAATGATCACTAAGAACTGTAGATTTAATTATTTTTATCTTACTGTATAAGATATCGGAAACAAAAATATGATCCAGTATATTGTTTCCACGGGTAGGAGTTGATACGAGGTCTTGAAGACCTGTTAGCTCGGATATACTGCTGGCTTTTATACCATTATAATCGCCTGCTAGTATTATTAAGTCACTAGATTTACTTAAACAGTCAACAGAAGTAGCTACATAACTTAAAAACTCACTATTATCATACACAGGGTTCGGAGGATGGTATAAACCACCAATTAATATTGTTTTACTGTTATCTATAAGCTCTATCCATAGTACCTCGAATTGTTTGCAGTCACCGGCAACGTTCACAACTCTTGTTCTATATTTACTACTAGAGTATATAAATACTCCACCCCCTCTACGACCTTCCCTGTCTCTCCTGTAAGATGTATATCCATCAATGTGCTCAAATCCTGCTGAGTGTTTTGCTGTAAGATGGGATTCCACTATGACACCGACGTCTACATTCATGCTGATCAAATCTGTGGCTACATGTTGTAGTGCATTAGGCTTAGCTATGGATCTAACATTGAGCACATATAGAGAAGGGGGTTGAAGAGGTGAAGCTGACGTCTGTTGTTGAGGGCTCTTGTTGGTGATGTTGATGACGGGTACAGATGTGAGATATCTAGGAGTTCGAGTTGCAGAGACAGAAACAATAGGCCATCAAAGAGAACGAGAAGCCTTCTATCTAGTTGAACACCTATTTATCCAGAGTTATCAAACGAACAGAATCATATAAATATAATGATAAGGTAAATTGAGTAAACTTTTGCATTTGAAATAAATAAGCATTACATAGATTGGACGAACATCACAAGTAGTGTGTAGGCTAAGGAATATTCTTTCCAACTACTTATTAAATGTCTTTTATATTTAGTACTGAATGATGACAAAATATATATATTTCGAATTGAAGGTGGAATTTCATTCCAATTTGTATAAGCAGTATTAACATAAGTTTTGAAAAAGGAGAAATCCGACTTTTTATAGAAATAACTAGATCCACTTAATCAAGTATAGTAATTGGAATAAATACGATCGAACATTTTTACTAAAACATTAGATGCTGAGGCTCTATGGTAGATACATTTGTGGATTAGTTTGGCAGAATTAAGTTTGTGTAGCAAACGAACAGGTAAAGTATTATAAGAAGTACATGTATATGGGTCTTTAGCAAGATTTAAACTATTTTGACCTTGCAATAGTCTTAAAGATTTCTTGCAGATAATTTGTAGTGGCCTAAAGATGTTCCACGAGGCATATCCATAAACTTCTATACAGCAGCTGATACGAGAATGTATAAGCGAGAAATAAAGGTTACGACGAGATGACATAGATCTCTCCTATGAAAAATAGGCCGTTTGTGCTATTTATTTGTTTTGTTTTTATGTTTGACTCAACATGATGTTTGCGAGATAAGTCTTCATCGATCTCCATACCTAGAAATATTACGCATTTTACCATTGTTGGAGACGGTTGTTCAATTCGTAAATTAGGATTGTGTTTAGAGATGTACTCTTTAGCCTTCAAATTCTGGAAAAGATAATGTAAGCTGTTTTGGTTAGGTTAATCGTTAGGTGATTATTAGAAGTCCATTTTCATATCATTTCACAAGCACTGTTAACAGTTGAAAATAGGTTATCAAATTTGTACCGTTTATAAAGGTATTTGAGTCGTCAGCAAATATAGTAATTGAGATATATGGACAAGCATTTTGCATAGCATTTGCATAAATAAGGAAAAGTAGTGGCCCTAAAATTGAGCCTTGCAGGACGCCTATAGAGACAGGTCTTACAGAGGAAGAAGACTCTCCAATTGTGGTGTATTGGAGTCTATTCGCTAGATGGGATTGGAGCTATTGAATATTTAACCCTCTTACATCATATTATTCTAGTTTTTGACAAAGGATGTGTGATTGAAAGTGTCAAAAGCTTTGCTAAGATCAAGAAAAAGACCTAAAGAATGCATTTTATTAGCTTTATGCGCTCGGATCACGTTTAAACTGTTATAAATTGCATCTACAGTTGAGTGTCCCTTTCTGAAACCAAAGTAATTATCGCTGAGTAAATTATATTTCTCAAGGAATAGGAATAGGTGGCTATACGTTAGCCGTTCAAAAATTTCACTTGGATTATTGAGTAGTGAGATAGGTCGGTAATTTTGAACTTCATCATTTATGCCTGTTTTATGAACAGGTATGACTTTGGCAGTTTTAAAGCAATCTTTAAATATCCCAGAACTAAAACTGTAATTTAAAATAAGGGTTAGTGGATCAGCGATGAAAGATATTAATAAAATTTTATTATAGATGCCATCTCTATCGTTGAATTTTTCCGATAATTTTGACCCGATTTCAGAGAAATTGGAAAACTAGAATTGCCAACTAGAAATTGAAGATATCAGCAATATCAGATTTATTCTGAATTTTGTCTTTACTTTTAGTGTTATAAACAATAAGTGAGTTTTCTTTTTGTTTCTTAAAGCTACACAATTATATTCTTTAATGTTTTCCAGATATTTTCGAAAGAATTATTCCGAGAGGTAAGTAAATTTTTTGTAGAAATCCTTACGTTTAACCTTGATTAATTTATCGAGATCTTTTTATAGGATTCGTAGCTTAGCATATCCTTACTGATGCTTAATTCCTTCGTTTTAAAATATAAGGATTTTCTAAATTTTAGTTTTACTTTTAAGTCTTTAGTGTCCCAACATTTATCTTTAAAATTGTTCTGGAGCAGCGCTTAAGAGGCAGATGAGTATTGGACTGGTTTGTTATAGTGATTTTTTATATGACTCAATACTTTCTGTATTGAAAACTCTTTTCGGGGGTCGTTCTTCATATTTAGACTCCTTGACATTTGTAGTTACAATAATTACATTAGCATAGTGATCGAAAATGTCACACACGACGGTTAGGCACTTAATTAAACTATGTCCGTTATCACAAAGTTAGAAAAAGCATGATCTAAGATAACAGCCTAAGACGATAGTGAAATAGGTATTATTCTTTTATTAAAGGATTCTAGGTTCCTTTAAGAGATCAATGAATAAAGAACTCTATCGCCTACAATAACATTGCTTAAACCATTTAATTTGAAAATATTTCATATGACCTAGGCCTGCGAGAGATACTAAGTAGACCAAAGATTTTAACTTTATGTTTTCAAGTTTTTCTGCAAATCTAGTTGGCTTAAAGTATAATCAACATTTGTTAATCGTCACATTTTGAGATTGCAGTTTCTAAATTTGATCAGAATTACATAAATATACTCAAAACAAAACTCCGATCAACGCAACTAGCCAATACTTCGTCATATGACTGATCAAGAAAAGATTACAACTCATATCCCAAACGACTGGCTTGAGAAAATGTCGGTTATAGTAACAGTAACTGTAACTGAAATTATCGTTAACTGAAATGAGACAAGCTATTATTAATTTCGAATAGAAATTAATTATTTAGAAATAATTAACGAATAGAAATGTTGTAAACGCTAACTGTAACTTTAATAGTAATTAAAAAAATTTAAGAGTGAACTAATAGAAAAAAAGTGATAACTGAAAAGTTACTGTCACTTTTTAAGCAGCGGTAACAACGCCATTGGTGCGCTACGTGTAAGCAGTTTTAACATAATATAACGTAACAGTTCCGAGTAAGAAAGCAAATTTCAGATTGTTTAAGACTCATTCAAAACACTAATAAAAATAGGCCTACACAATTAACTAACAAGAATGTGTGTGTGTGTATAAATATAGTATATATATATATATATATATATATATATATATATATATATATATATATATATATATATATATATATACATGAATAAAACGATATTTAGGAAGATATATCTCTCGTTAAACACCGAAAATTATTATTTATTCCAAGTACAATTGTACCCATGTTCAGTACGGGTTGGTGAAAAATAGCCCACCCGTGAAAAAGCACTAAAATCCAAACCAACTTCAGAAATGGCTTTCGTTTAGTGAGCGCAAAATTACACAGCAGTGGAAATGAATTTGCACACAATAACCAGAACTTCAGTCTCTCTTTCATATTCGCTTCCTAACGGAATGTATGCAGTCCAGATCAGCATTGACTGGCAGCTGTATAGTGCCATTTATAGCTTAAATATGTATATCGTGTTAGCTTAGTATACAGGGTGAGTAAAACAAAAAGATAACACCTGCAAAAAGTTTGAATATCTCAGGCTATTGTTAATATTTGTAAATTAAACTTTTACCAATTAATAAGGGACCAATTTCTGGTGGGGTGGCCAATTTTCATCCATTTTGGTGCATAGATTGTCCAGTTATGCAAGTTTCAGCAGAGCAACCCCCCATTTTTACCTTTAAATGGCGTTTGCTACAACGGTAAGGGCAGATTGCACTTCATTGACGAGAAGGTAAGGTTGAACTCTCAGCATTACGTCAGTACTTTGCTTCCGGAGCTGTTTGATGATTGCCATGCTCTTCTACCAAATGGTTTCATCTTTCAGCAGAATGGTGCTCCGGCTGATGCATCTCGTCATGCACAGGAAAGGACCAGCGAGAGAAACCCGGATTACATCAAGAAGAATGAATGGCCTCCAAACTCACCCGATCATAATCCTCTGGATTACCACATCTGGGGAACCATGCTGCATCTCTATCAGAAACACCAGCCGATGCCTAAAAACAAGACAGAACTGCAGGAGGTGCTTTACGCCATTTTTAGGTAAAAATATGGGGGTTGCTCTGCTGAAACGTGCATAACTGGCCTGTCTATGTACCAAAATGGATGAAAATTGGCCACCCCATCAAAAATTAGTCCTTTAGTTATTGGCAAAAGTTTTATTGTAAAATATTAACAATAGCCTGAGATATTCAAACTTTTTGCAGGTGTTATCTTTTTGTTTTACTCACCCTGTATACTAAACTAACACGATATACATATTTAAGCTATAAATGGCACTACACAGCTGCCAGTCAATGCTGATCTGGACTGCATACATTCCGTTAGGAAGCGAATATGAAAGAGAGACTGAAGTTCTGGTTAGTGTGTGCAAATTCATTGCCACTGCTGTGTAATTTTGCGCTCAATAAACGAAAGCCATTTCTGAAGTTGGTTTGGATTTTAGTGCCTTTTCACGGTTGGGCTATTCTTCAGCAACCCGTACTGAACATGGGTACAATTGTACTTGGAATAAATGATAATTTTCGATGTTTAACGAGAGATATATATTCCTAAATATCGTTTTATTCATGCGATTTAACGCATGACATTTCGCACATCCAACATAATTTACTTGCTTAGTTTCTATTTTTGTAGTCTGCGCTATTTTATGCTTCTCTCCACGAGTATAATTATATTATTAGTATTTGACTATTTGTTACCTTTTGATAGAGCAGCGAGAATTGACCTTCCAATACCCGGAGAACTGTTTATTCATACCTGTCATCATTAACGATGCGGTCGCCCATTCAAGTACTAATCGAGCCCGACATTGCTTAGCTTAGTTTATTGAATCACACGCTTAACCAAGTGCGCTAGACTTCGCTCTCAATTTGTTGAAAACAGTTTTGAGTTCATCTTTATTTAATTGTGTAGAGCTATTGTGTAGAAATCTAAACCTTTCAGCAAAATTGTTCAAAATAAAACGACCATTTTTCCTGGACTCAGGACGGCTGGTTTAATTGAGTACGAAATTTTATTTTTGCCGTTTTATAAATGCAATGTTAATTCTGAAATTGAGATGATCTCTCTATAATCACCACACTAAAACTAAAACTACTTTTTACTAACATTCATAAAATCTGAAGGCACGATGTCTAAATGGCTCATCATCCGTCCAGATTTCATAATAAAATAACGAAATGGCGAATTGTTGTGTTTTTTCCTGCAAGGATCCATGCTTATAATGCTTAGTCATATAGGCCTATGACAGAGGTTGTATTGATTGATATTGAATAGTAATTAATGTAGCAGTTTTAGATTGTATTACTTTTTATTGTACTTTTTATAGACGAGAGGTTGTAAGTTCACAGACGTCTAGTTATCGGTTATTTCAGTTTATAATAATTATCGAATATTGATCTCACAGGGCGTGATAGAATTTATCATATATTCTCTATTTTGGGGTAAACTGACAATGCATTTCAGGATTTTCCTATAACCCAAGAATGAATGTCAAAGAGGCTTGCGTTGAATGAAAATATGTCGAATCAGCTAATTTGCTAAAAAATTTAGATTTCACTTTGCATTTAGCAAACTTACTATCGCAATCTAGCCTTTATATAAACATTATAAGATGACAACTGAGCGCTATATCGTCTATACCCTAACATATTCCACCAGGAAATCCGGATAGCATTGCTTAAAATCGTATGCAATGAACTCTCGAAAGAGCAATCTCTCTGTAGCGCTTCCAGGTTGACGCTGAGTCTTGTCTTTCCATCTCTGAACACCAACCACGGAGTGACATTCTCCGTGACCGGGATCAATACAATTATCCAATTTGTTACAGGTTTGATCAGCGCACGGTGGTTTACGAAAACTATGCGGCTCTTTAGTTACATGCGGTTGACCGAGAGGCATTCGAACCACAAACATGTACAGCTTTGACCCGGGGGCTGAACGACTGTCTCGATTGTCTGCGGTAAAACACAAAGCACTTGCATGAAGATTTAAATCTTTATAATTGCATTTAAAGCAAATAAATTTATTTTAGGATCTACGAAAAGAAACCTGTCTATGTAAGTGACATTGAATTGAAAGATTATTAGCATGGAAGCCAGGAGTTTCTAATTCTTTTCAAACGGGAGAATAATATGTAAAACGTGTTCTAAATATTTCTTACAGGCTTACAAATCAGTAATTACTTCATTGTCGATTACAATCATCTCACAAGCTGCAATACAAAATACGAGTGGCATAGTCGGTAACATACCCGTACGTAAAACCGAAGCGACATGACGTACCGCTTAGAGTATCCGATAGGGATGCAAGTGGCCAGGGTACAATGCTCAGGTCAGTCAACGCCAACCCACTCCACAGAGCATTGGCTCAACTTACGTAACTCAGGACGTGCTCAGCCGAACAAGCTTAACAAACACTAATGTCGTCGCCCGAATTCACAATTTAAAGAATCCCGACTCGTTTCAACTTGTAGCACAATCTACAATCTACACGATGGTTCACGAGTGCGACATATGTCAAGAAGAAGAGAATGGAGACAAGAAGAATCATGAGGCAAGAAATGAGGCAAGAAGAGATAGGAAAAATTGATGTAAGAAATGAGGTAAGAAAAGAGGCAAGAAAAATCATGCGGCTAGAAACGAGGCAAGAAGATAATCAAGAAGAAGAATGAGGCAAGACAAGAGGCAAGAAAGGAGATAAGAAGAATCAGGAGGCAAGAAAAGAGGCAACAAGAGAGGCAACAAGAATCATGAGGCAAGAAGAGGCAAAAGGAGAGGCAACAAGAATCAGGACGCTAGAAACATTAAACCAACGCCTTCAACCCGGATTAGTCACATGCAATATATACCTCAATAACTGAACGCACAATATAGCATTGGTTTTATCAGCTTCTTGCTGTAGTACAGAAATGAAAGAAAACATTTAGTGCCTGGTTTGCTAATGCTCCAGTACGGATTCAGTCGTTGCGCAATCCTTCAAAAAGATGACTCTACAAACCTGCGTACTGATCAGCTTTTGTCGAACTTTCAGCCAGATAGGCTCCTCTGCCGAACATAGGTTTATTGCTGGAGAATCTGAAATCCAGGCCTTTGTTACAAATTTCGTGCACTTGCGCAGTTCCATGAAGAAAGTAGTACTCGTTTATCTCTGACGTCATCTGGGCCATCTCCATGAGTTTACCTTCGACATAGTGATATGTTTTAAAACTAAATGGTATTTAAAACTGGAATTAATTTTTTAAAGGTTACTTACTTTATTGTTACATACTGTTAACTATATGCTACATATATATGGGCGATCGAGTAAGATCATCAATATGGTTTTGCAGGTGTTCACTTCTCAACTTTAGCTCACACGGAAACACAGTGTATATTAATCTATAGCTTTTACAAAATTACATAATTTGACTAAATCACTTATTATTTCTCACATGACAAATAGCGCATAACACTTTCATATAGACAAACCATATTCATGTCTGCGTTCAGTGTTAACTTCTAATGCCAAATCAACTTTCTTCCTATGAACTTTAGCAATTTTCTAAAATAAAATATTGCAGATGATGTTAATAACAGCGAAAGAAACATTCAGCTTTTATTGACAGTTTCTCTTGATTTAAATGTCCATGTTTTAGAATTTTTACCTCAGTTTAAGTGAAGAAGATCAAAGTCGTTGATAATTTACAAAAGTGCTGATTTAGTGCTAACCCTTCAATTCCGAAACAAGGCAATCTGCGGATCGACTCTTGTACCTCTTCATAAATCTTAATTAATTAACAACACCCAAGAAGCTGTGCCACTTTGTTCCCACTATAATGAAAAGGAGTGTCGACATGATTGTCAGTTGACCTCTTTAAGGCAAACGGATTTCACTTAGAGATATGGTTTCTTGAAGAATCAATTTTCAATATCTTAGTTACAGTGATATATATATATATATATATATATATATATATATATATATATATATATATATATATATATATATATATATATAGTTTAATTATTTCTAAGAGGATTAAACAAAACAGAGGATAGTATTTATTATTAAGCAATAAAATAATAGAATAATGCAATAAAATAATGGAATATATAATAGTAAACTATATTTTTAAAAATTAAGTATAATAGTATAATAATAAGTATAATATCTCTCTCTGTATGGTTCAGTATATACTATATAAAAAGGTCCAGGCGTGTTTTCCAGTTACCTTCTCCAGTACTAGGGGTTGTGCACTGTGAAACACAATGTTTTGTGAGTCAATACAATTGTTTCATATGGGCCTACAGTGCTATAAGAAAGGTGTATTATTTCTTATATAAAGTACATGCGTAATTGTAGATCTACTTACTTGTAAGACTTGTAATCGTCATTACTTCATATTCGCCATTTAGTCCCTTAAAACTGGTGAACAATGACCGAGCAGATTTTCCGCATAAGTTCTTCTTACATGCGAAATATTGCCTAAAGATTTCAGGATTTTCAACCACTGATATATTTGTGATAGAAATGCTGTTATGAGTTAGACCTCGGGCGTCGGCACCAAACCGAACATTATTAAAATCCCAAGTACTCTGTATCATATCTTCGACGGCTTGATAGATGGCCGACTTAGGAAAGAGGTTTGTTAGCTTGCATCCCACATCATTCGCGGGATCTTTAAATTGCTTCCAATAGCTTGGATAAGGTATTTCCTCTAAATACGAAAGAGCTTTCAGATATTCTTGAACGCCCTTTGTATTCCTGATACGTTCTAGCCCGCCTTGCTTTTCTTCCTGTTCAAGAATTTTTTTAATTTTTTCTTTGACCTTGTTGATGCGGCTAATTTCCGACTCAGTGCCCGTGATAGTTATCATACTTGTCGTTTCGTCTGTAAAATTTAACAATAGAATATAACAAAAATTACAAATGAATAATCCTTTTGATATCAATAGTCCACATTACGAATACCATACTCCTCAGTCCTAAATCTTACAAGACATTTACTTTGAATTTGAATATATATATATATATATATATATATATATATATATATATATATATATATATATAGATTGTATTCATATCTAAGTATTCTCATATATGTAATTCTTCTAACATTGCCGAAGATAATTTTCAGATTGACTTGAAATTCAAACCTCGACATTACGTTGCTATTGGCGCACTCCAGTTTAATACATCATCGTGGGATTCTCTAGTACCAAAATGGCAATCATTGCTTATATATTATAAAATAAATCTGAAGAGACCACAAATACGGTTATACATCTGGAAGCACGAAGCAATGTAATACAACATATTGAATACTATTCAATATGTTGTATTGCATTGCTACATTGTTGCTGTTATTGTCACGCGTAGCTACGAAAAAGATGATACGTTTTGTATTGAGCGAAGATTGGGCACTTGGAAGTTTTGTGTGATGGTGGATTAGTTAGATTTAGTTTTCAAGTGGTTTTCTAAGACAGTTGTTGAGTTCCAGGCGGTAGTACAAGGAAACTAGTCATAGGTATTTTAGCTTATAGTACCAGGATACTATTGGCATAGTTAAAATCGAGTGTCAGTGAGATTCATAGGTCCAACAGCCTGTACTGTTAATAGCATAGTTCTCTGAATATTAGTAGCTAGTTTGGGAATAGCACGCAAGATTTAGTTCTAACTTCACTATAGCACCAGGAAGCGTTGTTTAGTTCTAATATTGTCATCCAGTCTATAGATTATTAATAGTAGTAATTTTAAGTATAGTAGTTTCAGTTATAGATTAGCTTTGTTGTGTAGAGCAGTGGTGAAGTATTTGACTTTGGATCTAATTAACGTTGGATAGAGTTATGGATTAATTGTATTTTGAGGAATTATACCGTAATCTATGCATTAAAGTTTCTGTTTTATTATATTAAATACTTTCTTATCTTATTTATAGTCACTGATTTTCTAATATTTTAATTAGTCAGTAGGCCTAAGCATATATTGAGTTTATCATCGAGGCCGGAGCAGGACTTGATATTCGTTTCATAAATCGTGTTCTGTCATTAATTAGTGCTCAGATCAGGTTATGACAATGGGCATAGAGGCCCGGCAATTAAAGAACAAAGAAATTCCATATGACGACGATTTGATGCACATCAAGGAGCTACTTAGTATGTCCTCGAGAGAGATAGAAAGAATGACAGAGAGAGAGAGAGAGAAAGAGATTGACAGAGAGAGAGGGGGGGGGGGAGAGAAAGAGTGAGAGAGAGAGAGAGATAATGAGTGAGAAAGAAGACAGTAGATTATTCAGAAGAGAAGGTTATACCAAAGGAAACCCAAAAGTCGTCAGAATTGAGCGATAAGATTTTCCGTTGATAGTGAGCTGACATCTGATTCCAATTTGGAGCCGACACCTTTTTCTCAATCGCGTTACGTTGAAAGACTGTCTTCAGTTTGTCACGAATACGATCAGTAGCTGTTTCATTAAGAGACCAGACGTAAAAGCAGAGAGGTCTTCTCGTTATGTTCGTCTCAGTCGCGTCAGAGACATTTTGTACAATGCCAGTTGAAGCTGAATCGCTTGTAGCTCTAGAAACACCTGCAGAAGCTATAGAAGAATTGTTGGAGCCTGTGTTTGATGAAGGGACACTGTTCTTATTTATGATTTCGTCAAACACATGAAGCAAATTATCGCTGTAGCAAATGATGTAGACCTGAAAATAACGAATATATGAGGTTTAGACTGTACCTTGGCTAAACTCTTTTCAACAATGTATTACACAATATATAAAGCGAATACTAAGTTATTCTTTCAGTTTTAATACAGCAATTTTGCAACACTGAAGCGATCATGTTTAGCATCTTTTAGTAACTGCACGGTCAACAAAATGAAACTTTTCTTTCTCATCAGAGATTAAAATACACTTTTCTCAGGTACTTTTTGACGCTGATTACAAATCTGTAACCAGAATATTTCCAGCGCGTATAGTTTTTGAGTTATGACCGATTCAACTTTAACAATACTAAGCTTAGAATAAACGCTTAAGCATAAATTTGTAGTTCATTTTCTTACAACACCTTTCAGGCAATACAAATAAAAATATGCGAAACTGAGCTCATTTGTCATTCACCACATCTTCTATTGTCATGGAGTGAATGGTACGTAATTATAACCGTTGTGCGTACGACTTTCTCTTGTGTGATTGGATTGGATTATCTCGGTGCAACATCCAGAAGTAGTATGCGATCATACTCTCATTTCAGAAGCTTTGATAACGATTTTTCATTCCTTTAATATCTTGGTGAAACCGCTCTCCCTGTTCATCACTGACTGCACCAAGGTTTTCTGAGAAGAAATCTAGGTGTGAATGAAAAAATGAATCTTCAAAGACATTCTACAACCCATCTCTTTGTATGCAACTAGCAAATTCTGGATTCCTTGTCTGTTGTCCGGAGACTTATTGTTTCCTAACAAGTTTTCACAAATCCATCTGAAGGCTTGCTATGCTTTTACTTCTGAGGTATTGAGGCACAGAAAGCAGCAATGGCTTTGCGAAACCACCTTTCATTCCCATCAACATACCAATTACCTTGAGATCGCCGCAGTATGGTTTTAGAACTGCATGACCTCGAGAACTATATTCATATTCTCATAGGATTCCTTGAGGTATACGGAGTGGGCTATCAGAATACACGGTTTTACATTTCCATTATACAGAAACATTATAAAGAATGGCTTTCAAGCTTCGCTTAGAAGAATCGATAAATAACCGCCACTCAGATGGTACATGAGCCTGCATTAAGCTTGTGAAAAGCCCATTAATGTCATTGCAATAACACAGTGGACCGTCTACTGTGAAGAATACTGCCAAATCAAGGTTCCCTTTTCTATAGTGACTTATCCTAACATCGTTCAAAAGTTCTTTTAAGTAAGTTCTTTTCTTTCAGCCGGGACGCAAGAAGCTCCGCTTTTTCTTTCGACAGAGCCAAGTCTCTGACGAGATCATTCAACTCATCTTGGTTGAGCGTCCATGGTTCCAGACTATCCTCGAGTAAATCAGGATCAGTTGAAGATGATGGGTTATGTGTTGTGGCTGCATCATCTTCAGCTTCCGTTTCGCTGTCCATAGAATCAAGTCCCTCTTGTGGAGGTAAGGCAACCGTCAAAGAATCATCATGAGATAGGCCTACTGGTCGACGTACAGAGTCAAGGTCTGGATAAATTATGTTGTGCTTGTTCTTTACAGAAAACTCAATTACGCTGACGCTACAAAAATAGCAGTCCGCATGATGATCTCTTTGCTCTCTCCATACCATAGGTATAGCGAAATGCATGGAATGCTTCCTTTTGTTTACCCAGTCGAGTAAACCATTTGAACAAGCAGTGCATATGATATGAGGCGCCCAAACCTTATCTTGGTCTCTAAGTGGACAGCCGAAGTAGGCTCCATAAAGTTTTCGAATATCCTTCATAATAGTTCTCTTTTACGACTTCGGAGTGAGTGAACCATACACATATCAAAATGTATCCGGATGGTTTCTTCATTCTCGAGGCATATTGATTGATTTTACTTATGAAGATAAACTCAAGATAATTGTTTAGATTATATAATGACGTCATGTGGAAGTTCCCAATTCCAAGGACTATGAAGAAAAATTTTAATCGAGGTCCATATAGGTCAATGCGTACGTAATATGCCAGCAGAAAATTGCGAATAATGTAAAAATATAATCTGTCTCATCACAAAAAATTAGACGTGATAGAGAAAAACTGTAGGCATATTTAGAATCAGCGTCAAAATCCTATATGGATCACCCAATTATTTGCTTGACGAAAAATCACTGTTGACCGATGCTATTAAACTTGAGTTTTATAAATCAATTAATATCTCAATTAATTGTAAATAAGTAAATTAATATCAAATCAACATCATTATCATTATCATCATCATCTTCTTCTTCTTCTTCTACTTCTCCTTACTCTCAGTTAAGCAAGGGTCGGGATTAGCAAAATTAAAATTAAATGATTCCATATTTTAAACTTTATCAATATAAATTATATAAATATTTATTATCACAATTATACAATACTAATGTTAGTCTTAACTTAGTTAATATATCAATTAATTTACAATGTAGCGGATAATAATAGCATCATACAGGGACTAATAATATTAGTTTTATAAAAAAAAAATTATTTCTTTTAATTTTAATGTGGTCCCAAACTATATTTAAATCTTTTCCAGAGGTCAATTTCGATGGACAGTATCCGAATATGTACTCTCGTCTAATTTGAAACTACTGACTAGAATGAATTGCACAGACATTTGATATTGTTCATGTTTTTAAACTTATACTCCAATATAATAACGGCAATAGATCAGTTCGGTAATTGTAAACATATTTTGTTGCATGTTAACACTGGTTTGTCTATGTTGACATCTGATACATATATTTACATGTAAATGTAATGGGTGTACGTTATAACTTCGTTATAATGCATGCATATCGTTATAATGTGTGTCAGAGTTAAACTATAACTGTTAAGTTATTCTATAATTAATATCCGAATAGTAGGTTGTAAAGTAAATAACATTTTTCTAAAGAAAGCTTGTATTAGAAATTTTATGAGGAACTAGTACATTTCAATGGTATTCTATGCAGTGTTTACGTTTTCTTGTCCACTGTTTACATTTGGTGTCCACGATGTTCTATTTATAGCTATTTCCGAAAAGATCTATTAATGCCTCATATAACTGTTACTCATTACATTGTTAAAGCCCAATAGTTAACTCATTTCGGACATTTAACTGAGAAGTTGAGCCATGACTTGTAGTCCAAAGGATAGAGTAATAACCTTCGAATCAATTTGCTATAGAGCCGTAGGTTCAAGCCCAGTTGAGCCTGCGAATTACATTACCATGACTATTGGTCGTGTGCATTTGCCGATACCTGATAGGTTCTGCTGTTCTAACTGAATTTTACACTTTGTACTATTGCAATGCAAAGTGATAAAATTGACCAGTGAGAGAAACCAAAAAAGAAAAATTATTACATAACATAACGGCACACTGGGTCAGGAAGCACAGATGCTTGTTTAAGACCCATTTCCTCCTTCCTCTCCATGGTTATTAGTAATCGTTGCCTTTTGATGGCGCATCAATTGCAGCCGGCGCGGATTTAAGAATAACCTTAGATCACCCTGGGATTTTTTCTTTCCTAAGCTTTTACCAACACTCGGTCTTCCAAGGTGGTCACCCACAAAGTACTAACCAAGGTCGATGCAGCCTAACTTCGATAACAGACGCGCAACTAAACCAAGTGCGCTAATCCCGCCGTCTTTTTTACAACCTATGCAAATGTAGGAAAGTCAAATAATTCAATTGAATTAAACACTGGAACTTAAATGATGACAACAAGGCAATTTTGCCAGAAATGTTTAATACAGATTATAATACTTCAAGTGGAGGATTTGAAAAATAGAAATACTGGTAAAACCTTCAGATTAGCTTTGAGTTCTTCGACAGCTTTTGTGAAAGCGCTCGCCACGTAGACAGGATCAAAATGGAGCCTGCCGCATCCTATCGTGGGAAAAGCGATGCTGCTCATTCCCTCCTGAACTGCCTGCTTAAGACAGTTTCTTATGGTCTCCAGCAGCCTCTGAAATAAATTTTTATAAAACCACAAAGTCTCCACACAATCTGGAATAATTTCATGCAAGAAGAAATAGCTACTATGAACTTTTAGTTAAACTAAATTTTATGAAAAATCTAATTCCCTATGCACCTAATATACTTTCAATTATAACAAAGTTGAATAAAATACATTACATTGTAGAAAATAGGGAGATGTTTGCTGAAATATGCAATTCAAAAGAATAGAAGGATAAAATATTCCGCGAATTCTAAGTTCTTTTAGCAATGTTAGGCGATTTGATTAGATATTCAGACAGTTCCTACATTAAAACGATAATAGACAAAATTAAGCACTTAAAGAGACTAAATAGGTAGCGATTGAGAATGATAAAATATTGCAGGCTTGAGCCAAGACTAGTATGATTATACGTAGGAATTTAATATACATGTAAATCTGTTGCGCCAAGCTGCTTGAGCAGAAGACGCCTATTCAACGCAGGCTTAATAGCTTATAAAAGTGTGACGACCCAAAGGTCAAGGTAGAACGGTGTACCCAATAGAAAATAAGTAAATAGACACTAATAGGTGAAGGTCGGACGCGGTTTATTAGTAAAAATATGTGCATTTTGCATTGTTGATCCCTATAAGTTAATTTTAAATGCGCAAAATAATAGTTTTCTGTGTGTTCATTTCTCATTGGAAGTACGAAAGTTGTTAATTGCTTTGCCGCCGGATGTGGTCATTAACTTCTACAAGATAAATGCCAATGTAAATGTAAATTTTAGGAACATGTTATAAATTTCTTGTGTTTGTCACGATGTGCTGTTGGGGAAGAAGAAAGGAGATAAATGGTAGATGATTGGATGATAAATATTATCGATGCTTATACATGTAATTGAAATGGGAAACTATAATAACTTAGAGGCGAGGAAACGACACTACCGTCAAGACACAAATGTCTACTTGCTCCAGATTGATACTGGTTAATTATAGATTACATAGTCTAGTATTCCTAGAATGAATGATATTTCACAGTCGTTGCTAGCAATGCTAATCCGATCAATGTTTAGTATTATTGTACTATTACAGATTACACAAGTATTGTTACATTAGTTAATGTAGTTATTAGTTGCTGTAGTTCTTATGACACTTTTAACCTTTATCCGCTAACCAGGGATATTTTTTACCACCATAGTTGAATTTTTTAAATTATTGCAATATGCATTTAAATTACAAGCAAAATTTTTAATGACTTTTCACAGGTATAAGCTACATAAATCAGAAGAAAAATCATAAATATTGTCACACACTATAATACTGCAAGTAGTCAGAGTGGCAGTGTCAACAGTAGTTTCTGATTTTTTTTCTTCAACTATGCAACCTTTTAATTAGTCCTTGGAAATAAGTATTACACATCATCGCTATTACTTTGCAAGTATAAACAGTCTTTCTGTCTCCATGAGTTCCACAGACAAATCTCTCCCACTTTTTAAACTTGATTTAGAGCTTCACATCCTTATGTCTTTCGCACAGCATCCACGACTGCGATGTGTCTGATGCCCGAGAGCTGGACGCTTATGAGGAGGTATGCTAACATATTCCAGGGCGCTCTTCACTGGCGATTGATAACATATCGCCAGGTTATTCTGCCTGGTACTCACGAGGGGCATACACAGATCCTTGCCCATCTCCAGTATGAACAACCCGCGTTGATCATTGGAACGGCTTTGCCAATCAGGGTGAAAGGAAAGCCACACCACAGATGAATTGTGTGTTTCATCACATATTTCATAATTCAACGAGAAGAAAAGCGATAGAGGCCAGCGGCGGGTTGAATATAAGCGACTCATCGTATCAAGACTATCGACAGCGCCCTTCGTACTGTTACAGTTGAGGATGCTGTCTGGCTTCTAGTGATCTTCCTGAAGGATTTTGCTATCGTGGTGCATTGCTGATAAGAGTACGACCGACTTGGTTTTCTTTGGTACCTACAATACGATTGTCATCTGACCATAGAAGCCTTTCCTCTGTAGGATGATAGGATTTCGTCTACATTCACATGATCAGATAGTTTGTAACATTCCTTACAATATACAGCGAATTTGTCGACAACATCACTTATAGCTGCCAGTATGTCAGTTGCTCGCCTTTCTACTCTGGTTTCCTTATCATCTAAAGGAATAAATCGTAGATATTCTTTGAAACAAAGATTGAAGATATTATTCATTACATTCTAAAAACATTCCTGGCTAAATAGTTACTCTATAACCTCAACAGCTTCAGTAAGCAGGAACGGGGGAAGGCTTACAAGCCAAACCTATTAGGCTTCCACTTTGAAGTTTCCTCGTGCAAGCCGATTAACAATAGACACGCTAATTGCTAGATTTATTCTGCACACTAAAACACACTAGCACTCAATCATTTTAATTGAAATGAATCTATAGCGGTTATACGAGCTATCAACAGCCGAAGGTTGGATAATAGCCTGGGGGTAAAATTATACCCCCCCCCCCCCGGTTATCTAGAACGTCGTTCTTAAGTTGGGTTAGCGGAGGAAGGTTAAGTAATAACACTTCTTGGCGTTAACTTAACATTTTTTACACCAAAGCGTCTCGAACATCAAAGTTTCTCGAAAGCCTTATGATATCTCTCTCCTGTGCCTTCTTCAACGCTGTCTCCAACTTTGTCTTCTATCCCAACATTCCAACTACAACCTCTCCACCTGCCTTCTCAAGCAATACTTTCCATCAACACTTTCCATCGACACTTTCCATCAACACTTTCCATCAAGACTGTACCCGACAACACTGTCCCAACAACACTGTTCCCCTGTGCAGCATGAGAGGGGTTTATATATACAATGTAAGAGACACAAAGAGATACACAGACATACACTGAGATACTCTGTAAGTAGGCCTATACCAAATACTGTGACCTAGGCTCATTCTTCGAGAAGGTTTTGGATATATCCGACGTCTCCTGACAATGGATTACTCTAGCACTCATTTTGGATATTCACCAAGATTATCTAACAATATGAATTAATCTTATCAAATCATGGATAAACTTTAGAAAATCATGCTGGTTAGCAACATATACTATTATACAACGTTAAACCGGTAAATTATCACAATTCTGTATATTTTCCAATCCAAATATTACAGTTCAATGCATTGTTTGAACACAAATGACTGTCAGCTGTAGCACCGTCACGTGAACTGCGACGTAATGATTTTATGGCTTATTCTCAGCTGTGCGCTGTCGAGGAATCCATGGCAGCTCCATGTTGCCACAGATTGCTCTTAATAAAACTGAAAAGTTGTGAAGTATTCACCAAAACAGCCACAATTACAGAGCTACTGTCATCAATAACAACATCGAGTACCATTATACAAAATCCAAGCCCACGAGAAGTAAAAGCAAAAGGAATAAAGAACGATGCAAAATTACAAATCCATACTACCAGTCCAGTGTTCACCATGATCCTGCTAAATTAATCTTAAGGTTTTATGCAGTAAACTTATTTTGTATGCGCATGTTACCAAATCTATTTATTTAAATCTTTAAAACCTAACCACGTAACTTCTGATTGATATACAGGGTGAGTAAAAAAATGATTACACCCGCAAAAAGTTTGAATATCTCAGGCTCTTGTTAATATTTTCAAATCAAACTTTTACAAAAACATTTACCAATTAAACATTTATAGTGAATAAAGGACTAATTTTGGATGGGGTTGCCTATTTTCATCCATTTCAATCTATAGATTGGCCAGTTATACAAGTTTCAGCAGAACAACCCCCCATTTTTTAATGTACTGTAAATATTAATTATTTTTAATTTTATTTTTATTTTAGCTCTGAAAATGTAGTTGTGGAGGTTCAAAAAGAACCAGTTGTATCTGCTAGCATTACTGCCTATTCCACATGCTTTAAAATAGTTGCTTTTCAGGACTGCAGCAGCCTTCGGAACGCTAGGACAGCCTTGTTGATTCCAGCATGGGGCAGTCTCTCGCAAATTGATTGTAGCACTTCCTGCAGTTCTGTCTTGTTTTTAGGCTTCGACTGGTGTTTCTGATAGAGATGCAGCATGATTCTCTAGACATGGCGATCCAGAGGATTTAGATCGGGAGAGTTTGGAGGCCAATCATTCTTCTTGATGAAATCCGGGTTTCTGTAGCTGATCCATTCCTGTGCATGACGAGAAGCATGAGCCTGAGTACCATCCTGCTAAAAGATGAAACCATTTAGTAGAAGAGCATTGCAATCATCAAACAGCTCCGGAAGCAAAGTATTGACGTAATACTGAGAATTCACCGTTATCTTCTCTTCAATGAAGTGCAATCTGCCCTTACCGTTATAGCAAACACAATTTTTAGGTAAAAATGGGGGGTTGCTCTGCTAAAACGTGTATAACTGGCCAATCTATACATTGAAATGGATGAAAATTAGCCACCCCCCTCAAAAATTAGTCCTTTATTAACTAGTAAATGTTTGATTTAAAAATATTAACAATAGCCTGAGATATTCAAACTTTTTGCAGGTGTAATCTTTTTTACTCACCCTGTATTTTTTCTGATCAAATATATCACTTAATGTATGACATCACAGAATTTATAAACTCACCACGTCACTTTCGTCATTCTTGCGCGCTCTGATGGCAACATGAAAAATCTTTTTTGCATTCAGATTTCCAGTAGCCCCTGTCACTGACACGCCTGATCCAAAATCCCGTGGTAATTGAACTTTTCCAATTTCCTAATAAATTGCAATAATACTTTTAGTCGATGCATTTCAAGAAATATAATTTCTAAACTGAAAAAAATTATTTTCGTTTTTAAGACTTTTAGATAATGGTTGCGTTTGTGTCTAAAATATTCCAATAAATACTGCAAAGCTTCGAAAGTTTCGGTAGATGAAATTTCTTCAACAGTCGTAATCGGATGTCTTAACGGAGGAACCAGTGGCGATATCGTTAAGATATCCAACTTCGATCACTATGGGCGGGGTTCAAATCCTGAGCTATATCGTCACTGATATCAATTTCGAGAGATGCAGTGGCTTTAACATCGGAATGCTTAGCTCAATTTACATACAGTTCAATACCGCGTTTTATTCGCTTTATGGTGTAATTGCTGTAATACTTATCTTTTAAAAAATTTCAATACTTTTTGCTCTTGCAGTTTCTATTGCCTATATGACCATCTCTCGCAATGTAGGGGTCTTTGCCTAGGCCATCACCTAAGCTATTTTTATTGTTTCCAATTTGCTTGACAAGATATCGCACTCAATTAAGGATTAGCCTACAGTTACAGATATCGCCCACTATCCATCAAGAATTTTATTTTCACACTTTTAAAGGTAACCTTCGTTCCATGGGTGTTCGATTATCTCGTTTTTAGCTAATCCGGTGGCTTATTGGCATGTTATTCGGCAGCCGTTGCGGTTTACTAGGTTCAGAGTACAAATCTAGTGCACTCCTCGTCACTGACTTACTATAGAGCTGGGAAGTGACGTTAAGCATGGATTTAGTTTTAGCTGTGTCCATTTACATCAATTCTTGTCTTACGGCATCGCATCAATCAGTCAATACTTCACACTTCACATTACTGAAACTGCCAAATGCTCCTAAAGAAAAATATTTACCGGGAAAGAAAAAGTTACTCTTTTTGAAGGGGTCATTTCTATAGCAGTATCATGGCCGGTGATCGGTCTTGCAGACTGCTTCTTTTGCAAGATTAATCGTATCTTTGCAGTAGATAGCGCCAATTTTCAACAACCTCTAACATATGATTAATCTTTCAGGGGCCTAATTTTAATTTTATCTGTATTGGGAACTTTGTATTATTAATTATTATATTTAGATACTGGTAAAATGTTCCAAATTTGTTTTTCGTACCCGATTCTGATGCGTTATCATATGATTTTCGTGTTGCACAGTTTGTCGATATTAATCATTTTTTAATTTGTGCTTTTAACCTCAAATTCTTCATTTCTGGTAAAAGAGATCAGTTCGCGTTTCACTGCATTTTCTTACGGCAAAACGCGCCCTAGATACTTATTAGTAAAGCCTAAATTGAGGTTTGTTTATGGGCGAATGGGGCGCTCAGTAATCTATCTCCTTTCAATATCAAAACAAGTATCAACTATTGCTGAGCAGTGTGTAATACTAAGAATAATATAATACGTGTGTAAATACCAGCAGTGTGTAAACATAAACAGTGTAATAAGTAAACTCTTAGATATAATCTACGAGAATCTTTTAATATCCAAAAAATGCATAATTTCTACCTTACTCCGCTTCTTAGATAAATGATCAAGATATCTTTTTGATATCAAAAATTATTGTCCTAACTGCCTATAAGGCAATAACATATCTCAGAATCCAAGGGTATCTTGAAACGGAGGTCTTAATATTAAATTTTATTTCTTGAGAACAAAACTTATTCCAAATGACAACCAATAGTAGCTATAAGAGAGTTTAAATTTATTTCAGAATCACACGCCACTACAATATTACATACAAGTTATAAAAAGTCCTAAGTACTATACAGCATGAATTCATATCAGAATAAACATTTCAGGCAAAAACATAACCAGCACATAATTAATAATTTGTCTATTCTATCAGTAGTAGTAGTTCTATGTATTTGATCAAAAATAGAGGCTACCAAAACAGCGACTAGCTCCATCTAGTTGGTTACCTCAAAAATACAAATGCATACTTACAAATTAATTTTAAAACTAGTGCAAGTCAACAGAAAATAACATAAAAACATAAACTTGTAGGATAAAGCGAAAGAAAGGAAATTAGCTATATCATATTCTCAACGTGTTCCTTAATTTTCCTTAAATAAATATTGGCGGAACTGATTGCCTGTATGTTTTCAGGGAGCATATTCCACAAATGGGAACATATGTAATTGGTAGTTTTTTTTCCATAATTAGTATTTGTATAAGGTTTGTATAAACTCAACGGTTTCATCATATTATAATGGGAAAAGAGAATTGGCGAATCTAATCTTTTCTATGAACATTTTTGTAAAGAAGGTTTATAATAGTTTGAAGATTTTTGCCTAACATCATACCTGGATGAGGAAACGGACGTTAAACCTTTATTATTAAATTAGTTGTTTTTGAAATCAGTAGAGTGGCTTTGGTTGCCTATTACCAATTGTTGTTATGGACGACCTTGCAACTTTAATTGCGTATTTTTAAGTTGTCTAGCGTATACAACAGAATGTAAGCGTCCGTGGACAACTGAAATATGCAGATTGACTACAAAAAGGTATGATGTTCAGAAATTGACGTATTGGTGGCTCTGCTTTGATTTGATACCTTATTCTTTTAGATTAGTCCTAAGGAAACTACTTGCATTAGATACAATGAATCAAGAGCTTCAGAAATGATTTGTCAACGTTACGCTATGCTCTCGTAACCGATGAGGAACTGAAACTTGTGACATAAAGACAAATAAAACCGAACCTCTTGAAACTGTGGACCCCCAGCGGAACTGAATCCCTTAGCCACTGCTCCGCATTTCTCTAAATTATTCGATTTCGTCGCTAATGTATTCACTAGTACATCTGCATCCTATCAACATACATATGTTATATACAAGTATACGGAATATGTTTGGCGACGCGTTTAAGATTTTTGACGTTTTTAGCACGAAAATTCAAATTTTGCCAGATGATAGATATCATGTAATCAGTCCTGAAGGTTTTGTCACAGTCATGAAGGTTTTATCTTAAAAGAATTGATATTGAATATTAAAAATAGGAAAACTAAATAACACTTGAAATTTTATTTTATTTTTGTAATTTTGTATTTACAAAAAATAACCTTTATATGCGCTGCTGAGCAGTTGGAGGATTTAAATCATTTATTGCTACAAACAATCTGGAACAATAAATTACCTTAAAGTCTGCAATGCTTCCTTTCACCACGTTTATAGCAGAGGAGCAGGATGTCTTTGGATTAGGTTTACCGCAAACGAATGACAAAACCTTGAGGCCCATTTCTCGAACGGTTAAGCGATGCACATCCCCACTTCTTCCATCGTCAACAATTGGATCACTACGGTAGTTAGTAGGCCTACAATAAATTATGTAAATTACTTCAACATTGACAGCAAGCATTTTAAAATATTATCCATACGTAACCATATTTCTCGTTTTAAATTAGAACAGATATACAGTGTAAGAGCGACCTGGTGTGGATTTCAAACTATTGATACCAGTGATGTGGATGTAATGTTAAATATTCTTCGAATGACCAAAGTCGGTGGCCTACTAACTAGAAATTGCAATTAATTACAGAAATAATCAAAGAAATATCAATCAGTCTACCAAACAAATAATAATAAGTAAATCTGAGCATAGTGAAGCGTAGAACGAAGAAGGTATATATGAGATTTTCAAACCATGTACCAATACTAGAAATTGTTTAACAAAAACTACTGATGAAATATTCTAAAAGTAAACCTCAGACTCCGGGCTTGATTTGAGGGTGACTCTTTCACGTCGATGTAGGCAGAATGTTTTTGGCTAAGTTTAGCAATCAGTTTACCCTCATCTGTGTCTGGGAGGTGAAAATTTTCTATCCTAACGCCTGAAAAGTTGAAAATTAAACTGTCGTAAAAGGATATGCATTAATTCAGCATTCAATGAAAATTTAGAAAACTTGTTTTTTACTCGCTATCAATTGGTAAACGCTTTTATTTCAATGTATACATATGGATATCTGCAATCATTTAGGCCTACAACATACTAGAGATTACTATAATATAAGCATTTAGCTAGTCACAAGAATTTAATTGTTAATTAATCTGATAGGCTATATACTTGTACGTGTATCGAGCTTCTGAAATCTGAATTAATTCTCCAAGCAGGAGAAAGCTCTTAAAAGCTCTTAATTTAGACTTAGGCTTAACTTCAAGTGAGAATTATCATCTGTCTCTATACTCATCCATATTTATACAGCTTCAGAGCATCTTTATTTACTTTTTTCTGTCAGTAGTGGCGAAGTCGTTAAGATACTCGACCGAAACTGACGTTAACCTTAGCTTTACCAGCTTTTTAAAGACTAAGCTAAAAATGTAGACAACGCAGGTTTTATAGAGAAACAATTCCTAACTTTTTTGAATATTTCTGTTTGAGTCATACAAGTCACCAGTAATAATAATAATAATAATAATAATAATAATAAGAATAAGAATAATGACGATGATGATGATGATGATGATGATGATGACCACAAGTTAATAATAATAATATTATTATTATTATTGTGAGGCGATCCACGTGGATGTTCATGGGTCGCTTGCCGCAGAACCCGATCGGATCACCAGCTGGGTTGACCCCTCAGGTTCATCTGCGTCCTGACACTGCCACCTCTCAGCCGCCGCAGGATAGCTTCGCTCAACACACGGCTAACCTGCTCTCACCGGTCCACTTCAACCGTCCGTCCAGTCAAAAGATCAACGCTCTGATACAACCTCTCGGTAGAGCTCAGTCTGCTCCCACGAGATCTGATCAGTAGCAGTTTGGTCCGCCACTGCTACATCAACAGCAGCCTGGTGCTGCGTGAACGAGGCAGGAGCGCATCAGTCAGCTGATTGGCGGGGAGCAATTTTCTATGATATCGGAGTTGGAGAAGAGCGAGATGAGAGGGGAATCTGAGGGCACTTCTACCTCCCCGGGTGGTGAAGAATCGCACTTAAATCAACCATCATCGACAGCATATTCGACTGCGGATCAGTGTGTGCGGGGTTCGAGTCCTGGGCTCTCACGTCACTGACGTCGCTTTCTGACGTTTTGCCTGTCAGCTCGAAGGTTGGCAATAAATTTAAATTTAATGCGTTATATTTTATTATCATTTATTGAATTGTATTGATATTACTTGGATAGAATTTATTGTATAGTTACGACGTTTAAGCTGATGTACTCACAATCCCAAAAAAATATAATAATAATAATAATAATAACACACACTATAATGAAATGATCAACTACGTTGATATCTATCACTTTTAGTACCACGTACATGTTAAATCCGTTAGGCAATTTAGACCATTTTCCGTATAACCAGTCCCGTGAATGTCCGAGATTTTACTCTCAGACCAGCGCGGCTGGGATTCGTTGAAGGAATCGGTACAGATAGACAGTTAATAAGTGTGATAAGAAATATAAAGAAAAGTTGAATTGGAATTATTATAAGGGGCATGGCTTACTGTGGGATGTAATAGAAGGAAGAATGCAAGGGAAAAGAGATAGAGGAAGAGCAAGACATAGGATGTGGAGGATCAGGTAACAATTTCATACACAGAGATAAAACGCTAATGGTAAAGCTAATGATAATAATAATAATAAGAATAGTAATAATAATATTAATAGTAAATATTACTATTATTATTATATTTATTTAGTTCATTTATCATACGCATATCACAATTGGCATGCAGAATAAGCAGCAACTCTACAGACTGGAGCAAAAAAAAATTATCCCCTAGCGAAATCTCAATAACTTCATAAAAACTTAAAATATCTTTACTAAATTTACTCAGCCTCTAGGGGAGGAATTTCTGAGATAAATTTCTTCAATTAGGTGAAAATATTTTCAGTAGTTACGAAATTACAACATTTCTACGAGAAAAGTGCAAATATCAATTTAAACAAGGCTTTTCGAAATGTTAGTCGTTCCTTTTTAAGAAAATAACGACGCTGAAAAGGGTCGTTTACTTAAGTTGTGGAGTATAAGCCTACACTACCTTGTTAGCTACTCCAATATAAGATGCTTAGAAGTCGTTCTTCTGTTATTTAATTATTCCTAAATTTTGAAGAAAATTTCCGGTAGTTTTGTTTAAATATGCCTTGTTAAAATTGATTTTAACACTTTTTCCGGAGTAAAGATGTATCTTTGTTTCTTCTGAATATATTTTCACCAAATTTGCAAGATATATGCAGAAATTCCTCCTTCAGACTCTCCGAAACTCTTGGTTAACTATTTTGAGTTTTGTCGAAGTTACTAAGACTTTTGATTAAAAAAAGTCTTTTGAAAATTTATTTTTGCACTTTTTCGTAGAAACGCTGTAATTTGGTTACTGCTCAGAAGATTTTCATCAAATTTGCATGTTATATACAGAAATTACTCCTCTAGAAGCTCCAAATATTTTGTACAAATATATTGAGTCTTGTTGAAGTTATTGACATTTCGCTAGGGGATTATTTTTTTGCCAAAGTCTGTATACTTTACAGCAATTACGGTAAAACAAACACTATGCAGTAAAATTGCACATAGTAGAAATCATTACAATATGGTTACATGTATATATAATATAATATAATATAATATAATATAATATAATATAATATAATATAATATAATATAATATAATATAATATAATATAATATAATATAATATAATATAATATAATATAATATAATATAATATAATATAATATAATATACAGATATATGTTTATTTCGACAACAACATCAGTGTAAAGTTGCATACATACAAAGTGCACAAAAAGAGAAATAAAAGTACAAGCTTACAACAAACATAATCAATGATGCAATTAATTAAAACAAGCCCAGTGCCATACAATCGGTCCCTAGTGAGAGCATTAGGCCTACTCTATCTTGCTAGTTGCCGAGATGGTATGGGAAAGTGCTTCTATCAGGTATGGAAAGTGCTTCTATCAGTATATTTTACCAGTTTTTGAATAAAAAGGATTTATATAGGATAGGTAAGCACAATTATAGCCGTTTTTATGGAATCGGGTACGCTATTCCATACTTGAACACTAGAAAAAATAATAAAATCAAAAATTTTAAGATTGGAATGAAAATACAAATAGTTAGTTTGTGACAGTCTAGTCTCATACTCATGGTTAGCAATTCTGTTGACAAAATATTCTTTAGTAATATTGGAAGCAGGCCTATTGCTAGCAGATTGAATATATGTGTATATTAGTTTACCAATTGCTAATCTAAATAATAAATTAACAGGAAGTACATTAAAATTTTAGTGTAATTATTAAACATTGCAAAATGTGTTTTGATCTTGAAGATTTCTTAGTACCATATTTATTGCAACTTGCAATGAATGTAACATCGATAGACTAGTATTGCCGTATATTTCAATACCATAACTATTTCGTGAATAAATAAGTGCGTGAAATGACATTAAGCTACAATTTATGGGTAAGAAATTTTTACGATTGAACAGCACTGAATTCAAAGAAATATTTTTTTAGTTAATTGATTTATATGTTCATGAAATGATAATTTATCATCAATCCAAATACCTAGTAACTTAAAATATAGATAATTGATTATGAACTTAATAGATATAATAGTGTTAATAATTTCATTATCTAGATTAGGGGGATAAAATAAAAGTCTATTTGGGAATATTAACAGTGAATCGATTACAATTGAACCAATTCAATAAATTATTACATACAATATTACCAGTCTGATATAGCTCTACAATGTTATCTTCACAAACAAAAACATTTGTATCATCAGCAAATCGTTTTAACTTAGCGTTATTATACGAATATTGTATGTCCTTAAGAAAAGTGAGGAATAATAGAGGCCCAAGAATAGAACCTTGGGGCAGTCCAGTAAAACGAGTAAAACGGACGAATTAGCTTAGTTTATGGAGATGAACTGATGTCTATCTTTGAGATTATGATCTAAACCATTCATATGAAATCCATATTCCATATGAATGGTTTAGATTCATCCATCCCTCTTATTCCATAATATTGAAGCTTGCTCAGTAAAATTGAGTCCTCCACTGTATCAAAAGCCTTTGTTAGATCAAGGAATATTCCCATAGTTTTTTTCGTATTATTTTTTCCCACATGAATCACATTAATACTACTATATAAGGCATCTATTGTGGAGTGACCTTGTCAGAAACCAAATTGGTTGTCAAAAAGAATATGATATTTATTTTAAAATTTAGCAATTTAAATTTAATATTTATTTAAAAAGTACTTTTATCGACTAATTTTTCAAATATTAGGCCCCTATGCTAATAGTGCTAATTAGTGATATAGGTCTATAGTTTTCTATATTGTCATGTTTACCTTTTTAAAGATAGGTATTACCTTTGAGTATTCAAATACAGTAGGGTACATTCCCAGTTCAAAAGATTTGTTGATAATGTAACTTAAAGGTTCAGGAATAACATCCGTTGAAATTTTATTACTCTACTGCTATTGTTGTCTGGACCAATATAATATAAGATAATATAATATGATATGATATGATATATAATATAACATAATATAATATAATATAATATAATATAATATAATATAATATAATATAATATGATATGATATGATATGATAAGATATGATATGATATGATATGATATGATGTGATGTGATGTGATGTGATGTGATGTGATGTGATGTGATGTGATGTGATGTGATATGATATGATATGATATGATCTGATGTGATGTGATATGATATGATATGATATGATATGATATGATATGATATGATATAATATAATATAATATAATATAATATAATATAATATAATATAATATAATATAATATAACATAACATAACATAACATAACATAACATAACATAACATAATATAATACAATACAATACAATACAATATAATATAATATAATATAATATAATATAATATAATATAATATAATATATATATAATATAAATATATATATATAATATAAATATATATATATATATATATATATATATATATATATAATATATATATATATATATATATATATATATATATATATATATATATAATGTGTAGACAGGATAGTTTTCTCAGGGTATGACGCCCCAGCCAGTAACTATTAGTCGAAGTTGAGGAAGGCATAGGAGCCCACCCAAAAGCATAACCTCAAAGAGTAATGATATATCGTGTTAGATGATTTAAAGATCCACTCGCATGTGAACATGAAGAGAAGACGGCAGACAGAGACGAGTGGAGGCGTTATATACCATGGACCTGACAGTAGGCCCAGCACTAAGAGAGAGATACTTATATGTATATACAGGATAAATAGAAACACAAAATTGCTATTTTAAATAATTATACTGAATTAAATAAGCCAGACAATATTTAAAACTAAAAGTTACTAGTGTACTACTAATGTATGAACAAAATGTTCGCTCTAACTACAAAAGAAAGCAGTGAACATTGTATGAGCAATTAACTTTAAATATGAGACAGAAGTTCTTAGTTCTTTATATTATTCTTCTCTACATACGTAGAATTTAGACTTAGTATAGACGGTATTGAAGTAGGCCTACCTGGTTGAGTGAGTTCAAACGTTTCCTCTTTAACTCGACGGAGGTAGTTAATCTCAAGCAAATTTTTGGCAGCTTTCACATCAGACTTTAAACCTTTCAGAGTTATGCCTGAATCTTTCACCAGTATCTCCACAGGGCTGGCTTTCTCGCTCAAACTGCATTCAAACAATACAACAAGAGAAATAGTGCGCACTAACTGTTTTAGTAATTAATATAAAAATAAATGGGTCTTCAGATATGGACTACTAAATTACAATTATATTAATTGCAATTGATTTCAATAATATTGAGGGTTGCAATGACTTCTAGCAAGTCATAGATTGTCTTAGTAGCGTAGGTGTAACGTCATAAAGTTTTAAATGACAGATCCTGAGGTGAATTGAACCCTCTTGGTTTCGAATTCCAACCGCGTTGATCTGAGAGTAAAATCTCGGACACACACTGGACTGGCCATACGGAAAATGGTCGAAATCGCTAAACGGTTTAAACATGTGGTATTAAAAAATGATAGATATCAACATGGTTGATCATTTCACTATAGTAGATGTTTACTTTTAAGTCTCTTAATCAACGTGACTAGAAGTGACCAGTGAATTGCCAGAAATTAACTCAGGTTCAGAAGCATAATTGAGTAAATCTATAACCTGATCCTATAACCTGATTTTATTTACTTTAAATACACCGTTGTTACAAAGACAATCTAGCTATATATCACAAAGACAAGAATTTAACTTTTAATTGTGTAAGAGGACAAATGAAAATTTACAAAATCACCTTCTAATTTCTTCTTTTACTTGATCCAAATGATATCGCTCAATTAACTTTACCACGGGAGCTTTTGCTTGAACTCTCTCTACTAATTCTTTGTTTTCTCTGAGAAAGCCGAGCAACTGATCCTTGACTTCTTGAATGTCTTTCTTTTTTCCTGCAATGCCTATCTGTGAAAATAAGCGAATAAAATAAATTTAAGCATTATGCAAATGCATAAATACGATCCTATTTATAGATATTATAAAGAGTATATAAATATATATATATATATATATATATATTTATATATATATATATAGATATATATATATATATATATATATATATATATAATATATATATATAGAATAGATAGATAAGCATATATATTATATTATTTATCTATATTATATATATATATAATTATATATATATATATATATATATATATATATATATATGTATATATATATATTGTAACGATTTCATTGAAACTATACCAAATCTATCGTATCAAAGCTAAACCATCACACATATTGAATGCCTGTTTTTAAATCCAAAATTGCAGTTAACATTTCATGCAAGAATTCAAATTCAATTTAAATAGACATGTAGAATTAAAAGAAAACGTAAATACAAATACAAATCTAGGAGTAATAATATAACATAATTACGAATCAAAGCTAGTTTACACATATTTATAACATTTATAACTAAAGTGCGAAAATATCAGTGTAAATTAGAGCGTTTTAAAAAAATTCAAAACGACCTGACCAAACTATTTAAAATATGCAGCAAAGAAGAAGAAGAGAGAAAAATAACTAGAGACTTTGTGGCCCAGATTGCAAACACTATGCAAAAGGAACAACCGGTAACAATTTGTCAGATAATACTTTCTTTAATTAAGATAACTTTAGCATTCCTGTTGTAAAATACCAACACGGTAGAATTCGATCAAATGATCAGCAATGGTCGGCCTAACACGAATTCAATGAGCAAACTGCAAATGCATTTTTACATTCAATCCAAAGTATTATATAATCTTATGCTCCAGGATAGCTGAAATTTAAAAACGAACCAGAAAACAATGAAAACAATTAGCATTTCACATCAAATAGCTTAACAGTCGTTATTCAGCTGTAAATTTAAATTAAATCGTATAAATATAATAGAAACCCAAGTCAAAAACTCTAGCTAATGCATGCAAGTACAACATAATGTTAAAATAAAGACTTAAAGAGCAAACCTTTCCAAGACGTTTGTCAGCTGTAATCTGGACCCTCTTTTCACGCATCAGAGCGGCCTCTCTGTCTTTATAGCTTTTTGACTGAAGAAACTCTGAGTTGATCGTATTATCGATGTCAAGACTCTCATAACCAATAGCTTTAAGAATTATTTCTTTAGCTTCATTTCCAGTTCTCTCGTTTTGTGCCAAAATTTGTCCCGAGCCAACAGATATTACTGCCGCAATCTTACTCGTAGTCAATATCTCATCAGCGACCGTTCTTCCATTGAAAGTAGACAGGAAGTTTTTAATTTCATGCAAACTCCCAGTAAAGCAAATGCGATAAAAACGACTAAGAATTTCATAAAGATGCTGCTTTACTTCGTCCAATTGTTCTCCATCTGTGAACTCAATAAAGAGTTCCTTGTTTTTCTCGTCAAAACATAATGAAGATAAGAGTTCATCATTTTTATTACACAATAAGCGATTGAGGAGCAGAAATTTTAACCCTTCCTGGTCGTCATTGGATATTTCAAATTTGACTGAACTTCTCACTTGATTATTCATATTCAAATTTCGATTCTGCGAATCTTTAAATCGCTGCTGACCTACAACTGCTGCAGCTTTAGCAGCACTGTTACTCCCTTTAGCTGCAATCTTACTCTCTGTAGGTGCACTCCTATTCTCTTTCTCTGTAGGTGCACTCTTGTTCACTTTAGCTGCACTCTTAGTCTCTGTAGATGCACTCTTATTGTCTCCCCCCGTCGGTTGGCTGTAAATTTTAATTCTTTCTTGGACAGGAATAGGAGTGAAATTACTTTCCATATCATTTCCTTCATCCTGTCTTTGATAATTAATATGTGCACATGATTTGTTGTTTGCACTATCATCACTCTCTTCGTCAGAATAGTCAGCAAACACAGAACGCTCTCTCCCCAATGAAGAAGTGTTACCGCCAGTTTCTCTAGACATGATATATTTCTTGGCTAGAATCCTAGTTGTCTGAGCCTGCAAAACAGTAAATATAATCTTACAAGAGTAGTTATCTCTACAATCATACTCGATAAATTGTAATTGAAAATGTTAAACTGCAGCAACAGAAAAAGTTTCTAAGCAGAAATTCAGTCTAAACTAAAACAAATACGAAACAGTCGCGCGAACCAATCAATTACATTTTATGCGTACGTATACGGCATTAAGATGGTAAAGGCTGGCAACAGACGAGAAAAATCCCAGTGCAAATATGTCAATGCTCGAGTGATTCGTTGAAAATAGGGCTCTAATATTAACACGAACTACTATAAAATCATAACGGATGCGCTCCTGCCTTTTTTCTTCTTCTTTTCTTCTCTCTCTCTCCCACTTTCTCTCTATTCTAGTGTTCTGCAACAAAAGAGGTTCAAAATATATATTCCTAGTCACTCTCCTCTTTCACCCTCACGACATAATACCAGATAAGACAGACATAATTATCGCTCCCATCAGAAAGGCTATATCTCTACAAAGCTTAACGTTAGTCTTCAATTTACAAAAGAAAACAATGGCTCCAAATTGGAATCTATTTTCTTTCAACAGTTGCTGCCTAGACGCCTCCTACATCAGTAAAGTAGTGGTTCATTCTGCATTTGACCTGAATAGACACAGGCCCGGATAAAGCTCGACTGAGAATTATTCTTACAACGATGAAGTGATTTAAATTAAACTAAAATTTAATTTTCGCTTTACGAAAAGTTCTTAATATTTTAGTGATCTTCAAACTTTCTGTAGCCCAACTGGTTACAACTAAATCGTTTCAAAGCCGCCTAAAGGCACATAGGATTCGGGTTTCGATTCCGGGAGGCTAGTCTGTTCCACACCGTACAGGGAACCTTCGAAGTGTGCAGATAAACATGTCCTTCAGTTCTTCAGTTCGGATGCCTTCGTTTGTTTCTTTAAAAGTATCCTTAAGGTCCCTCCGCACTAGATGTGTGGCTTTTCAGCGGACCCCTAAAATTTGTTACACTAATATAACTACACTACACTACACTAAAAATACCTACTACACTACAGTAAAATTTGCTATACTAAAATAGATGCCTGGAAAGTGGCAACGAGAATTTAATAAATATTCATTGCACATACGTTTACGGGATTAGATAGAAATCAGCTGCTGTAACAAAAGCGCTGTACTGAGTGCTATTGAAAACTATATTTGTTGAAATTGCATGAAACTAATTCAAGTTTACAGTCACAATTGCCTACGGTTTAGAATTCATAAATCCCTTCACACACCAAGAGCCATTCTTAGGCATGGCAGCAGATGATCCAAGTAATCCATACATCAATTTAACTATATATTTATTTAACTATATATATATATATATATATATATATATATATATATATATATATATATATATATATATATATATATATATACATTTTTCTCCGAAATACTGAATTGCATTGCCCATTATTGTGTTGGCGTGTAATTCTAAGAAATATTGCTTATGATTTCATCAAATTATACTTTGCGCCCTTAAAACCTTTATTTATATAATCTATGACAATATGAAGATGATGGGCCTTTGATCAATTCATACATCTGATTCAGATCTGAGACTAACTTCTACTGGTCTCGTTTAGTACATGTACATGCATTCATAATTTTGTTTATGGTAGGACTGTGAACGATATAATGTTATATAGTACATTTAATCTTTTTTTGTTTGTAAACAAACATTTACGTTTTTTCACTTCCTAACTAGACAATATGTTACCTGAACAACTCTCCACTGCCTTGTGGATGACTCGGGAGAGTAAAAGGCTATGATGACCAGCCATCAGAAAATGGGCGGACGAACTTTTCATATCAAAGTCAACAGCCAGCTGGATAGAGAGATGGTGTCTCGAGAAAAATACCTGGCGGAAGGATTAATCGCCCACCGCTGTATTATGATATAGTATGTCATGGTCAAAGTAAATAAAACCGAATACGACGACAACAGATTAACTTTTTCGGACACATTATGCGGAGCAAATTAGTTGAAAATACTGTAGTGACAGGAATAATAGAAGGAAAAAGATGCAAGGGTCGACAACGAATGACGCTTATTAAGATTCTTAGCAAATGGAGGCAGTTAACTGAAACAGAGATGATCAGAGCAAAAATGAACAGAGACATATGGAGGAATATGACCATGACCGCCCAGGCTTAGAACAGGCACGGCACATAGAGAAGAAGACATGCATACATGTGAAACTAACATTGAGGGATATTAAATAATTGAATAAATATTCAAAATCAATTGAATAAATATTGCTGCTTTCGTTTTAAACCTGCTTCGGCCAGGTTATATTGAACGTGAAATGAAACTTTCCCTTTAATGTTTTTAAAGTGGTAGGTCCAAGATAGGCCTACACATTTAAAATCACCGCCTGCTGTCACAATTCAAAAATAGCACAACATCGATGAACAATTAACAACTTGACATTAAACCAGCTAAGTTTTAAATGGTATTAATTAGGCTATGCATTTTGCATAAAACTGGACTGTAGTGATAGAATTTCTTTCCCTATTTGAGACATTTTTAGCATAATTCTAATGAGAGCGAACCGTGTCTCGAGTGGTAAAATAACAATCTAAACAACTATTACCACTGTGAACAATATTTAGCATTCTTTTTGATAAAATCGATACTTTGATCTCAGTTTCGTAAGCGTAGGCCTAATTGCTTTTACTTAATTTATACTAACCGTTGCTAGATAATATAACTATAAGTAGTTATATTAATTTCGCAACGGTTAGTTTAAATAACATATGAAGAGTGTTGCAATTTTTTGCTTCTTCCGCATTTGATCATAAAAGTTAAGAATCGTTTGATCGAAAACTGTAGGAGGCAAGGGTGCCTCAATCCACCCCCCCCCCTCCCACCACAGTTTTAATTATGGCCCCCAGTTTTTTCAAGGGCGGATAATTTTGTACACTATTTCGTATATCACGCTTCGTTAAAATTTAGTTCTAAGTTGGTCTTCGCAGTTCTCCCTCTGCAATAGCCTAGCCTCTGTAAGCAACCTGTAAAGAGTCAAGACAGCATTGGACTATCGCATTCGGCTATAATTATTTTACGATAGCCTTGATTTTAAACTGAAATTAATATTTTCTCAATGTCAACAATTCAATTTTATAATAAATTTAATATTAGATAATGTATAGAGGCTGGTTATAGCTGGTTATGTTTTGTAGAATCAGCAGCGTGCTTCGCAGATGCGGATGCAGAGGGGCCCTGTGGACCCAGCGGGAATAGGCCCCCACTTACATCCGTCAATACAAATTACACTCATTCTGTAGTCTCTGTCCCAAAGAAAGGTTTGGTGTTAGTAAAAATTGGACCCTAACCGAGAGAACAGGCGGGGATCTCAAGGGGCCCCTCCCTAAAAAGTACGATTTTATGGGCGCAAAAATGTTACGTTTTGTCCCTGAGAAAGCGTGGGCGTAAGTACAAAATGAGGACACTGTCCAAAAATATTTTCGCCTCCACTCTTCTTAACAAAATTTCTAGATACGCCACTGGCTCCAAGTATGCGACGAAATATTATAAATTAACGATTAAGTGTAGACAACAACAACGACACGCCCACCCCCTTCCATCAGTCTCTTAGACTCTCTTAGACCTGGAGCCGGTTCTGTAGAGATTAGGGAAGGATTGGTATAAATAGAATAATCTATAATAAATCATTAATAGTAATAATGTAGCTATAATACTCTATAATCTATAATACAGATATAGATCAAAAAGTCTTAAATAAGTAAAACTTTCTTAAACTATGGTCTACAAGCCTACATTATATTAATTTGTGTTAAAGTCAGACATTGCGAATGAAATAGGCTCTGCATTGTTGGTCTAGCTTGTGCTCAAATCGGCATTTCTTTGTAGTCAATAGGTAGATGTGATATTAGTACAAACTCATATCTTCTAAAGAAAAACAGCGTTATGCTCAATATACTTGTAGACTCTTATGAAATGTTAATTGAGCATAGGCCTGTCGCATATAATTCTATGCTACAAAGTAATGCTCAATGTTGAACTTTAAGTTTTAACATAAATTCCTCTAGGAACATGAACAATGGGTCGGCCATTATGGCATATATAAAAGAGAATAAATTTGTGCATTCATATCAAATAATTAGGCTAGGCCTATTTAGTAAAGGGTTCCACTAACCTCGTTAGTTTATCAGCAAGCTTCGCTGTTATTGATAGAACCAGACAATTCGCTTAATGCGTAATTAATTATAGTTATAATTAAGTATCAGCTGTGGTATAAGCTTTCAGCAATAATGCAAGCTTTAACGTGTACTAGATTTCGCTTTCTTTTTCGCCTTCTCTACAGTCAACATTTTATTATTGCGTATACAGTGCCATGGGGTATTCATCCCATGGACCGCGTCAACCCTCGAGGAAGAATTCGGCTTTTGCAGTACATCATGGTTACGAGAAAAATACGACGCGCTTGGGGAATTCTCAGTGTTCACTTTGTTCAAGTTCCAAGTGAGGAAAGATAATTGCAGCGATATAGGTAGATATTACGGTTTCAGACTTATACCGGCTATTTTACGGTAAACATCTCACATAAAATTAGACCACCAAAAAGATAGAGTAGTAAATGTAAAAATTTCATTTACAAGTTTATATCGTGCACTTATTAGAATATTAGTTTATCAATTCTAGTTCAGCAATGCTAGTTCATCAAAGCTCTGTCATCAAAGCCAGTTCATCAATGCCAGTGGCGCCGCTAAGCTGACCTGCCAAAAATTACAGTGGCCTATCGTATGACCTGCCATGAAATCTTACAATAATACAATTACATCCTATGTATAATATCCTCCACCTTCAATTCTAACCAGCCTAAATAAATGGATTATTATGTGTGGAAATGTGGACTAACTTGTAGTAACTAATAAATGAGGGCAGTGTTTGGTTGATTTCTAATTAAGTTCCAAGAATTTGTGAGTTTGAAGTGAGCCTTGGCCTCTAACAGTTAGGCTGCTGTTTGTACAGTATTAGATGTTGCAGTTGTCATTTTACAGTCGATGAGAAGATGAATCGGTTGTTTAACAGAATGAGTAGAGAGATTTGATCAATATTAATTGCTTTAGGCTTACTCTTTTGTGGAAGATCAAATGTTAATTTTTCTGTAGATTTTTCAAAT
The DNA here is from genome assembly GCA_905160935.1 of Enchytraeus crypticus. NCBI lineage: Eukaryota > Metazoa > Annelida > Clitellata > Enchytraeida > Enchytraeidae > Enchytraeus > Enchytraeus crypticus. Next base: position 665,528 of record CAJHZI010000224.1, on the reverse strand, counting down.
GCATTATACTAATAATTAATAGGCTCAAAATATGAACTTTTAGCGTCATAGCAGTCGGAGCAATGAGAGATAGCAGTCACAAAGTTAAGTTTTCATATTATATGTAATTATAATTAGTAGTAACTGTAGAAAAAGTACAAATATTTCTTTTGCAGTAAAAGCATACACTTAGTATTAAATAAATTTATCAAAATTTATAACCATAAATTAAGGGGAACAACCATAAATTTACAACCATAAATTAAGCAGTACAGATTAGCCATAAATCAGCCAAGCAGTCAATAATTTTAATGACAACAATCATTTTAATAACAACAGTTTAATAACAACATTCAACAACCAATATAAAAACATAAATACATATTCAAACTGAAATTCTGATTTTTTCGTTAATGGACTATTTCAGTGACGCTATGTAGTCCAGAATGAAATTTTTACCACAACTTTTAAACAACAAATTTTTTTGCACAGAAACCGTACATAATCATGCTATAATCTCAGCTCTTAGCATGTTTCTAAGTTAACAAACTTCACATCAGTAGATGCAAAGTTCAAATCCAGTTACTGTTTTCGCCTCGAATAATGATACGCTTTGAGGTCAGCAAATTACATGTAGGCCACTTGTCGATAGAATAATTTAGCTTTAGGTTAAAATTAAGCTATTTTTGAGTGTAGGCTACTCAATGTAATGAAGCCTATTTGAAGAGACAGTTTTTTGAAAATAATGCTAAAATGGTTAGCGTAAATTACATTTTTATGACTAGCCTCAATATTTATAAACATTTTAACCACTGTCGATTTAATGCAACGCTAACATAAGCGACATCAACTTGAGTGCGGCAGATGGCGAGGAGATTGAAAAAAGAACTGAGAACACATTGCCTGCCATACCAATGGATTCTAAATTGCCGATGTTGAAGTTTTCGCAATTTTATTGCTATATATAAAGATGTTGGCTTTGAATTGTATGCACTTTCCAAAGGAGCCTGCGCAATTACAGTGTCTTCATCGGAAGCAGAAAGCGTTATACGTGTATATAGGCCTCAATGTCCGAATAGTGACATTAGATCAGACTATACCATAGGTTCACAAAGACAGAGCGGCTATAAATTTGAGTCTGGACATGGTTCCAGACAGATATGTACCAAGATATTCGAACAGTAGGATAAAGTTAGCATAACTGTATTACCAATGCAATGCATGTCCTAATAAAGTCAAAATAAACGAAGGTTCTGAAGGCTACGTGAAAGTAATTACTCTCTCTGTGTTATGTTTTAAGGTTTGTATGCTAATGTAAAATGTGATGTTTTTTACAATTTATCTAAATTTAATTACATCGATTGAAATTGGATCTAACATGCCTCATTAATTACCCGACCTAGGTTGACCTGCTAATGTTTATGGTCCATTGATCTTGCAACGCCTCTGATCAAAGCTCTTATATCAATGCTTTTCAACAATACTGGTTAATCAATGCTAGTTATTCAATGCCTGTTCATAAATGCTAGTTCGTCAAAGGCAGTTCATCAAAGGTAGTTATCAATGCTAGTTCAACAATGTTAGATCATCAGAGCAGTTTCATCAATGCTAATTCATCAATGATTTCAAGGAAATTGTCTAGTGTCTACGGTTTAACAGGCTGACAACCAAAACCTGCTTACTTTAAAGGAGCTATTTTTAGGGCTGGAAATTCCAGCTTATAGAGAGTATAGGACTGTACAGTCTAATCATGGAAGTTATGGAAGCTTTTAGCAGTGAAACTTACACACGTTTACAATAGCAGCTTAATTAGCCTTAACGTCATGGCAGTCAACAATGAACCAGCATCTCCTAGCGTTGATGCGCCTTTCACACTCTTGTTAACCCCATAATTATCAGCTCTTTAAATGTAGCCCTACTTCAATATTATTAATGATGTCAGATTTTCCGTTCAACTAAGTTAACATGATTCAATAAAATTAATCATTCAAAGTCCACCCTCATCATTTGATCTTTTATCCTCTCCTTTCATTATTATTAAGGGCCCATGCATAGATGATTTAGCGTTTAAAGCACCTGACAAGGCTATTAAGGAGAAAACTGCAAACGTATTGAATCTATATGGGTAGAAGAGGGAATTTTAATCGCATTATTCAGCATATTAATTTAATTCTGCCCTGGAAATGTCATTTTTATCTACAACAGTGGCACTAATTATTCCCTAACAAAATCTCCATGATTTTATCAAATGTTGAAATACGTTGGCAATAGAAGCATATAGATCTGGGGCGCACAACATCGATGGACCGAAGTGCCATTTTTTTGTACAGCAGTCACTGGCCACTCAATTTTTTCGGAGGGGCGAAGTAAAAGTAGTAGGAGGGGTGTAAATTGTGGGTGGCTGCATGTGTCGAAATGTGACACAGTGCTATAGAATACAAGAGAGCCCACACCCATCGACTACTCAAACGTGACTCAGTAGAATGCATTAACGATGTCAATTGAATTATTCATTGATACAGTCAAATTTGTTATATCCATTTCAATATATAATAAAACCAGTATTTAATACGGCCGAAGCAACTCCTATTATACAAAGAACAACATACTAAACGTCAGTTTCTTCTTTTCTAGCAAGTTAACCAGTAATGAGCTTGCAGATTTTCATCAGGCAGAGTTAATCGAAGCTTGGACTGGCTCAAGTTCATTACTTAAAGCGCCTGTTTACATATATAACTACTTCCAAACACTGAAAAGAGCTTAAGGGCATTTTGAACAGTATTCTGATACTTTCCTTTATCCAAAAGTGTTCAAAAAGATTTTAAGTCATCGGAATCCTTGTGGATTGCTCGAAGTGTTGAAGACGACCGAAAATTCGATCACTTCTAACTGCAGTTATGAGGCCAAGCTGTCAACATCAACAGTAAACGGTTGACTGAAGAGATCGGATATCGGTTTCTTGGTTCTGAAATCTGTGAATCTTGTTGCAAAATGCTCTACGTAGCTACGTGACTTCTAATATCACATCTCCCACCATGTTCTTCTTCAGCCATCTGACGACACGTTAGAAAGTGACCCATGTCGCCTGCTTTCAACTGCCGAGTAAAGAGATTTAACTTTCTTTAAAATGCAGTCACTATCTCAAACAACCCTGAAACCAGCAGCGTATTACCTTGCATTTGCTTATTCAGCTGATTCAAATGGGATGTGATATCAGTTAAGAAATATGAAACTGCTCGCCACATTTCATCTGACATAATGGACGAGTCTCTTCCGTTATCGGCTAAAAATGTTCTAATTTCCTTGTAGATAGAAACAAAACGTTTCAGCGGAGAACCTGTACTTAGCCAGCGTACTACAGTATGGTACAGAATATCGTCAAACTTCGCTTCAGTCTCTTCAAAAAAAGACTTGAAATGCCTGCGCATCAGCCCCTTGGATCTAATGAAATTGACGCTCTGAAATACTAAAAGGCTATCATAGCAAGCGCATCATCGCTTGTTACACCAGCCAATTTTGACCAAGGCAACTTCAGTTCATCGAATATCGGCAAGACATGATTAAACATTTCAAGCCCAGTAGTTTGGCCGTGAAGTGAAGCAAGTCCAGCCAACTGCTGAGTTGTCTCGCATATATCATTAACACTACGGATGAACAGAAACAATTGTGCAGTGTCATTCACATCAGTGCGCTCGTCCAAGGCAATTGAGAAGTACTGAAAAGATTTTGCTCATTCTGTTAGCTGTAGTTTGATATCATTTGCGATATCAGATATTAGTTTTTGATTTGTCATACGAGACAGCGGAACGTTGTTAAATGCACTTTTCTTTTGAGGACAGACTTCATTACAAACGGCCAAAATGCATTGTTTTCCAAATTCGGCATCGGTGAATGACCTCGACGAAGATGCAATCAGGCGAGCTAATTGATCACTTGGTTTAGTTGCCGCCTCAGCCGCAGAATTAACTGTAACAAAGACGTAAATATGATTACATGTAAATGAAAAAATGTTGATTTGCTCAACTGTAAGTCACAAGGTGTATCTTTTGTTAACAAAATTTGCAACTTATAGAAATGCCTCGGCGGGCCGCACGCAGGGGGTCGGCGGACCACATGCGCCCCGCGTGTTGTGAACCCCTGATAGTATAGAAGGGAAACTTTACAACCAATCATTACATTTTTGAAACTCTTAAAACCTGTACACTATGCAGTCAAAGTGTCACTAAAGCGTTAAATAACACAGCAGTGCATGATTAATTGTTTATATCAGATCGTTAGTTAATTAATAATTAACTAAATCTTGAAGGAGTTATAGGCTACTCAGTGATGGAACCAGGGGGCCAATGGAGCCAAGCACCCACCCCCGAAATTTCTATGCAAACTTTATTTAAACTTTGCTAACTAAGAAGAATTTAACTTTCAGTTAACCAGGAGACAGTGGCGGATCCAGAGGAAGGCTCGCCGTTTATAGTTAGACACATAAGACAGGTTCCACTTACCGAAACGGTTTCTCGTCCAAAAGAGTTAAAATAATGTTTTGGCCCTCCTGAAAAAATTCCTGTATCCGCCCCTGGTCGTATTGGCACAGATGTGAGCCCAATGCCTGCAATTGGAACTGTGATAATCGAATATCCAAAATAATTTCGACAGAGTCAGAGTTTACCAGAGTTTAGCAGTACTGCTAACCTGCCATATTTCGTTATTTCATTTTTTCTTCAAACTTAGGTATAGCAGGACAAAGGTAATAAAGCCAAGGGCTTATTTCATTACATATCCAACCTGTTTTTAAAATAATTCACCGACACCGCATTGACAACTTCTTAACTCAAACAGTTCGACTTGTTAATCACCCTATGAGAAAGGAAAACCTTCCTATGTTAGTCGTTAGGCCTACTCTGTTTGTCAAATCAGCCCAACTGCTAGAACATTGAAGTGTTTCTTTTCTATAGGCCTAAGTTGCCCAATGAACAATGCCTCCAATTGCATAGCATATTGGATTAATTTGAGATTACTCTGTGGCAGTCGAATACAAGCATTATTATACCACATGTCCCAAGGCTCAAATAGTACAGCCTGTGGTAAAGTCATGAAGCTTTACGACACCTTTACAGAGGTGTACTTAATTAACATAGGTTTGATTCATAGGTATGATCATTAGGACAGTTTAAAAGGATCTGTTGATTGATATTGCGCTTAAAACATGTGGAATTAAGTGGGCACAAAATTTAGAAGTTATAGGTCAGATTTTGTACATTTATGCAAGTACAGCGATACACATTGCAGTTTAGCTCAAGCTATGGACCTTGGCTAGCTAGTCTAGATTAGCACTAATTACACTGACCGTTTAATATCGCCTATAGCTGGGCATAATTAGTTATTCGACCGCAGGATCAGTATAATATACGGGGTTGAAACCCTGAAACCCATATGCTAAATGTCACTGACATCACTTTCGAGTGAGGAAATTGACGTTAACATTAGCTTTGCCAGCTTCAATTAACACTTTTTACCACTGCCTGACTTCCCGTATTGTGCCCGGGCCACTGAAGAATAGACCAACCTTAAACTGAATGTGTCGTATGAGGCGACTTTGCAAGAAATGAGGAAGGCAACGAGAAACCACCACAGACGCCATATTATTCCCCAGTTCTGTGCTATATTAAGGTGTCAATAAGGAGTAGCCCTTTAGAAGGAATAACTCCTTCATCGATGGAGTGCTCTTTATTGAGCGTGAAAAGCAGACTAAGTAAAAATATGTACATACGTGCCATACAGAAGTGCCATTTGAAACCGAGAGAGGGAGAGAGAGAGAGAGACAGAGAGAGACAGAGACAGAGAGAGATAGAGAGAGATAGAGAGAGAGAGAGAGAAAGAAAGAAAGAAAGAGATTGGCTAACAGAACACTCACTATAGCTAGAGCTGTTTCGCTATCGCTTTAGCCTGGACTCAGCAATAGAATATGTTTGCTAGACAACCCAAGCACGTACTCGTCCACTGTTGCCATTTAGAGGTGTTTTCGAGCACAATTGATTACTTTTGCCGGCGCAACTAATTCCTTGCAATGATTGGTTGTTTCATTGCGGCATGGGCTAGTTTTAAATTACTATCCAGTATAACGTTTAGTATTTAGTGAGTATTAAACCGACATGTGTGAAAAATGTTAAACCTCTGATATTTTGACTCTCTTAATTTTCAACCATGTCGCAAAATTGTTATTTGTGAGGATTTACAGTAGGCTACAATCATAATCTCCAAGTTGTCTGAGAGCAATGGGTCAAATGTTATCCCAATCAATAATAGCTCAGGCCACCGGCTGATCTGTCAATCATTTTGACCTGTACGTAAAATAAAAATGTTCATCATCATCATCAGTTCCTTGAGTTCTGTACAGAACATAGGGCGGCAACATTCCTCCATTCGTTTCTATCATCAGCAATCTTCACATCGTCTTCCCATGAAATGTGTAATGCTCTCAAATCCTTGTTGATCGAATTTAGCCAAGTACTCCTAGGTCTTCCTCGTTTCATGTTTCCTTGAGTTGGCTTCCAGTTAATTCTTTAAGTCTTTGCGTATCTATCCTCAGACATTCTCAGTAGATGACCTAAATACTTCAACCTTCTCTCAGAAACTATTTCATCTAATTTTCTTTGTCCACTCTTTTCGAGTACTGTTTTATTTTTGAAGTGGTCCCAATAGTGGATATTTAAAATTCAAAAATTGTAAATATCGCCACTGGGTTCACAGTGCCAGTACCACGCCTGGATAAAAGAGGAGGGTTGGTCGTGGGGTTAGCTCCCCTACACCGTAAAAATTTGCAATGCTACAGAAACGGCAACGAGGAAAATAAAAATGTTACTCACTTATAATTATAAACGACATGGCCTTAAACATCAGCTGAGAATCGAACACGTTTGGTTCACAGAGTGAACCCTTTAAGCCATCTGTTGAATAGCAAAAGTGCCAATTTTTTAAAGTTGTTTATCTGTGATATAAACCATTATTTCTCTTCGCGTATGTCGCACTCTTTCAACCATAGATTAGATATCACTTGACTGTGGAATGTGATTTCGAGTTGAAGCCTGTATGAACAAGATTCTTTAAATTAGCTAAGAAATTCGGCAGAGTGGTGAGTTCAATACTGCCGACAATATTCATGTTTGTGAAGCATTTCTGCTGAACACGTCCTGAATTATGTACCTTGAAACTATTCTCACGTGGAATGGGCTGCGCTTTGACTGACCTGGGCTTTGAACCTATTTTTTGAGGATTTACAATACAATTGTAATCTCCAAGTCATCTGAAAGCAATGGGTCTAATATTATCCCAATCAATGATAGCTCAGGCCACCGCGCTGATCTGCCAATTATTTTGACCTGTGCGTAAAATGAAAGTTTTACTAACTTATAAACGTACATTCGAGGCGGACTCTCCAACAGTTACGTCATATCCCCTCTCTCTTTCTCAAGAAGATTTAAATTTTAAGCATTAAAAAATTAAACCTGTCCATAAATATAATAATCAGATGGATTAGTTTATTTATTTAATAAGAATACCAAAAATGGCCGCAAAACCCTGTACAGTCCGCAAACAACACACTTAGGCATATATGGCAACACTGCTCGCAACCAGACGTCAAACAGTACAGGGTATTCTGTAGCCTGCACAGACTGCTTTCGTCAATTATTTCTGATAGAGAGGTGCGTGCTTTGTTAAATTACTGCATATACTATAGGTTATTATTATAAAATGAATGAATTATATATTGATTGAATAATTGTTACTATTAAAAGTAATACTATAATTCTAATATCAACTATATTAATGATTGATCTATGGTCTTTCCTTGTCAGATTTAAAGTTTAAATGCTCCGATGTTGAAGTTAAATCGGAATATCGGAATGCTTTAAATTTAGTTTCACTATAATATATAGGCCTAATTATGCTGCAACTTGCTCTCATGGTTTGCAAATCGTTGTCGCTATGCACGATTTTATGCGTGTTTTCGCTCTATAATGTCATTCCTGATTTGGGCTGATTAAATATATAAATTTACGATAAAGATTTTAATTAATAAAAACGGATTTGTGAATAATAACACATGTATATTAGCTAAGCTCACTATACCAAGAGGAATTTTTGGGGGGCGAACTTTATAAGGTGAAAAATTATTGGGGGATCGAAACGATACGTTCGTCCCCCACGGAAATTATTGGGGGCCCGGGGGCGATCCCCTAGGATCGCGGCCACTGGGCCTACTTCTTACTGGTTTCCAGCTTCCTGAACATGTTTAAAATTTCCGTTTTTTTAATTTCTTCTAAATCCGTTGTAAGGGTATATTCCAAGAAAATATTCTTTTAATACTAATAGTATTCAAACCACAAATTGCGTTAGCAGTATTCAACAACGTCGTTTATTCGTTTAATCGAAGACCACATTAACGAATGCTCTTGAATTCACTAAGTTATTGGATATCCCAATGGCTCGGTGATCGGTGTAACACATAGGCTAACTTGATGAAGTCAGGCTATTTCTGAGGTCGTGGGATCTATTCTCGATGAAGCTGATACGACTCATAAGAGAAGACTTTTTAGAGTTATATCTGACGAAATAAGTGTTTTGAAATGTAATCTTTAGGCCTACTTGTAGACTTCATTTTGTCAGCTATTTTGTTGAGGTCAAGATTTTCTGGGAAAAATTTGCGCATGGAGCGGTGGAGTAGGTCTATGCGGTCCCCAGTTCAATTTATATAGCCCGTTTTTGCGAACATTCAGTTCTCGCGATTGAACTATGCTTAACTTTACGGAACTCGTCATAATAAGAAATCTCAATTATAAACATTGCATCCATAGATGAAAATATGGCATCCGAAAAAAATTTAAAAAAAGGAAAAAATACATAAGCTTATTTAAGATGATAATTATCATTGTTGTATTGAACAATTCTTCAGGTTTACCTTAAGGATCATCGGAATTGCAAATATGGAAAATGTCGAAGGTAGAGATCCTCCACGCTATATCATAATAAAGGTAAGTAGGCCTAAATGACAGGCTGATATTTAGAAGCTGATAATTATGTACGCTGTATATCTCAACTAATCCAGTAGTTTGCCGAATAGCCGGTCAAAGCGCAATAGTATTGTGCTTATTGTGCTATTTGCTCGTAAATTGTTCCGCAGTTTATTTATTAAATTAAAAGAAATGAATCCATACATCATATCATTGGCGCATAATTCTCTTTTGTCACAATTGATTTAATTAGATAGAAAGTATAAGGTAAAAAACAGCTGGTAAAGCTATGGTTAATAGTACATTAAAACATTAGTTTCCTCACCTGAAAGCGATTTCAGTGACGGGCGAGTCCAGGATTTGAACCCCGCGCATACTGATCCGCGGTCGAGTAACCTTACCCGAGTATCTTTTCTAATAAGGAGACAATGCTTAAATGCTGCAAAATTGTTATATGAAGGAGCAATTATCTTTTTAAATGTTAGCAAGGATTTAATATTTTGGTGGCCTAACAAACTACTTAGGCCTACTCTCGCAATTTCTCTAATGTTTCACTTTAATTTGAGTAATTGTGCAATTAAAATGGATAATAGCTGTGGAAGGGTTCACTCGCCTATTTATTTTATTTTTTTATTTATAACATCATATGCGATTCTGACAAACAGAATTATGTGCATGCACACAGAGAGGTTAACTATATAAGTGATCGGTAATAAAGGCCGGCAGAAAATAAAATCCGGTAATAAATGTACAGTGTAATACAAGAGTTCACACACCTATGTACAGGGTTTCACACATCTAGATACTTTAAGAACTGAACTTTATATTTCAAATACTGCATTTAACTTAAGTCAAATCAAGGGAAAAGGAAAAGAGGAAGATCTAGGAATACTTGGCTCGGTACAATCAACAAAGATCTGATAACATTGAACATTTGTGGGAATAGGCTGTCAGTGTTGCTAATGATAGAAGTGACTAGAGGGGTGTTGCAGTACACTTCTGGTTTTTGAGTGTATGGAAGAATAGAGTTTCTGTTTTTCTTATTACTACTATTATATAAAATTAAAAATCTCTCATTTTTAAATCAATTCATCACAACATATAGGGTATTGAGTCAGATACAGACGTAAAGGCACACCACAAATTTGCATGAATGTGTGAAGCGGTAATAAAGGCTAAAAGATTAGCACTTAAATATTCCGCAGTTAATTGAAAATAAAATTACCGATAAGGATTACAGTTTTTTATTTAAAAAGTAGTAAACAGTAACGTACAAATAAATAAATAACATTTCTCTCTCTTAGTGCACTGCCTATTGGCAGGTCCACGGCATATAACCCTTGCACGTTTCTATTCTCTGCCTTTCTGTTCATACCAACATATGAATTAGTTATTAAATCATCCAGTAAATTATCTTTAATACTATGCGCTATTATATTTATAATATATCTTTCTATTTTATATTATATTGCCTATTACGATAACTTAAATCAAATAGGTATGCTAAATTGACTGTAGTTAGGCTTAATTGATAACTAAAGTTCATAGTGAAGATAACGATATTGACTTAAAACCGATTAAAGACGATGAAAAGCTGGTAACGACAACAAGGCGATATTTAAAATACTGCACGTCTAAATTGCGAGGTTACAGTGGCTTTACGTGACCTTACGTGACATTATTTTGTTAAGAGTGTAACTAGCAGAGTCGTTATTTCTGTAGGCATGCATTTACATTTACTATGTGTTAATATATTTGTAATTAAATTGTCAAATGTATAATACTATCCTAGGATGACTCAACTACAAAGAAAAAACACAAGGAATTGCAGAAGCTGTGCGAACAGGTTAAATGTAAGCACAATGTGGACATGGAGGGATTTCAAATTCTGAAGATAAAAGGTATCGGTCATGTCAATATTATTGACACAATTTAGAATATACTAAAAATATATACCAAAATATGCAAGACTTCTTGAAAATAATTGCTACTCCATTGCGCCAGATTACCAACTCTAAATTCTACTAGGTGGTTGCTTAACGATCTTATAGGCTTATATCCACTCAATATGCATCCCAGTCAACTGTTTAAAGTTATTCTGGTTGTCTGGTGCATTCTAGTTATCTGTTCTTTGACATCTTTTATTAGGTCTACATTTTATCCCGTCTGAGCTTTATAAAGTTAGAAAGAGAAATAAGGCAACTGGAAAATACTCACAATGCTAATATAATACGGCAGTGAAGAGTTTTTTAGCAAATGTCAAAAATTTCTATGTTAAAACTGTTTTCGGTCAATATTGGTAGCTCTAATGCAAGAGATCTTAGTTCCTATGTCCTGTAATACAATGCTCTATCAGATTACTTGATTCTTAACTATCCATTTATCTCTGCTGTTACAGTTTTTTCATATTGCTGACCTTTTGCAGTATACTTCGCTGCTAAATTGATGCAGACTTGGATGCGTCAGCATCAGTTTTATCAATGGGTCCTGATAGGAACACAATTAAGCAATTACTTAATACTCTGATCTGTAACAATTAACTAGTGGACTGTAACCTTATATAATTTAGTAATTTAGTCTAGATAAATTACAAAATCAGATTCAAATATGATAATTAACATTATGCTAAATAGTAAAGATTCTGCTTGCTGTTAATTTCCACATTTAGCAATTACTTAAGACTCTGATCTGTGATAATTAATTAGTTGACTATAAACTTAGGCTATATAATTTAGTATAAATTAAAAAATTATATTATTCTATGATAATTGAATTAGAGTCAAATACGATAATTAACATAGCAAATAAACACTGAATAGTAAAAATTCTGCTTGTTGTTAATTTCATTATATTGCAGTAGTAAATATTTACAACTGATGCCTTATGGACGCGAGTGACTGACAGCCGGCTAGCAATGAATGGTATCTAGGCTCTAGCTGAAAAGGCATGATACATGGGACTGATAAATTACCGTTAAACAAATTTCCTCTAAGGCTGTACGGCTTATTACATGTATTTTGTGGATCCCCGATAAACAAAACTATTGTATGTACAACAGATGAACGAAACGTTGAGAGAGTACGATCATTACTGAAGGAGGAACTAAAGGTCGACTTTTGCCTCGAAAAGGAACACATTAAGCAGATATTTGTTGGGGAATTTCCGATTTCCGACAATATGCCGTCAAAGTTTAAGGATGAATTTGAAGAGTTTTTCAAACGTGAAAGAATAGACATAGACATATGCGATGTGACGGGTTTAGGCAATCCAGGCGATGCTGTAGTACTAATTCACGTTGCTAAGGAGGAAGGTAAGCGTATCCTTGATGTATAAACATTAATAATACTTCAATTGCAATTTTGTAATTACATGCAATTTTGTAGTTGCACTTTTGTAAGTGCAAGCACTTATAAAATTTTATAAGTGCTTATAAAGATGTGCTGATGTTTAATGTCACGTAGGCAGACCATGGTCGTCCACAGGAGATGTCGAAGATGTGCTTATGATAAATGTCACGTAGGAAGACCATGGTCGCGTTGAAAAGAGAGAAGCTGAATCTCGCCGACAAGCAGATCCTGCTAATACTTGACTAACACTAACAGGAAGACCGTATCTACAATATACCTTGAAGACCCATCTAAATCAAGAATTCCAAATTATTACGCTTCTAAAGAAAATTGACCCCTTATATTAACAAAAGAATTGAATGTTCTAACTCAATGAATTAGACCTTCAGCTTATTTTGTTTTTTGAATTGAACTTTTTGATTGTTTTGGTTCATTATTTTGCAGATTTTCAGGCATTGGTGACCAAAACATATATAAAAAGCGATAGAGAATTTTCCAGTAAAAGCTATGGCACTTTAAGTAGTCGACAAAATCTGAACGAAGAAAATACGGAACGAGCTAGATCCTGTCCTTCTAGAAATAACTCTGATCACACTTCTAGAAAAAGAGAAGATAGCTCTTCTAGAAATAGAGAAGAAAACTTTTCTAGAAATAAACCGGAGAAACCATCTAGAGGATCAGATAGTCCTTCTAAAAGTAAATCAGATAGTACTTCTAATTATGACCCGAGCAGATTTGATCTTAAATCGGAGGAGAAAGTGGAGCTAGTGCTGCGTTTTGTGAAAACTGGAAAGATCTTTGTTAACCCTGATAATCGGGTTATGTGTAAACGTGAAGGCACCAAGCTGATTGTAAATGGAGAGAGACGAGCGATACACGAGTTTTCTAAGACCATTTATGAAACATTTGCTCATGAAAGGATCCATACCGCGGAAATACGACTTAGAGATGATATCGCACAACTATTTGTCAATCAATTGAAGGACCAATTTTTCTACGGTTATGTAGCTGAATTTCTCGAAGAGGAAGAGAACCAGTGCATCATCATTCATCCACATGGCTCCAAATCTCTGGCGGTCTCAGCTTTCGATAAGGATGAAGCCAAACAAGCCGCCGAGAGATTCGAGAATCAACTCCTCCGAGCTCGAGTGTCCACGGCTCTGGTACCTGAGAGTGGTAGAATGAAGATAGAGAAACTTATGCAAGGTAGAGGAGCTAACAAAGGAGCTGTTATGAAGTTCAAGGGCACCGATGTGGAAGTGTACGGAGCGCCAACAGGTGTAATTAAACTGGTAGGAGAGCTGGAATCACTCGTGTTTAAAAACGAATCTTACGAAAGTGGACGCTATTAGCCGCGTGTAAAATATTTCATTTTAGAAATATTAGTATTCAGAATAATTTTGGATTTATCCGATGACAACATAGTATGAAGGGCTTATTTTTCGTTTCCTTAGTTTATGTGATGTCAGGAACTACTCTTAAAATAAAGTACATTCACTCAAAACTGATTTCTAGAGTATGTATTTAGAAAACGTGTGTGTATGTGAGTAAGAGAAAAAAGAGAAGGGGTAGGGATAAAAACGCAAGACAGCGAGTTGATAATCACGGTAGCAAGCATCGGCTATAGCGTGGTAAAAACTTGAGATCTCAAGTGGTCTGGTGTCTCTACATAACCGGTTAATTGACGGCTATCCGTTGAGATATCACATCAATGTACCCAACTGAAAACAACGAAATCCTGTCTCAAAGACAAGCCTGCTATTGACTAGGCAATTTAAATACCTCAGTTACTTGTACCTGTTCGGTTTTGATATACATGTAGATTCGCAACATACTCAAAACAATTTACTACAGAAATAATGTAATTATTGTGATATTAATATGACTATTATATGTGTTTCATGGACCCTCTCTAATTGAAATAAACTTATGTAGCTTAATGTTGACAGATATTATATTGCATTGAGTAGACCAACTGATCCAAATTGCTGTGTAGAGGAAAGTACTTTTTTAATACTATTGAAAGATAGAGAGTAGAACTTTAATATACGTTTTCAAATTATTATTGATCATCTCATCGCTTCTGTTTCAAATTGCTGTAAATCCCATACTGTCATTAACTTCGCCAAAAATATCGTTGTTACGTGAAGTGACCAAAATGCAGCTAAAGTTTTATTAAACCAACATTTGATAAATTATAACATTAAAGTGTCAGTGATACTTCCCTTAACTTTGTAAATTCAGAGAGTTAATCAGGAGTCATAAAGTCTAAGATATACTCATTTATAGCATTATTTTTTATATATATGTGCTCCTTGAATCCTGCTCGTAGCCAACAAACGTTAACCTAAAAAACTAGCTGAAAGAGTTATGTTACAAAGGAACATCATACGAAAATAGCCATATCAAAATACGCATACAGTTACATAGTAATCTAGAAGGATTAATGCGCGAACAATTGCAAACAAAATCACTACCACCTCCCAATATTTATCTCATTTCTGAGATTTTGTCAATAAAAATCTGCCACTGCGTACATCTTATAGGCCTAACTTCCACAGAACTTTTATTACTACTTAAACAGACCAAATGAAACACTTGAAGACAATTATTTTATTTATTATGACAACATCTTGACAACATTAATTAAGATATATTATGATAACTGTCATATACTAAATACGTACATTTAAGTTAATTAATAATATAGAGATATAAATCAGTGTCATAATCTCATGGCAATATCATTTGCAATGGAGCAGGCAATTGTCTACAAACATCCATTCGAAGATACATGCTATAAAAACAGAGAACGCCTCTATTATACACGACAGAAGCCGGGGATATTTCATTACGTCTAATTCAAAATGATTAGGATATTGCTGTAAAATTGTAGACCACGACCTCACAGCAATTATTGTCTACGTTGAGAAACCATTTTTCAATAGAGATGTCAAGTTTTCAACTTTATGAGGTTTTTGCGACCATCTGTCAATTTAAATGTCAATTGAATTGTAAATTGATCTGTCGTCAATTTGACTATTCAATTTTCTAGGAGCGTTAAATGCGACCTTAAATTACTTTAAAGTTACAATGCACTACTAGCACTCAACTATCTAAATAAGATATCTACGTATATCAATCAATGCGTCGAACATCAAGCAATTTCAGGAAATTGTAATGATCGATTCTGAAGTTTACAATGCTCCTAAGCGTTCAATTCCCCGTTGACCAGAATGAAGAATAAAATACTGCAAAACTTTGGACCTTCAGTGGGTAGAAATTGTTTATTACCGTCTTAATTAATACCGACCTATTGTATTACGACTGAGTGATATCATCATGGACAATCATTTCACTAGAATGTGCGCGTGTGAAGAGTTTTATTTAAGCTAGAAAGATTTTCCATCCCGCCGAGGAACACAAGTATTGGGCCTGAGAGACTGATCGACTGACTTCTGCAGGACATGATGAGTCATCATCCTACCTCGACCTGACCTATTTCCTTCACCTGACCTACTTCTTACATCGTCAATCTCCTGACGATCATTCAGTAGTTTGATCTCCTGCTCTTCAAAATCCTCCGCAATGCTCTGCATTCCATCGCCTCGCAGACTCCTCCCGGGAGCCCGGGCGAACCTGACCATGTGACAACCCCCGCCCCTGCTGGTAGAGTCCCCGCCCCTGCTGTTGTAGTCCCCGCCCCTATTCATTGTGCCGCTATAGACTAGCAGGTCGTCGACCAGCAACGCAAAATCTTTAACGCCTCTACTAGATGTTTTGCTGTAATTCCAGATCCTAATGGCAGATATTTCAATCGGCTCATCGAATAGAATATAGATTCTATTAACAATGCCAGGCAGTATCGGTGCAAGCCACATATGACGGCCGTCACTGGTCTCGTTTATTCCATCTATCAGTTTGTCCGGAGTCCTTACATCTTCCACCTCTGTACCTCCAGGCTGAGAGAGAGTTCCAATTAGAGGTTCAGTCCTATTGTTGTCAGACATTCGCGCTCTCTTCAAAGCGTTAACTGACTCGGGGAAAGCTGTGATGTTGCTAGGACTGAGCTGCACCTGATGACCCTGAACGTCGTAGAGCTCGAGCCCATTGAGACCAATGTAGTAGTGATCACCCCAGGACGAGAGAAGCTGCAGCTGATAGATGAATCCTCGTGGCATTACCGTCCACTCGTATTCTTCCGCATCTCCGTCTGAGTTACTCGGTCCATTCAAGCTCAATGGAACTCCAATTCTATTTGAACTTGATTTTATTACGGGAGTTAATGGTACAAAATGAACGTGTTGAGCAAAGTCGAAGAAACTATTTCCTGGACCTTTTCGAAAGAGAAATTCATTGACGCTTGAATGGTCGGCACTTGGAGGGATCAGCTGCTTCCCGTCTAGATGTATCTGCACAGTTCTGGCGCCTCTGTAAGTGTCTTCGATGCTCTTGTTGTAGTTCCACACTCGTATGCCCAGTATCGAGTGCACCCTTTGAAGATCAACGCTGACCTCGTGTCTCTCGCCCGCAGTGAAAGGAATCAACCACATGTGACAGTCATCTACAGTCAGGTTCACGCCGTCCACCAGCTTATCTAACGTTCTATCATCGTCTTCATATCCAGCGAGTATCCTCAGATCAGGAGGATCTGCGCTCAGCTGTTCCCTCGAGATTGGAATTGTCTGCCCGAGCTCATCTATGACCTCTAACCCTGTAAGTCCTAGATAATGAGGATCGCCCCATGTCGACGTGAAGTTAAGCGTTAGGTGCCTCCCTGCTGGACATCTGGCGACGGATTTCTTAGGCGACCGATGAGTGTCCAGATCTATGATGGGCATCTCAGAGGTTTGCTGGGTGGGAAGAGAGGTCGAGGATTCTGCTGGGATTTGATCTACGGAGTCGTCAGCGGGAGGAACATGGGCGGCAGAAGTGTGGGGTCTGGTATCATCGTCAACGTCTTTATCTGCAGTGGCTGGTCGCTTGGAGTTATCGTCCTCCGTGTCATCTTGATTCAGGTTGACCGTGTAGTCCAGCTACAGCGATAGAAAGAGCACAAATATTGAACAATAATTATTTATGATTTGTGATTACGTATCATTTATAAGTTCCTCTATTTTAAAAATACAATTACTGCACTTTTAAATATAAACGTAAAAATTATTAATACACAGCATTCATTGTGAAAATTGAGTAACACATCTTAAAGTATATATTGGAAAAACTGTCAATAAAATGTGAACACTTGATTTAATTTTGATCAAACACACACTATTATTATAATCTTTTGTCAATGGATTAAACATAAAACTATTATTTTGGTCTTTTGTTTTTTGTACTGATGAATAATAATAATTATTATTACTATATAATAGAATAATAAACGTTGTTGATATACAGCACATTTAGAACATTTGTAGATTTTAGTGTACTCATCCTGCTTTGAATTTAAACAGAACTGTCAAATAATTTGAGGTCATTTTAAGCTGAATGTAAACTTCTGCTAAAATGCTGTAAAACTGATCTTAACGTCCGTCTTATCTCTCGACAGCGATGTCAGTGATGGGCGAGCCCAGGAATGAACCCATACAAACTGATCCGCGGTAGGGTACCGACATTGCAATGTTACTACTAACACATAAGAAAAACATTTATAAATGTGACAAGAATATTTACTTCAAATGTCGAGTCATATCTGGAGACAAGCTCGAGAATATTCTCATCGGTTGTGAAGAGAATGGTATCACCGTACGTCTCGTTAGAATCCCTAAGTAGCGTACCGCTGGCTCTCGCTATCTCTCCAACAAATATCGGCACACCATCGAATGTTATCTGTTGCACATGTAAAGATATACACTTACTATAAGTATCGGCACACCATCGAATGTTATCTGTTGCACATGTAAAGACATACTACAAATAGCAAGTTTTAGAACTTACTAAGTGTATTTATATTATCATAGAACTTACGGTAATAATTAGTTGAGGGGATTAGGGATAGGTTGACTAAGTCGAAATTGAGATAGTATGGGCATATTGTGAGGAAGTCAGATGAGGGCGTAGTAAATAGAGTTTGGAGGAAAGAGCTGGACGTTAAGCTAGAGATAGGTAGACCACAACTGAGGTGGGATGCAGTGATTAAGAAGGACATGTAAAATGGATGATTGACTGATGATATGGTTTGGGATAGAGAGGAATGGAGAGAGTCTATTCGTATCCCGACCCTGGTTAAACTGGGATTTAAGGGAAGATGATGATGATTATGATGATATTATCGTTCGTAAAAGAGTGTATTATGAAGGCCGAGTTTTCGGCAAAGAAATTTAACCATTATAAAAATAAAAGCTGTAACAAATGAATTAAATTATATACAATACCTACGTGATAAAAAGCAGAATGAGATAAAAATTATTTTCCATTTACGGCAATTGATAAAACACTCAGTGGTAATTATAGAAGGAAGCGAATCATCCTGAATGCTCTATCTACGCAGATCACATTTGGTTAATCGTACAAAAATCACCCAACGAGCTTCCTCACTCGTACCTACATGTACCTCCATCAGCTTCCTCCCAAACACCTACCTCCACCAGCTTCCT
The DNA here is from genome assembly GCA_905160935.1 of Enchytraeus crypticus. NCBI lineage: Eukaryota > Metazoa > Annelida > Clitellata > Enchytraeida > Enchytraeidae > Enchytraeus > Enchytraeus crypticus. The sequence continues at coordinate 646,598 of CAJHZI010000224.1, read as the reverse complement.
CACAAGCACCTACCTCCACCAGCTTCCTCACTCGTACCTACCTCCACCAGCTTTATCACAAGCAACTACCTCCATCAGCTACATCACAAACACCTACCTCCATCAGCTTTATCACAAACAACTACCTCCACCAGCTTCATCACAAGCACTTACCTCCATCAGCTTCATCACAAGCACCTACCTCCACCGCCTTCCTCACAAGCACCTACCTCCATCAGCTTCCTCACAAGAACCTACCTCCATCAGCTTCAGCACAAGCATCTACCTCCATCAGCTTCCTCACAAGCACCTACCTCCATCAGCTTCATCACAAGTATCTACCTCCATCAGCTTCCTCACAAGCACCTACCTCCACCAGCTTTATCAAAAATATTTATCTCCACCATCTTTATCACAAAAGCTGGTAAAAGCTGGTAGAGCTAATGCTAGCGTCAGTTTCCTCACTCGAAAGCGATGTCAATGACAGGCGAGCCTAGGATTTGAACCCCACACACACTGCGGTCGAATATCATACGGACATTGCCACAGGCTCCAGCCAGATGACGATGTCGGCCAAATATCTACTTCAACCAGCATTATCACAAGTATCTACCTCCACCAGCTTTCTCACGAGCACTTACCTCCACGTGCCTAGCACCTCGCGTCGAGTGAACACGTGACTTGTTGTAGTTCCACACACGTAGTACCGCCAGACGGGCAGCGCTTTCCAGTCTTATGGTGATCTTGTGATCTCTGCCGCTGCTGAACGGAGCGAGCCACATGTGGATGTCGTCAGTGGTGCGGTTGACGCCGTCCAGCAGGTTGTCGACCACACGAGGGTCGTCGCTGTAGTCTGACAGGATGTTGATGTTCGACGGCTCAGCGGTGATCGATTTGACACGAGGTGAACAACCTATTACGGTGATATAAATTGTTTACTAATATTGCACTGTCATGATGGTGAAGCGTAATTTTGCAATGAAGGTAGAATTTTTCCCGTAAGTTTAGAATTATATAAGCTTCTCAGTTGTTTGTATATTTATTTATTGCATTGAGGAATTTATTAATTAGTAATTATATACATGTATAATAAATAATTTCTAAATGTAATTAATGACTTAATTCAACTGGTTCGGTTCTAAAATCGTATACCTAAATCAATTAATTACAAAATTAATTAATCAAATACCCACAGATTTCTGCTGTTATAGATAAATGGAACAGAGAAACCTGTTCAATTAGTAAGATCACAAGAGTAAGTTAGGATTGACTTCATATAAGCCATGCAGTCTAAATCAATTTATTAGATTATATAAATATTAATTGCTAATTTGCTAGCTTAGCTCTCATCGTGGTTTTATGTATACTCTACAGTCACAACAAATTATATATGAAGCTTTTAAATGTAAATGATTAAGAACTATGAGAGGTGGGTACTATTACCTCATCATCATCCTCCCTTGAATCCAAGTTTAACCAGGGTCAGGCTACAAATAGACTGTCTCAAATCCTCTCTGTCCTACACCACACCACCAGCCAATCCCATATTTGAGACTGTTCCATTCGTTTACATTTTTGTAGCAGTTTCTGGAACCTAGGCGCTCAACAACCGAACGCCCTTTCAGACGTTGGTATGCATCTTAGTGCTTTAGTTGCCTTCTACGACACGTGCACTCGTGCAGTCATCGGTTGGTCAATTATTAAAACAACCCGGACACAACACGGGGAACTATTAGAGGCACTATACAGGTGGGTACTTTTAAATAAATCTGTTTTAATTAAAGTTTCTGTAAAGACCTTATCTTCTATTCATAGAATAACGGAATGTTAATAGCTGTAGAAATAAACAGCATATAATACTCTGATACATGAATTAAACGGAAAATTTACAACAATCATAAATTCATCAATCGCAGCTTCTTGAAAAATAGAAACAAAATTAGAGAAATTATTGCCATTTGCAACGACTATTACATAAACCCTACGGAACACCTTTAATCAATATATTTCATCAGTGATTAATACTGAGCAAGACACGATGGTTTACAAATGAATACTACCATTTAAAACAACTATATGGATTAAGACTATTCCAACAAACCATTTTCGGTGAACATTTCAATGCCATTGAGACCGACGTAATGCCTGTCACCCCAGGTGCTGCGTATGTTGATGACTAACTCCCTGCCATACGGAAGTTCTGGGATCTCAAACTCCGAGAGGTCCATCTCCCCCTCCCCTTCCTCTCCCACTTGCCCAAGAGCTGTGCCGCTCAGAAGTCTGCGCCGTCCAAAGCTCGTCGGCTCGTAGAGGCTGGAGGTGAGAGTGGCTGAGGCAGTGTGATCCATCAAGTACTCGTCCATCGTTTCCTTTCCCAGGTCCACAGATAGGCGACCTGCGTGAATTAATCAATCAATTAAAAAATTAATCCATCAATTAGTAGTAAATCAGAAAATAATTAGCCGCTTAATTAGAAGATTTAGTAATCGATCGATTATAAAATTATCAATCTATCAAGCAATAAGTCAATAAATAAATTAGGCAGTCAATCAATCAGTGAACTAATCATTCAGTTAATCAATAAACCAATCAATTAATACTCCTAGGTATATAGACAGGATTGACAGAGTATACAGGTAGACAGGATTGTTTTCTCAGGGAATGACGCTCCTGCCTAATAAATGTTAGTCGAAGCTGAGGAAGGCATAGGGGCCCACCTCGTCATAAGCAGAATCCCCCAAGAATAATGGTGTATCAAAAGGAATGTTACAAATGATTTAAAGATCCACTCGTATGTGGACATGAAGAGGAGAACGGTAGAGATAAGCGGAGGCTCAGTATACCATAGACCTGCCAGTAGGCAGTGCACTGAGAGAGAGAGGTATATAGAGTTACATGACGTGCAGTATACAAGCCAATGGTTGAGTTGTGAAGCTAGGTAGCAAAGAACACAATCAATCTAACAGCTTAGACTTCAGCACAATATAGTATTACAGCAAGTACATTTTAACAGTGACATCATTTGTCCTGGGTTTGCTCATAGGCTTCAAGCATTTCATTGAGCAGTATCTGTATCAGCAGTCTCTTAAGTGAAACATGCAGATTTTGATTTGTCAATTCTCACATAAAGGTAATTTTTAGTTTTTCTATATTAAAGGGAATGACAATAAGGCTGCAAAAGTAAAAAGAGATTTATTGAACTAAATTTTATCATGTTCATTAATAAAACTTATTTATAAAACTTATTTTATAAAAACTTATTTGATAAAAAATGTTAAATATCAAGAAATCAGAAGTAAAGGTTTGATATCTTTTTATCTAAAAATCATGTCATGGTCCTGGTTTGTGGCATGTGTGTTATGCATGCGAGTCATTATCAACCAAACTGGTTGCTGATATTATGAAAGAACTTGGATTCCGTACGATAGCCTTGTGTGATAATTGCACGTCGTTGCTTAGCACATATGCTACGAACAAGGACCATGACATCCTGGTAAGATTCATTAGATATTTGAAAGCATCCATACAAACCTTTTTGTAATTTGTTGAACAGATCGAGTGAAGTCCAGGATTCTTCGAGATTTCTTCTGCGTTGTTGGACAGATTTCTCTATATGCTGCATTGGAGTAACTGATCTCACTATTAAAGTCTCTACATCTTCATTCGCTGGGTCACTAAGTATGTCGTACATTAGAAGATCTTTAGCAGAAATGTTTACATCTCTCTTGAAGGTATCCTTTTCTCCAATCTCTGGTGCATCTAACCAACCATCCGAGAGTATGTCTTCCTTAATTTCAACATTAGTATCTAGTTTATTTTCTTGTCTATGGCGATTTCTAGTTATTTTAGTATCTCTCCCAATTGGTGAATTGAAAATATCGTCTAAATTATCTTTGTCTCCTTCTAGAATAGTTTCAGTTTGTCTGCTGGAATCCATATCTGAATTTTTATTCGTTAAATGACTAATATTTGATCTGCCATCCAACCAATTTGGATCAAAATTCTCTGTTTTGATTCTAATCTTTTCTAAATTAGTACTAACTTCCTCTTCCATTTCATTTCCAGGTGCTGCAAGCTTTCGTTTTCTTTCCTTAGCTAGCTGCTGAATTTGGAGAAACATTGGAACACCATCGTCTTCTGACTGTTGAACTGCAGAGATGGATGAACTCTTGTTAATCGTCGGTGCTCCAAATCCGTCCTTTGAAATAGCATTAACTTCGAATTGAATACCATCCATGCAGAAACCTAAATCATTCACTGTTTTTTCTGCGACTACTGTAGCCTTTAATAACGCCACTGAATCTTCATTGATACCATGAGAATCATTTATGTCAGTAGATCTGAATGAATGAGTTACTTCGCTAACAGATAAAGATGCAGATTTTCTTTCAGCTGACTTTGAAATAGAGGAAGTCATATCTGAATTGGATTCAATAACATTCCTAGATGTCGATGTTCTTGTTTGAACTTCTGTTGAGTTCACCTGAGTGACAGGACTGTTCCGACTATCCTGCAACCATTCCAATTCCTCATTCTCATTTACTCCACTGCTTTGCTGCTCACAAGCATCAGGATCGCTGCTTTGAACTAATCCATCTAACTTCATTTGTCTGCTAAGCGGGATAGTCATTCCATAATCAAACACTTCATTTCCAACTGCTCGATTAAGTTCACCATCAAAAATCAATCCCAGCCCTTGAACTTTGACCCTGATTCTCTTCGCACCAATATTTACCTCCCCTGCCGTCTGATTGTAATTCCAGATTTTCATCTTAGCCATGCTACCGCCTTTGACACTCATTGCCACTCGTGCTGATTCTGAATTGCTCTCGGGCAAATCAGACGACCACATGTGTCGCTCTTTTGTGGTTCTAACTTTTCCATTGATCAGCGCAGTGACTGTGCCACGCTCAGCCCTGGCATACTTCGATGCAATGTCATGCACTTGCATTTTATTACCAGATTTATCAAAAATCTGAATCTCGGTCAGTCCGATTCTAGATGGATGACCCCAGTTTGTTAAGAGGTCAATGGTAATGGTTGTCTTTGAATCTGATTTTATGTCTTGACTTTTGTGATGCTTTGAGATCCTTCCACCTGGTTTCTCCACGACATGATGATGAGATTTTCTTATAAGATTTGAAGTACCGTTTATTAAGCTACTTGATGAACTTGATTGAACACTTGAAGGATTATTAGCACTGTTAGTTGCAGTGGATTCCTTCGAACCAGCGACATCTGAACACTTATTTATAATTATGTTTTCCTTCGAATCGTAGTTGTTTCTGCTATTATTATTGAAGCTGTTTCTGCTGTTATTATTGCTATCCCTCTTCATACTGGGGACAGAGTTGGTAACATGTGCAGTCTCGCTTGAATTTTTCCTCTGATGACTATTCTCTTTCAAAGATGTAAAGGTATCTGGCTTCTTAGTCACACCTACAGGCAGTCCTTGATATTCTAAAGACTCAGTCTCATTTTCTAATTCACTTTGGCTTTTCACGAGAGTATTAGCGCTATGCTCAATTTCTGCTAAAACTTGTAGTAAATGTTGCTGTCCCTTAGGTTTCAACTGAAGTACTTTTCTGATAATGCGCTCAACACCAGTAGCACTCATTTCCACATTATGTTCAGAAGAGTCGGCATCCATCTTTAATATATCTGATATCTTATCTTCAAAGGGAACGTTTTGAGAATTTGTAAGAAAATTGGACTCACTATTTGAATTATCGTTTTCATCCACAATCTTTGGTGCACTTACAACATAGCTGGCATTTAGTTTAGCAGAATCCCTACAGAAATAATTTAAAGTACTAGATGAGGGGTCTCCAGTAGAGAGCATTGCAGGAAATTCAATAACGAGAGTATCTTCTGAGCAAACTCGAGATTTAGATGTTTGTTTGTTACCAATATTTTCAGAGTTAATACTTCCTTCAGACTGTTCGTTTTTATTGTATACAAAACTATTTCTAACCATTTCATCTTCAATGTTCTCAGAAAACTTAGGGCAATTTGTTTGATCACTTTGCAACGGAGAAGCAAGGCTAGCCCGTACCTCTGCATTTGACTGAATGCTTTGTCTAAGCTGCTGAATATCTTTAATACTAACAGTAATTCTTTCCATGTCACGACTTTTAACTCTAGCTATCTGTAGTCCACTAGCATTTCTAATTTTCCTTGTGGCAGGACTATTTAATTCTTTAATTTCTTTCGTGTCAGAGCTATCTGATGGATAAATGAAACTAGCACAACTTTCATTCACAGATTTATCAGCCTTGCTGCTAGAACTATCACTTCTAAACTCATCTTCTGTACTAACTTCATCAGTACTGGAATCTTCAAGATCTTCTATTTCTTCTTCCGAGCTTCCATCATTGTCATCATCTTCAAAATCATCATCATATTTACAGCCATCACCGGTGGGTGCCCTTATTCTAATACTCTGTCCTAGGGTTGTTTTGACATCTATAGATTCTACCTGCCAGTTTTTCCGGGGCTTTTGAAGATTTTCCGCCGGAGTTTTAGTCCGAGTAGGTTCAGGTTGACAAAGCCAGCGTTGGCAACCATTCTTTATATCCTCTCTTATTGGTTGCTCAAAAAGGGCATCAACCTTTCTCTTAGAATGTTTAATACTAGATTTTTCTTGTTTCTTTCCGGCATTAGCACCATTTACGTACACGTTGAAACCATACTCTCGGCACATTCGCTGGCGCTCCTGATCTGACTGAGCATGTAACTGACGGAGCACTCTGTTACGAGCCTGCAACTGGAGCAAGTATTCGGCGTGACTTGGAGCAACATCGGAAGTTACACCAGACTCCTCAGCAGCGGCTATTGGCGGCTGAGAATCGGAGCCAATTTTCCATTGTTTTCTTTGATGACTCATATTTATGATTCTAGAAATCAATCCTTCTCATGATTATAATCAGACTGCTCATTAAGTACTTTGCTTGCTGTAAATGATATGCTACAAATGTTTAAAACACGTATACATTTCCTATCCTATGTTTTGTATAACAATATATGATTGTTCTGAAAGCATTGTAGGCAGATCAAAAAAACAATATATTACAGATAGTGGAATAATTATAACTAGTAGTACATATTATATTATCTTTATCACTCAGTGTATTGCTGAGAGAATGTCCATGGCTTAAAATTTCATATGTTTACACTTTAACAAATGATGATAGAACTGGTTTAAATAGAAACTCTATGATGTCGATAGATTATTCTTAAATCTGCACTGGGTGCAAATAGATTTGATTCTAAGAGCCAGCAATAGCCAACAATTATGAAGAGAGAATACTGTGTTAACTAGGGTCAAGTTAGGAATAGACCTTAAACTTTGTTTTAGAAAATTTTGTAGGAACTTCTGGAACCTAGGCGCTCACCAATCGAATGCTCACTATGGTTTGGATCTTAGTGCTTTGCCATCTTTTATGACATGTGCAGTCCACATTTGGTCTGTTCTTCAACAGCCTCGATTCAACAAGGATAATTTATTACTGTGTATTTTATGATTAAAAATAACCATTACACTAATATATTTAAAAACAATATTAAGATTTCTCTACGACTAATAATAAATACAAAAAATACAGATTAGGAGTACTTTTCATTTCAATAAAACAAATATAGTATGCCTAAATAGCTGAATTTGCTAGTGCGCTACGTATCAATTTGCATGGACATTAAAATAGCGTAGAAAGCAAAAGGCAGAGCAGCCCTTTGGAAATTATCCATGGATTTAAATAATAAGTATTGCAATGAAATTAATAAATCATAATTAAACTATATTTTACAGTACACTGCAAATAAAGTTAACTTAAATGTGATAAAAGCAACAGAAGTAGTAGCTTAGTGAAGTAGTTTAAATTGCAGTCTTTCACAAATCATTTACATTCATGAAAATAAATCATTAATTACATTGATGCTGACTTGAAAAATTGACAATGTAGACGCACAATTTTGCAAGAGATGTAACTATGATGTAGCTGTGAAGCAATTTTAGCCAAATAACCATGATTTCAGTGATAACCATGCAATTGATTGATAAACTTCGTTTGCGCAGCAGGCAAACTGCTATATTGGTTGTAGGCCTAATATATTGTAATTTCGTTACTCCATATTCTATTATTTATTTGTACTATTACTATGATATATTTAAAAGAACTAAAACATACGCTTATTACTTAACGGCCATAACATAACATTGGTCCTTAAAACAATTTTTAAACATTATTTTAGAATTATATTAAAATTTTATATACTAATAATAACTTAATATACTAGATATCTATTATACTACATATTTTCAGTATGCTTAATGATTGTATTTTATTTGAATGAAATAGCTACTTGCAACAATATGTTTACTTTGTGTAATTTTGGTTTACCTATGAGTGGATTATTCCTCGTGAGACCTTTGACATTAGGCTAATTGCTCCTTGCTCCGGTTTTATGCATACCATATTATTCAGTTGACCCTAAACTTCTGATCTCGAAATCTCAACAAAATGATAATGCATAACCTGTATTATTTAATCCATATTTCCAGTTTAATAAAAGATTTACATTTTAGCTTTTTCTTAATCCTTTCTTGCAATGTTTACATCGGTTACCATAACAATCAAACATGGTGGATAGACAACCCAACACTAAAGCCAAACCGACCGATGAACAAAAAACAGTGATCCAGTCTTTAAAGATGAAAATTTTAATGAGGACTTAATTTTAAATATCTTTGAAGCGATCTAATTAACATTATAGAACTTAGAAACAATTAAAGTGCTATTGTCACCAATGAAAACAACGAGCACTATGTCTTAATGGTGCTCGATGTTAACATGACATTTCATGTACGAATGTCTTAATAGCGTAGACGTAGCGTCATGAAGTTTTAAATGACAGATCCTGAGGTGAATTGAACCCTCGTGGGTTCGAATCCCAGCCGCGCTGATCTTAGAGTAAAATCTCAGACATTCACTGGACTCCTTAAACGGAAAATGGAATAAATTACCTAACGGTTTAAACATGTGGTATTTAAAAGTGATAGATATCAACGAAGTTGATCATTTCACTACAATGCATGTTTTACTTTTTTTACTTTTTTAAGACAAATCCAAACCTTCGAGCAAAGAGAAGGTCGATCCTAATTAAAACGGTGCAACTTCCAAATTCCAGAAAATCAAGCCAAAGATATAGGAATATTTAAGAAAACTAAATGAAAAAAAATTAAATTAAATGGAGAATTTGTTAAAGTTATGAATTTAATTATGCATAGGGAAGTAATCTAAATGGAAATTTAAAATTATTGAGACTCTGCATGAACTATAGTATATTTTTATCTATATTTATAATACCGTTTATTGACTTCTCATAAATAATGAAATAGAACCAAAGTAAAAAAGTAAATTTAAAAAAAATACAAGACAAATCACAGCATACAGACATATCATGCAAAAAACATATTAATGAACAGATAAATAGATGCATTAGACACCTAAATCTCAAGTCAAAAAATTAACATCTTATTTAATGAATCCTGTGGCCATCAGAGAGGGCACAAAGTGCTCTATCTAGCTGACCACCACAGGAAATAAGTCCGAGAAATGATATTAGTAGTTTAAAACTACATGTCTACAGACTAGCAAAAATATGAAGTATAACAGCAAAAATTGCAAACAGCAAATAACCAACACACTAGTAAAACTACTAAAATTAGAAAATATGACCATACGAAAAATGAATTTGCAATCATAGCAAAATGGCTAACTATTCCGGCAAGAGCGGACAGGAGACACTATTACGAATGTATAAGAAAACTTTTGTAATATCGTTTGAATAAAATATATGATTTTAAGTTACGAATTTCAACAGGAATAGAGTTCCATATACAACAACATTCAAAGACATTTGTCAAGTAGTTTGCATGATTCGTAGTAGAAGAGAGATAACAAGTTAATGAAAGCCTGGTATGATACCCACTATTTGATAGGTTTGATCTAATCATATCTCTGATAATCTTAGACATCGAGCCTTCAGAGAAAATACACCTATATATCAAGTTGGCAGAGAGAAACTTATATAATTGATATATCGGTAGAGTATTGTAATTTACGTAAAGTAGTTTAGTCTTGCACAGCCTATCTTGAAATTGTAGAATTCTCAGAGCTCTGTTGTTCGCTATGTGTAGAGGATGTAGGGCCTTATTCGTGTTTTTCCCGTACACTATTAAACCATAAGATATTCTACTGTATACAAGAGAGAAATACAAGTTTTTACGGCAATTTATCGGAATATAATCTCTGCGTTTATATAACATACCACATACACTATTTATTTTGCAGGTAACTGATTTAATGTGTTCGGCAAAAGTTAATTTTTCATCGATAAGAACACCTAAAAACTTAATTACCTTTACTCTTGATAGGGATTTTTCATCAACTGTAATTGAAAGATTGTTTTCTGATATATAGGTCTCGCAAAATTCAGTAGGAAAAAATATCATAAAAACTGATTTAGAATAATTAATAGTTAGCCTATTACTTTTGCACCAATCACTAATTAGCATGCATTCAATGTTAGCTTTATTAAACAGATTTGGTAGATTTTTGGCACAAACAAAAGAACTAGAATCGTCTGCAAAAAGTTTGAGACATCCTGTGCTCGAGGCATGTTGAATGTCATTTATATATACTGAAAACAAGAGAGGACCGAGTATAGAGCCTTGCGGGACACCTACATCAACTGGTAACACAGAGGAGCATATATCATCTATAACTGTGTATTGAAATCGGCCCGAAAGGTAAGATTTGAACCAAGTATGTGTAAGACCCCGCACACCATAATGCCATAATTTATCTAACAATATACTGTGATTGACCGTATCGAACGCTTTTGTCAAATCAAAAAATAAGCCCATAACAAAGTTTTTATTTCCTTTTTCATTGCGTATCATATTGGTACAGCTAAAAAGTGCGTCGACAGTGGAGTGGCCAGATCTAAAGCCAAATTGATTTTCATACCAGATGTCATTCTTATTAAAAAAATTAGAAATTCTTTCATACATAATTTTCTCAAATATTTTGCTTAAGTTGCTTAAAAGTGAGATCGGTCTATAATTTTCCTTATTGTCCAGACTTCCATTTTTATGTATTGGGATAACTTTAGATACTTTGAAATTGGTTGGAAAGTGACCTACCTGAAAGGATAGGTTAATAATATGGCTTAAAGGTGCTGAGATGAACTGTGCAGATAATTTTAGAATCTTGGTGTTTAAATTATCAGAACCAGCTGCAGAGATGTTCTTAAGCGATCTAATGGTGTTGTAAACCTCGCTTATGGAGACAGGTTTCATAAAAAATGAAGACGATATACTGTTATTAAGATATTTTTTATAACTGTGATTTACACCGGCAATTTTTGAAGCTAAGTTCTTGCCTATGCTAGAAAAATAATTGTTAAAAACGTTAACCATTTCTGTCTTGTCCCTGGTGATGCCGCCATCTGTTGCTAGTGTTTTAATACAGGAATTACTGGAATTGCGTTTATAGGAGCAAATGGAATTTAGTGTTTTCCAAATACATTTTATAGAATTCATTTTGTCGTTAAGTAAATCATGATAAAAAGACACTCGGTGGTGGCGCAACCTCTTGTCAAGCTTATTCCGATAAGCTTTATAAACCATTTCGTCATTTTTGTCCTTGGATTGTTTAAATTTGTAGAATAGATTGTTCTTAATTTTTATACAGTTTTTAAGCTCCTTTGTAATCCAAGGTTTATCCTTTAGTTTCTTACGGGAGCATTTGATCAAGGGAAAATTGACTTCTGCCGTATCGGTTAGTGTTTTGATTAAGAACGTTATAGATTTATCAACATCTTCAGAATTGTAAATGAGGGACCAATCTAAGTTTTGCAACTGATAGGCAAATTTTTCTATATTTTTTCCGCTATAAATACGAATGAACGGTCTATCACAGTATTTTATTTGCTTACGTCTCGATGTAATTATTACTAAGTTAGCATAGTGATCGGTAATATCAGTCATAACAGTGAGAGACTTTACTTTACAGTCATTACTATCACAAAAGCCTAGTGTAGTAAATACATGATCAATTAAGCTCGACGAATTTCTAGTGCATCTCGTAGGTATAATACTGAACGGTGTAAAGTGCAAGTTAACAAGGTTATTGATATACTCACCAACAATCCTATCGCTATTATAATTAAGCAAATTCAAGTTCATATCACCAACAATAAAGCTATTACTCACAGGTTTATATATAGCTAAGAATTCAAAGAATAAATCAATAAATTCCCTAGTAGGCTGGCTGGGATGCCTATAGAAGCAATAAAAACGTATTTTACCAAAATTGTTGGCTATTACATCAACGACGATAAACTCAGCAGCATTACTGAAAAAATTTGTATCTTTCGAAGAGGCAATAAAATTATATGAGAATTTATTCAGGATAAAAATTGCAACTCCTCCAGCTCTTTGTGTAAGAGGAGATGAAAAAATAATATGATAATCAGGGAATATGTTGTCAAAGAAATCAATATTAGACCCCCAGATTTCGGATAAAATAATAATATCGAATTTTTTCTTATATGTACTAAACAGATCAAGCAATTTAATGTAATTTGCATTAAGACTTCTTATATTGAGGTGAAAAATAGACAAATCTCCAAGATGAGCTTTTATAAGACAGTTACTCGCTTGAGGAGTGTAGTAACCCATCATGGCGTTCTGTATAAGATTGTCGTCTATTATATCGTTGAACTTGCAGAATTCAGAGGGATGCATAGGAGCATAGCCGTTGTTGTCGGGTAGAGTAGTATCAGCCATATTTAGAGATGTATTGAATTTTGATGCTCAGATCTTGAAGTTCCACTGAAAATCCATTCGCGTACAATACTACCGTCTGGCCACGAACTGTCGCTGAAAATAATATCTTCATACTTTGAGTCACAGGATAACATGAAGGCTGCAGAATTAAATTCTCGCCCATCTTTTGTTTTACTCGAAAGTTTCCTGCACGTGATAACTTCCGCACCGGCATCCTTTAGATATTTGGTGACGTTATCGGTTGTGGTATCCTTGTTGAGCCTTCCTAGAAACACGGTTGTTTTTCGAGGTATGACTTTCAATTCTGAAGTATCCGTGGTCGCCCTTTTACCCGTTATGACTCTCCTAGGCTTTCTATTGTTGACTGGTATGAATGGCTCAGAACTGGGGTTGAGGGGAACGTTGCATGGAATTGGGGTTTTGACCAAGTCAGCCCATGACCTATTTCCTCTGGAATTGAAGGGTTGGCTAGGTGGACCATTAGATGAAGTGAGGTCCTGAGATGAATGGTCTTGTGTGGAGGAGGCCAACTTCTTTAACTGCACTATCGATTCTTCTGCTTGAAGAAGCCTGGAATGCAGTCGCTTATTCTCCTCTAAAAGATTTCCTATTAAATCTGACATCATTTCCTTTATTGACTGTGCCACGATTGGACCAATCACCTTGCCCAGTTCTTCTGCTACCTCCCCATTTCTTAAAGCCTCAATGATTTCTTCACCAGCTGATCGCTGCTTTGGCGGCATGATCGTAAATCTTAAATTTTTGATAAAATATATATTGTCAATATGTATCCACAGATTATATCCGTACTAATGATTGCCCATATTATTTGCCGCTACTAGAGTTCTTATGGTAGAAATTTGAACTAGGTAATTTAAGTAAATATTAAAATTATCGACGAAAATATAATGTTTATATTACACCTACAGCAGTGTTACCCATGTAAAAAAAAAATTAAAATCAGGCAGTAATTAAGGCCCACATAAAGCATATAAAATACAGAGCACACTCTTACAATCAGATAAAAACATATTCTAGGTTATTAGAATTCTATATGGGATAATCAAAACTTAAAACACTTAATTAACTATAGTGCACTATAGCTTCCTCACTAACACACTGTATTTTTCTTACTAACACGTACGTACACAATGTTCTGAGCATATTGAATTTTTGGTTGAGAGTATTATTGAGGATAGTTTAGTTACACATTTCAATAGTTATGGAGTAATTAGCAATAGTCAGCATGGATTTACCAAAAATAGATCTTGTCTAACAAACATCTTGAGCTTTATGGAATCCGTTACAATGCATGTTAATAACGGTAATCCAGTGGACATTGTCTATTTGGGTTTTGCATTTGATAGGCGTTTGATAAAGTCCCATACGAGAGATTGTTTTGTGAACTTGAAGCTCATGGAGTTACTGGCTCTGTCCTGAATTGGATTAGAAGTTGGTTAACCTCCAGGAGACAAAAAGTTTGCATTTCAAATCACGATTCGGCTTGGCGCAGGATCACTAGTGGGGTTCCACAAGGTTCAGTGTTGGGTCCAATTTTATTTTTGGTATACATTAATGACTTAGACAACAGCATCATATCCAAAATGAGTAAGTTTGCTGATGATACTAAATTATGTAAAAATATAGGTAATCTAGAGGATATGTTGTCACTTCAGAGAGATTTAGACAGTTTGCATAATTGGGCAACTACTTGGCAGATGAGCTTCAATGTTGATAAATGTACAGTTACGCATGTAGGTCACAACAATAGTTGTAATCAATATAAGCTTGGCAATGAAGAACTAAAATCATCTATTAAAGAAAAAGATCTAGGTGTCATTATTGATAATACCCTAAAATTTTCAGAGCAGTGTAAATCAGCAGTAAATTGTGCTAATCGCACTTTAGGTTTAATTAGGAGAACTATAAAAAGTCGTAATAAGGATGTAATAGTTAAATTATATAAAGCATTAGTAAGACCTAAATTAGAATATTGCGTACAAGCGTGGAGACCTTTTTTAAGGAAGGATGTAGAATGTATGGAAAGAGTTCAAAGGAGAGCAACTAGAATGATTGCTGAATGTAGAGGTCAAAGCTATGAATCTAGATTAGATGTATTAGGTCTAATTAGTTTAGAAGATAGACAGAGGGATTTAATTCAAGTGTTTAAAATAATTAAAGGTTTTGACAATATCGAATGTGGAGAATTTTTCAAATTATCTGATTATGCTAGAACTAGAGGACATAGATTCAAAATAATAAAGGTTAGATCCAGATTAGAGGTTAGAAGAAACTTTTTCAGTCAGAGAGTTGTCAATATATGGAACGTGTTACCTCAGTATGTAGTAGAGGCAGAGTCAGTGAATGCTTTTAAGAATAGGCTAGATAAGTATTGGAAAGAAATACATTGAATTGATAAATTGTTAGTTTGTTTTGTGTAGATAGGCTGATTAGTTGCACACCACAAGAGGGTATTTGGTTTCTAGGTATTCATGAGTGTGGGTAAGGCTTGTATGTGTGTCTTATGTGTAGGTGTGGGTATGTCTGTACACATGTATGTATGTCTATGTATGTTTCTGCATATATGCGTGTATGTAATGTAATGTATGACTATATTTTGCGAATTGTTGATATGCCTAGTATGTAGTTATATGCATGCTTGCATATTTTTGTCTATAAGGTCGATGTGTGTATATACAAGTGAGTGTATTCTATATTTATATAAAATTATGTAGGTGTATGTGTAATTGTGTATGTGTGTATATATTTATGTGTATGTATATATGTATATGCGTATGTGTGTATATATATGTGTACATGTATATATATATATGTGTGTATATGTGTATATATGTATATATGTGAATGTATGTGTGTGTATATATGTATATATGTGTATGTATGTATGCATGTGCGTGCATGTGTATGTATGTATACGTATGTATATATGTGCATATTTATGTGTGTATCTCTATATATATATGGATGTGGGGTATGTTTGGATATATGTGTAGGGATTTCCTACTCCTTTACACAAGATTCATGCAAAGTGACGCAATTTAGTAAATAAGACGCGATAGCAGTTAAGATAGTCTCTTGATACGTTTGGTAATCCGAATATATTGAGCAGCCTGAGCTAGGCAGATTTTTTTGTTTTAGTTAGTCTATGGGGGCGTGGCCTGAAGCGCGGAGGTATAAAAACAAGAAGCGACGCGCGAAGAGGGTTCCAAAAACACGCGCGGACGGTCGTTGAGTGTTAAGCGTGTGAGAGCATAGTGTCGTTAGAAGCGCTTTGTGCGGTTTACAACGGATGAACCTGTAGGTTATATAGTAAGTCTACTAAGTAATAGCCGGCGCATACGTTACCACAGTCATAGAACGCATTTAAGTAGTAGACTGCAGTATAGTTATATCCAAGATATGGGATAACTTTGAGATTAAGAGATTAAAGATTAAGATAAAGCTCAGAGAGATTAATTTCAAGCCCGAGGATCAACTTCAGAAGATCAGACCAGGCGTACCGTCGAGGGACCTGACTAGAGGGCCAGGAGGATACAGGCCAGTCGAAGGCAGAGGGTCTACCGGGAGGTTCTCCGTATCAGGCGAGGGTAAGTTCGATCCTCTGTAATAAATACCTTTGGCGAATCCCAGAAGAGCCGTTGTGCTAATTAGAAGTAGAACAGGGGAGAAAATTGCTCGTTGTGTAGACCGAGTACTCCCGAAGTTTATCCTTGAAAACCGTAGTAGTTGACATAATAATACCTACTCCCCTCTCAATCTCCTTATTTCATAACTAAAACCCCCCTCTAAAGTCCCCTAACTGTCCTCAAGGTCCGGCGGGTGCGGCAGTCTGTCTCGTGGGATCTGTTCTCAAGGTCCGGCAGGTCCGGCAGGTGCGGCAGTCTGTCTCGTGGGATCTGTTCTCAAGGCCCGGCAGGTGCGGCAGGTCCGGCAGGTGCGGCAGTTTGTCTCGTGGGTTCTGTTCTCGAGGTCCGGCAGGTACGGCAGTCTGACTCGAAGATTTGTTCTCGAGGTCCGGCAGGTACGGCAGTCTGACTCGAAGATTTGTTCTTGAGGTCCGGCAGGTGCGGCAGTCTGTCTCGTGGGATCTGTTCTCAAGATCCGGCAGGTGCGGCAGGTCCTGCAGGTACGGCAGGTCCGGCAGGCGCGGTAGTCTGTCTCGCGGGATCTGTTCTCGAGGTTCGGCAGGTGCGGCAGGTCCGGCAGGCGCGGTAGGCCCGGTAGGCCCGGTATACGGACGGTCGCTTGATAGTAACTGTTGAACTGTTTGTCTAGTTAGGTACATAGAACTTAGTAAACGACACTGGTCTACTTATATAAATACCGACGTATAATTGAGAACTGTAGGAATTTAATTGCTTTTGGTTTTGTTTGATATAATTACTTTGGTCAATAAATAGACGTAGTATAAACAGTCAATTTGTTAATTAATAATCGTCTGTAATGGAAGACGCTGACGTTATATGGCAGAAGGGCTCAGCGGTAACCCCTGACAGCGCTGAGTCACTCAATCCCATGGACGATGATACGCCGAGTCGTGGCGAATCGCGGCATTCCTTGCCGATCTCCATGACAGTAGCGGCCCCCGACTCTCTCTCCATATGTCAATCGAGTATTACTCCGACGGAGCGAGAAGCTTTTCTCGCGCCCGAGGTGGACGCCCCCCGCCTACTTACGTCGGCCGCCGACCCTCTCGACAGAGCGGTGCCGTTGCGGCCGACGGCGGTGACGTCGCAGCGGCCGCCGACCGGTGACGGCGACCGCACGCACCACATATGTATGTATGTACTGTATATGTATGTATGCAAGTATTTGAGTGTTTGTATGTATTTTTGTATGTGCATTTGTGCAAATGTGTGTGTTGGTGTGTATGCATGTACATGTATGTGAACATGCATGGGTGCATGTATGTATGTGTATTTTTGCATAGTTGTATACCTGTGTAAGTTTATACTTGAGCTGGTTATGTGTGTGTGTGGTTTGTTGGTGAGTGTTTAGTTTTTTTCTAATGTTCTTCTTTTGAAGTCTATCAACTTGTCAAGGTTTGTATCTTTTTTTCCCCTTTACGGTCTGGTCTCTATGTTTAGAGGTATGAAATTACAGCTAATACTGGTGTTACAGGTCTTTGTGACCTCCTTAACCAGTATAATTATGTTAAGTTAAGTTTTGTTTCTTTTTGAACATTTAATTTTTGCTCGTAGCTAAGCTTTAATTGATTCAAGAGTGCCACATGTTGTCATTGGCAAAAGTAGTACTCTAAGTGTTGTTGCTGTTGTTGATGAATCAATTAACTAGGGATTTAACCTAATGGGGATTTAAACTATTAGGATTTAATCTAAATGGGAATTTTAACTAATTTGACTCTTTTGCATGCTTTAATAAATAAATATTCTAATACTTATTCTGCACATTTTTGCGTGTATCGTACCAATTCTATATCTTTATAACCTTACTCAAGGTTACTATTAATAGACTAATTGTATTATATTTACCTTGACCCTACCCTACTGATCCAATCCATAGAATAAGGAATTTCTAATGTATTTCTTCGATCCAATCACAACATTTTTTAGTTTAATTCGTTACATTTTTGTGGAAGACTGTCAGCACTGATGATCTCTGATATCGCTCATTGTTTACAAGTTGTGATCGATGTTCAGTGTGAAAAAAAGTAGAAATTAAATTCGGGATCTGATTCGACTCAACCATGTTTAAAAAGTAATATTGCAATTTAATATTGAAATACACAATTCAGAATGTTTACTGATACTGTTTTAATTTACACAATTGAGGTATTTTAATACTAAATTAAATGCCAACTCGTACATACGTTTCCTTTTCCATCCGAGTGTGCTTTTAAAAATAAGTCTTTTAAATTGCGTATGCATTACACCCGTTTAGTGTCTAGTGTCCGGATTATTTTACGATACCTGATACACCTAGTTGTAAATGGCTAGTGGCGTAAGAGCAAACTCAGTAGGAACTGAAAACTGCTATTGGGAACCTGCGCATAAGACATCTTAGTTCATCTGCATTTCTTCATATGGTAGAAATTTGTATTCAGTATTCCTTTCCATATCATTTCCTTTTCTGCATTTTTCTCTTCAATTCCTGTCTCCTTTAGTAAACTATCCCTCTGAGTACATTTCAGTTACAAATCCTATTTCCTATAGAGCCCAAATAAAACTTAACAAGGTTTTTAATTGTGATATTTTTATTTGTATATTGCAGGTTTGATGCTGTGGAGAATGTTTCTGGGGTAAATAACGTCAAATCTTCTATTCAGAAAGGAATCAGGGCAAAGATTCAAGAGCAGTTTCCTCACATCGAAGAATACCTAGAGCAGATTCTACCAAAGAAAGAGCCGATGAGGATAGCTAAATGGTAACGTTTTTGCATCTGGATCTGTTTAAATGAAGACAAGAATATACTGCCACTTTAATTTAAAAGCTGGTAAAGCTAATGTTAACGTCAGTTTCCTCACTCGAAAGCAATGTTAGTGACGGATGAGCCCAGGATTTGACCCCGCACATACTGATCTCTGGTCAAATATCTTACCGACATCACCACTGGCTCCAGCCGGTGGCGTTTCAGTTTATTTGTAGATTAATATATTATTAAAAATGAAAATACATTATTAAAGGTAGAAATATAAGATTAGATTACAAATTTTGTAAATTTGCAATGTAGTTCTGTCTGGTGGCATAGATCTGTCTAGATCTGTCTATCTAGATCTAAGGACAGAAAACCAAAAGTTGAATAGGTAGTTGTAGACAAGAGAGCTTCATCTATACAAATCAATAAGAATATGAAGTTTACTACTTTTGATCTTAAATAATATTGCAGCAACTGAGCTGCCTTTAAATGCTATCCTCTTGACGATCATTTATAGATCAAATATAAAATGTCTGCACTAGGGGATTGAAATCAATGTAAAGATTATATTAGATAGTTTTCTGAATTGGTCATACTCTTGCTTACAAAGCCGGTGGCCACAGATTCAAATTCCCACCAGATCATATCTGACAGTATCTGTATCTAAGTGTAATAATTGTGTACAGAAACGTACATATTTAGTCATATGTATATGTAATTAGTTTATTGCTTGTTATTAAACAGCGAGGACTGAGGATGTGTCGACACCTTGAATCTCTCATATTCTGTCAGTCAGTGGTCTAAACAATCTCTATACATTGTTTTATGATGTTAACTTAAACTATTTACTCGTTGTGTTTCAGTTCAGAACATATAGAAATTGTAGTAGGTAAGGAAGGAGAACCATTGTTCTTCAGACAGAGAGATGGTCCGTTCCTGCCACATTTACGACTTCTGCATAAGTGTACGTACATTAACCACATTAACCACGTAGCCTATTGTTATTAAACTGTTGAAAATCAAGTTTAAGATCATTAAACATTTGTCCAAATGTGTATATGAACTGGTAGTTATCCAAAAATGTTACAAATACTAAAAATATTCATGATGAACTACTGTATTTTTAAGGCAAAATGTACAAATTTATTTATTGTTTATGTGGTTTAATTAGTTACAAATTTTACCCTTTCATTGTATTCTGGATATTTGACAGTTTTTATTTTATCTAAGATTCAAATTAATGTTACCAAACTATTCCTGTCCATCTGTAAGTTCAACAATGTGTTAAATGTTTTATATTTTTTCACGTATTGTATATATGACTGAGAAATGTTTATAATTTTAACTTTTGTATGTGATTACTATTTCTTTAATGTGTATGCTGTAAAATTGTTTAGTTTGGTTTAAAACTATACGTATTCACAGACCACTGCGATGACGAGAGAATTTATTATATTTCTTTATAATATATTTCCACAACATAAACAACATCAGACACTGCAATAAAAAGAAGTCTATTATGGAATAAAACAAAAAAAATACATGCAAATGCTAGACCATCCAGGAGAATGTGTCCTAATAGGTATTCTAAAAGCTACTCCAATTTTCAAAGGACTTTTCACAAATTTTTCTAAAAGATACTTTTAATTTTAACCTAAAATTTTAGGCGTGATGCTTTGACAGTGTTTAATCGATTAAATGTTGTTATATTGCTAATTATGTTGTAGATCCATTCATGATGCCCCACATGCAGGCAGATAAAGGGGCCATCAAGTTCATACTGAGTGGGGCTAACATCATGTGCCCTGGGCTCACATCACCAGGAGCTCGCATGACTAAAGTTGAGGCTGAGACGCCTGTTGTATCCTTACTTAATTAAAGCTAAGTCGCAATGTATCAGATCTTAGCTTGTGATGGAATGTAGCTATTCCAAATCTAATGTATCAGATCTTAGCTTATGATGGTACGCAGCTATTCTAAGTCTAATGTATCAGATCTTAGCTTATGATAGTACGCAGCTATTCTAAGTTACAATGTATCAGATCCTAGCTTGTGATGGTATGCAGGTATTCTAAGTTACAATGTACAATGTATCAGATCTTAGCTTATGATGGTATGCAACAATTCTGAGTGTCAGTTTATCCGATCTATGATAACAAATCTAAAACACTTTTTCATTAATCACACTTTCGAACACTGTATCAACTAAACTGTTCATAAATTTAAATGATAATTTAAGCAGGCAGGCTTGAACTTTGTCTTACCTTCACATCGATTTACTTGTTTTAAGGAGCTCAACTACTATTTTTATTCTGACGTCTAATAACAAAACTTATCTTGTTCTGGTTGTCAAACAAAACCTAACTCCTGTGTTTTATTCCAAATTAATGTTTATAAGTCATTTCTTGCTAAACAATTATTCCTTAACAACAGATATTGTCGCTGGAACTGCTGTTGTTGAACTACTGTTGCTGAAATCCTTCAGGCTGTGATGGCTGAGGACAAGAAGACTGCTATAGCTGTGGGAATTACGAAGATGTCCAGTGAGCAGATGTATGTCCGGCTGTGTAATATAGACCTTTTATTAAACTTATTTACTTTGAAAAAATCACCATATGTAATTTTTTCATTCTTTGAAGGCTCCACTGTGCAATCATCAGCTGATTGTTTTACGGAAGGAATTTATAATGTAAGATTTCCCATAGATGTAAGATATCCTAACAAGATATTTTATCTAGACATATATTAAATGTAAATTAGACGTTATTTCAACATCATATGATAAGTAATTGAAATATAATTTCCTATCGAATTTATTTAATGCAATTCTGCTAATAAATGAAGAAATACATAATAAATATATGCGTGTATACTGAACATTGCAAGCCGTCAATATGAACACACACCCCTCATCACTCACCCATCACTGCCCACCTAACGTTGTTTATAATCTGAGTAGAGCTGCCACTACATATTATAAAATGTCTACAGTATATATATATACAGTGATATAATAGTAATATTATAAAAATGAGTAATATTATAATAGTAATATTATTAAGGATTTATTATCATATCTGTAGTCATTTCAAAGTTTAATACCACTGAGCGATATTCTAAGTCAAATCTGCACCCAGTATTTCTTGGGGATGGGGCCAAACTGTGTATAATGAAATCAAAATAAAGAAATTTATTTATTAAATTAAAAATAAAGTAAATCTGTCGTTATTGATCACGTATATCTACTAAGATTGCTTAAGACTGCTCTGAAAAAATAAACATTTAATTATTAAAAAGTATTCAATAAATCATATGCACAAAGTTATTTATACCGGCATATGCTGATCTCTTATTTAATTACATTACATAAGTTGTCGTGGACAAATTGTAATTTTTTGCTGCAGTCCTGGCTACGGGCCTACATTAGGGAGCCGTGTTGTAGTTATCATAAGCTTTTTATTTAAATTATATTAATTAATTGTTTTTGTGATAGTCTCTGGTCAGGTGTGAGTCGTCAAGGCTTATTCAGCCTCTGCTATCACAGTGTCGTAGACCTGGGATTAATCGTAGACATGAAATCAAATGACGAAATAATGTAATCTTTCAGACATTGTTAACAGCTATTTGGACATTGATGACATGCGATATTTTATATTTATCTGCTTTTATATTGCAGATTATCAACCAACAAGGGTATAGGAATTGAGACGAGTCACTATCTCAACGATGGACTATGGCATATGAAACAAGTCAAGTGATCCATTGAACTCTACCACGTTCACATCTCTATCTTCCTTTTTCCCAATCATTTGTTGTCCCTTTCGCATTGTTTCTCCTTCTCTGTGTAATTGTGCACCTCACTTCGATTAAGTACTCTATTAATCTTAGAGTAAACTATCTAGCCTTTCTTTCGTGATAATCTTTCTTGATCGTCTGATAGTATATAAATTACTTTCTACTATAGGGTATTCTTTCTAATTGTTGTTCATTTCCCACTCTGACTCTTACATCTCTTATATTTGCTTGCTACTATTCTTATTCTACTGTAAGCATCTAACAGAATTGTGTATGTTTGCGTTTTGTTTGGATGGTAGATGCGGTTTTAGAATATTGATTTGCATAAATAATGCGCATTGATGACATTATGATGTGCGACTTCCTGTGTATTTTGTATTGAGATAATACTGTTTGCCAGATTTATTTAGTAAATTAATCGTAGCATTGCCGGAAATTTTGCATCTAAGTACGTATTGATGCGACTCATTCCTCTCTCCTCTCTCTCTCTCTCTCTCTCTCTCTCTCTCTCTCTCTCTCTCTCTCTCTCTCTCTCTAGTGTTTTGACATTTTGCCCGTCCAAAGTAATTTCCTGCTTGTTTGCATTGCTGCTTCGAAAAGCACCTGCATCATTTACAACCTTGATCGCTCGCGTCAAACATTCATTTCATTACTTCGTGTCGAGTATTTACCTAGAGAATGGCTTCTAATATCGACGATCTGTAAACGGTTGGTAAATAGCTACTGCAGTCCCTCTGATTTAATAATATAAAATTGCTGACATGCAAGATTTTTAAATGCTAGTATTCACTACTATGAATACAACATATTCTTACTTTGGAGGCTCCTTCTTAATTTGCTGCCAGTTAAAAACAGTCAAAAGAAGTACGTAAGTTAGCCAATCAAGTATGAAAAACTATTTGATAAATTCACTTATTACAAACCTCTACTCTTCCTTTAGATCAAGCGTGTTTTGAGTGTACAAAGCACGTAAGTTTGTCGGTTAAGTAATGTGAGCCACTCTCTGAGGCTTTGAGCTGTGAGTAAACAAGCAGAGAAACACGAGCAAGTTAGTCATCAGTTATATAACACTACAGTCAGTCAATCAAAGAAATTACTTTAACTTGCTATTTAAAACGTGCAATATAACATGAAAATAATGATTGTCCAACATGCAAAGCAAACGAGCCGTGCAAATAAAGCCTATAGGCCTACACTGTAGTCTATACACTATAAAATTATAAAGTGACGAAATTATATTAGTTACTACTTCCAACATGCTAACTGGGGGAGCGGAAATTTCTCTCTAGAGGATTTAACTCCCTTTTCCCCTCTCCAGTGATTTGCTGTCATAAAAATCAACATTTATCGCCCGACAGAACAAGAACGTTTCACTTTGTTTTAGAAAGACGGATTGAAAAATCTATGAAAAAATTAAGTTACGTATCAGCGGGAGATCTCATGTAATGTCCGTTTTAAGAACTAATAAGATATAACAAGTAAAGTATAATAATATTATATGAAATTAGAATAGACCTATAAATTCCGTACATTTATAGACCTGTCTTTTACTGACAAGAACCTATGGACCAGAATCAGATAAGCAATGTTGCAAAATAATGAGATGTTTTCCTTTAATGGGACATATCGACTTTTTGAGCAATATAAAGGGAATGTTTTGATGAAATTGGTGGAAATTTTTAAGCTTTTGAGAAATTTAAAAAAAGTTTATTTTGTTTAAAATTTTAATCCCTTGAGTTAAATTCTTTTAAGTTTTAAACT
The DNA here is from genome assembly GCA_905160935.1 of Enchytraeus crypticus. Taxonomy (NCBI): domain Eukaryota; kingdom Metazoa; phylum Annelida; class Clitellata; order Enchytraeida; family Enchytraeidae; genus Enchytraeus; species Enchytraeus crypticus. The sequence goes on along the minus strand of CAJHZI010000224.1, from coordinate 621,814 downwards.
TGCGTAGCTGGCATAAAATGAGCTATGCGTTACGTCTAAGACATTCCATGTTTTCATATATCTTCTTCAATCCGAAATGTATAAATGGGTGACACTCGATCTTACAATTCCCGGAGGGGGGGGGGGGGGGGGCAGTGTATCGAACCTGACCTTGACAACTACGGGAATTCTAAGACATGAAAAATATTGAACTCTTCTTAATCTATTTTATTGTAAGAATTTAAACAGTAATGAATGAACTAGAGGTCATATAAATACGAATTTGTTAAACCTAGAAGTAGATTAAAACCTTTTTAGTCAGAGAACTAGTTAATTATTAGCATTAGGAAAGAGCTTCCAGAGGAAGTTGTACAAGCAAAATCCGTAAATCAATTAAAAAATTTGTATGATAAATAGACTATAAGAAGTTGATGTAATATTGCCCTAAGTGTATAATTTCATATTCGATATTAAATAGGTACGTATTTTAGGTGTATAGATATGTGCCATTTGGCTAGATCAAAAATAAAAATATAAAGCTAGAATTTTCAATCAAATGGCTCTTCACCTTGCTTTTTTGTAAAAATAATACAACTGTACGCGTGTAATGTCATTACCTAGCTTTACTATGTAACAGTATGTATATTGTGTTAAGTAAGCTTATATAGAATGAATGTCTTAATAGCGCAGGGGTAAAGTACGGCATGAAGTTTTAAATGACTTATCTTGAGGTGAATCGAACCCTCGAGGTCGTGGGTTCAAATCCCAGCAGCGCTGATCTGAAAGTAAAATCTCGGACATTGACTGGACTTCTATTAAAAGTGTTTGATATAACGTTATAAAAGTATAGTTAATCATTTCCTTATAATGCATGTTTACTTTATATATGCATAATATTCTTGTTAGTTAATTATATGTAGGCCTATTTTTATTAGTGTTTTGAATGAGTCTTAAACATACGGTGGCTCGCAACTGCCATCTAATTTCTTAACTTTTTTTAATTAAAAAAAACAAATTTCTTGTTACTATAAATAGCCACTTTGTTACTATAAATAGACATGTGTGCTATTTATAGTAACCAAAATTTGTTAACTTTTTTTATTAAAAAAGCAAAATAAATTTCTTTGTTACTATAAATTGCCACTTTGTTACTATAAATAGCACACGAAAGAAAAAAAATCCCGAGGGTGTTGGAAGGTTATTCTTAAATCCGCGCCGGCTGCAATTGATGCGCCAACAAAAGGCAACGATTACTAATAATCATGGAAAGGAATGAAGGAAATACTGAAAACTACAAAAACAGAAACCAAGAAAGGAAACCATGTAGCACATGCGGTATGTCATGTGTGTAACTAAAGGAACAAAAAAAACTAGTAGTATATATATCACACATAGTCGATGACAACATCCAGCACTCGATCTTGAATAAGATTGTTTTGTGAGGGCTTTGTTTTAACATCGAGTGCTCGATGTTGTCATAAACGAATTGACTTAGTATGACTAATTAACGAAATTTTGGAATTGCACCGTTTTTGATATAATTTTGTGCCAATCGGTTTGGCTTTGGTTTAACATCGAGTGCTCGGTGTTGTCATGGACAATAAACTTTATATTTTGCACAGAGATAGAGCAAAAAAAACTAGTAGTATATATATCACACATAGTCGATATATCACACATATATCTTATTCAAGATCGAGTGCTGGATGTTGTCATCGACTATGTGTGATATATATACTACTCGTTTTTTTTGCTCTAGCTCTGTGCAAAATATAAAGTTTATTGTCCATGACAACACCGAGCACTCGATGTTAAACCAAAGTCAAACCGATGAGCAAAAAATTAGGTCAAAATCGGTGCAAATCAAAAATTCCGTTAATTAGTCATACTAAGTCAATTCGTTTATGACAACATCGAGCACTCGATGTTAAAACAAAGCCATATCGATGAGCACAAAATTAGATCAAAAACGGTGAAAATCCAAAATTCCGTTAATTAGTCATACTAAGTCAATTCGTTTATGACAACATCGAGCACTCGATGTTAATCCAAAGCCAAACCGATGAGCAAAGATTAGGTTTAAAACGGTGCAAATCCAAAATTCCAGGTTAGTTGGTCTGTAGCCTACTTTCATTCAGGGCTCTCGTACTCGCAGATGCTGTCAGTCCTGGCTCAAACACATTCTATCACCGAGAGAACATTGCATAGAATTTTGCGAACAGGAAATAATTATCGTCGCACAGTTTCATCGCCAATAGAAGAAGTGTTTAGATTTGTTCGCAATCGTCTGTGGCAGTCAGGTTTCCTATTCGACTACCAATGGATGCATGCACGCTGATTTCAGGAAGGATTGGTTGTTTACAGAGAAGATGTTCGACTTATCCTAACTATCTTTTATTCCACTGGAGTGGCGCTGAGAACTGCAAAACGGCTACGTCGCAGAGCCTATTATGCCACAGGGCCAAATAATATATTGCATGTTGACGGCTATGACAAACTTAAACCATATGGGCTATGCATCAGTGGTTATATTGATGGTTTTTCAGGTAATATTATCTGGTTAGAAGTTTACAAAACCAATAATGATCCTAAAGTTATAGCGGAGTACTACTTGCAGAGTAGGCCTATTCGTTCTTACAACGGTGCTCCTCAGAAAGTTAGAGCAGATATAGAGGCACAGACTAATTAACTGAATTTTGGATTTGCACCGATTTTACCTAATTTTTTGCTCATCGGTTAGGCTTTGGCTCGAGATCGAGTGCTCGATGTTGCCATAAACGAATTGACTTAGTATGACTAATTAACGGAATTTTGGATTTGCACCGTTTTTGATATAATTTTGTGCTCATCGGTTTGGCTTTGGTTTAACATCGAGTGCTCGATGTTGTCATAAACGAATTGACTTAATTAGTATGACTAATTAACCGAATTTTGGAATTGCACCGTTTTTGATATAATTTTGTGCCAATCGGTTTGGCTTTGGTTTAACATCGAGTGCTCGATGTTGTCATGGACAATAAACTTTATATTTTGCACAGAGCTAGAGCAAAAAAAAACTAGTAGTATATATATCACACATAGTCGATGACAACATCCAGCACTCGATCTTATTCAAGATCGAGTGCTGGATGTTGTCATCGACTATGTGTGATACAGATACTGCTAGTGTGCTATTTATAGCAACAAAGTAACTATTTATAGTAACAAAGAAATTTGTTTTGTTTTTTTTATAAAAAAAGTTAACAAATTTTGGTTACTATAAATAGCACACATGTCTATTTATTGTAACAAAGTGGCTATTTATAATAACAAGAAATTTGTTTTGCTTTTTTAATAAAAAAAAGTTAAGAAATTTTGGTTACTATAAATAGCACACATGTCTATTTACAGTAACAAAGTGGCTATTTATAGTAATAAGAAATTTTTTTGTTTTTTTAATAAAAAAGTTATGAAATTAGATGGCAGTTGCGAGCCACCGTATAAACATGCTGTTTTGCTTTCTGATTCAGAACTGTTATGGTATGTTATGTAATGAAAGAACATCTAGGATGTGCGCAACAACACTGGTGATGAGGCAGGAACAGCTGTTCTTGTTTTGATTGTTTATTACTATATTTGTTTACTACTGTTTTTTATTTATTAAAAAAGATGTATTTTCTAACTTCCACCTTTTAGTTTATTAGATTATATTAAATTTATTAATTCACTCAATAATTTAATGGATAATTTATTAGCTTAAATATGGAAGTAATAGTTATTGTAATATTTAAGTTATTGATGACTTCTATAGCGCAGTCAAAGGTTGTAATCTGGGTTGATTACATAATAGACACGTTCTATTACAATATTCGTTACGTATACAACTCTACAAAACTGTGTATATATATAACCTTGCTTATGTAAACGTGCATATGGCTATTATCACATAGAATTGTGAGTCAGTATATGTGTTTTCAAAATTACAGATAGGACTTTAGTTTTAAATTCTGAACGCAATAGCTGCACTGAGTAAGAAATTTCGGTAAACGGGGTGTAGTTTGTTGTTTATTAAGACTAACAATCTTGATATATTAATTTATATCTTCGTATTTTATACACAGTATTTTATACTCATTTTATACTCAGTATAGATAAGAATAATATTTAGAGCTATAGTCTCCAGAATGGGCGATATTGCCTCTCTCTGTGTTATGGAATCATTTGAGGGAGTGACACTGCTTAAGGTGTTAGTGGACACTGTCTCACTAAGATAAATTGTGAATGAAAATCATGACCATTATTGTCAAGATCTAGACTTTTAATAATTATTATGGTATTGAAGTTGTTGTCACTGACATCAATCTTATAATGTTTGTTCATTCTATGTTCATTGTTCATCATGTTCTTTTGTCAGTTGTTGTGTATCTCTCTATCTCTCTATCTCTCTCTCTCTCTCTCTCTCTCTCTCTCTCTCTAGTGTTCTGCCAAGTGTCAGGCTCAAGGTACATTTTCCGACTCATGCTGCTTTTTTCGCGCTCAGTAATGAGCATTCCATCGATCAACGAGTCAATCCCTTCACTAAAGTCTGTGCAGTATCCACACCTTAATGTAGTCTATAGATTGGGAATAATATGGCATCTGAGGTGGTTTGCTATTGCCTTCCAAAGTCATCTCATATGACACTTGCAATTTACAGTTGGTATGTACGAACGTAGTTTTAGTTTATACTAATATTTTAAAATCAAATTTACTAAAAGGATGCTATGACTTGGCCACATTTTAATAGACTATTTTTAGAGCTATGGGCAGCGCAACCTGTGGCTAAACCTTGAACTTTAAAATCACTAATTCTACTCTTAGCACGGTCTACTAATTTACATAAATTTGGTTTTATAGTATGATACTATATGAAAAATATTTAGTATTCAAAGCTTACAATATGTTGTAGATTTCTGTATTAATTGGAGTATAACTGGATTAAGGTATTAGATTTAGTAGAGTTCAAAATACAAGATGAGTATACAGTGGACCCTAGTCACAACATTTCTCTACACAGAAATGGCTGTCTGTATCCTGCTCCTTCTACCTTTCATATCTGTAACTAGGTATGACATTATAAATTATTTATTTATTTAAATCTAATCGGCTTGTTCCTTTATTGTTTGATTTTATTGAATTACGGGTAAATTTTTGTAATTGAAACAAATATTTTTTAAATTTCGACTTGGTTTTTATGACAATAAGATAACAGTACTTAAAGACTATTGAACAGGTTATTCGCAATTAACCTGACTCATTGACAATTTTTAATTTTCTATGACTTGTATACTAAATAGTGTTCAGTGACTCAGTCTAACTTGTTTACTGGTCCTGTTTGGTTGAAGATGGAGGTCCCTGTTCAAGTCCAGGCTGATCAGTTCCATCTCACAGTACGCTAATCTATTCTTTGCCGTCTTCTTTGTCATCCTCATAATACTGCTGATTGGTTTGTTGATTCATCATAAATTAAAAATTAATTATAAATTATTATGTAATTACTAATTAAATTATTAGTGATTATTTGTAAAGTTATTAGGCTCATTAATTGTAGTTGAATTCTTGTTGAATTATGAAATATTAAGAAATATGTTAAAATATCTGTGTAAATGATAGGAGCACTATGTTTTGACTTAAGTAGTCTCTTAGTCACAGCGCTACTTGTAGCCTTAAGTTATCTTTTACCAGTTGATAAAAAATATTATTAATAATAATTAAATTTTCAATATTAGCTACAATATTTCGTGAAAGTTATGATGCAGTAGCCAAATCTGATATCCTGCTCTTTACAGTTTTTCTACTGTTTCATATTGTTTATTTGCTCATCTCAGCACATATTATACAAACAATAAGAACGTGCATGTAGTTAAATAAACAAACAATAATATGAAGGAGGCTACCATTAAAGAGCCAGAGCTCTTTGCGTTAATACCATACTTAGCAGCTGAAGCAGGTCTACTTGAGTCTTAAATACAAAAAATTTCTTACACTGCCAAATACAGTAAAACTGTTGTACAATTAAATATTTTTAATTTTAAAACTAGTTAATTACAGTTACAGTTACGGAGTTACACACATGACAAACCACACGTATATACAGAGTTTTCATGCTTACTTGCTACATTTGTTTTTTTCGTTATTTTCTCTCCATTGCGATCGGATTTGAAGATTGTCTTTTCTCTGCTTACCCATGATAAAATGTGGCATGTCTTTACTGCTTTAGATTTGAACTATAAGTGATAGATTCAAGCCTCATAGCTTTGTATTTGTCAACTGATTGCTGTATAGATGGAGCACGTGATGTGCAGCGCTATGCCGATGCTGGTGCAGCTGAAGATACACGTGCTAATCCCAGCGCAGAGGCTGCACGACACATGAAGCTGTTTCGTGCTCAAAGAAACTTCTACATATCTGGTTTCTCTGTGTTCCTCTTCATGTATGTTTAATACATTGTTCATCCTTTTACTTGACTACATCTGTTAATATCTGGGTGACCGCTATTCTGGAAAATAATGACCTGTAGAAGTCAGAGAATTTGAAAATGACCCGAGAAATGTCAAGCATAATGAAAAAAGTTCGAAAAAGTCAGGGGAAGCAGAGTTTGTGGTTATTTAACTTTTTCAGTATAAATATTCAAGAAAACTTTAAGACACATACAGTTAATAAATAAAAAGTAATCTAAAATGAATACAACACTTCAAACCTAACAAGAAATTTGAAAATCATCTCACCTTCAGAAAATCATCTCTGGTATTGTAGTCCGACATAGAAGTCGATGCAGCGATGGCAATAAAAATGTCGAGGCACCCTGGATAAGTGTGTGAAACGTCACGGAATTCTTTTGTAGTCTGGATAGTGGTCAGCCTGTAAATTTCATTTTTAAATCTACTTAAGGATGTTATGATTTTATTCTATCCTGTAAATTGCCAATGGAACCGTTATCAGCCTCAATAAATATTTTAATGAAGATGTTACGAAAAAGTCTTTTCAAATATACATTTAAATAAACAGATTTAATTATACGTTCAATTTTTATTCAAATAACTTACATGTTACACTTCATCGACCACTCAATATTTTCGATTTGATCACTCATATCGTTACTGCCTAGTTTATCTTTTCTTCTTCGCAGCTAATTAATCTTCAGATACTCAACCGCGGATTAGTATGTGCTGGGTTCAAATCCTGCGCGCGCCCGTCACTGACATCGCTTTTGAGTGAGGAAACTGACGTTAACCCTGGCTTTACCAGCTTTCAGCATTGTTTGTTAGATTGGCATGGCTTCCTGGTGCCTGATATCATCATGGATCCACTATGATTGTGTTTGTTGTAGTATACTGAGACGACTGGTGACACTGGTGTCTAGCCAGGCGGCTCTGCTGGCTGACCTTGAAGCGTCTCGCAAGCAGGCGGTTAGCGCTACCAGTGCCGCAAAGAGATTCATGGAGGAGCAGGAGAACAGAGCAAGTTCTGTTGTTGTTGTGGTTGTTGTGGTTGCCCTTTAAACCGCTGTGTTGAGAGAGAGTGAGAGAGAGAGATATGTGTTTATTTCAGCATCAACATTAAATCACTGACAAACAACATACATGTAAATATTATTAAATACTAGCAAACGAAATGGTACAAAAGTCAAATGAAAGCAAACATCCAAGCAAACATTGATAAGCGCTAAAGATGTACTTTACTAAAAACACTAGGATAAATTATAGTAATAATGACATTGCATCTGAGTGTTTTATGTTACAATAATCAAGACATGTTAGCTTATATTAGAAACGCCAAGGCTTGATATATAATCAACGCTAATTATATGAATTGGTTAATAGCTTCACGGTACGTTATTAATGATGTACTTCAGCTTTAATTCAAGGAAAGTCCGATTGAGAGGAGTTGAGAATTTCAGTATTAAAGGGAAATAATTTTCATTAGTTGTCTACTGTTTTGTTATTAACCGGCATAGAATTTGACTGTATTAATACTGATGAACTTATTTGTGTGTATTTTTGTATATAAACTCACTGTCTAATAGTAGAATATTTAAAGTTAAATGTTGCCATTATTGTAGACAAATGAAGCGGACGAGAGTAAGAAATCAAAGGAAGTGGAAGCTGCAAAGAGTGAAGTAACTGGACTTAAAGCCGGTATGATTGCAACTAATGTTTACCGATGTCGTAAATATATACAAATATTTATCCATTACCTGCTGAGTTCCTTTTCAGTAATGTTGTACTGATTGCCTTAGTCATATTGATGGTATCATAGTTTACTATCCAACGTTTTTCAATGGGCTGATAGTAAAACTACCAAATATGTTAATTAATTGTCGAGTTAATTATGTTAATTTTCAAATTTGAAGGCTGCTTAGCTAATGACATTCCTATTTTTGTAGAGAGAGACAGATTTATTGTAAAATCGTACAAAGTCTTATGAAATGATTGTATTTAATATACTTTCACTGCAATTGATTCCAGTTGTACTTAATTTAGGTAACTCATCATCATCATCATCCTCTTCCCTTAAATCCAAGTTATTTATTTATTTATTTATTTATTTAGATCACCAAAAAGGGTCATTCAACCCTGTACAGTTCACAAGCAATGCAAACAAACAAGTAAATGCAATAAGTGAGCACAATTTAAATGTGAACCATGGTGAACTTAAACGAAAATATAAAAAATAGTAGAAATTAAAGAATTGAAATAAAGTAATTCAAAATAAAGAAAATTAATGATAATAGGTATGCATAATTATACATTTAAGATCAGTATCATTAATAACTATTTAATAAGTACTGACGAAGATTAATATTGAAACAGTTAACAGAACGAGATGATCGTAAATTAGGTGGAAGGGATAGCCAGTTTCTAGGGCCTTGTACAGCGATATACTTTTCGCGACAGAGGGTTCTGAACGATGGTATAGTTAAACTAAGGTCGGGATGCAAATTTCTTTTGAAATTTTTGGGAAACTTCTTCTGAAGTTTTTCCGTTCGTTTAAATATTGTAGCAATTTCTGGAGCCTAGGTGTTCATCAACCGAATGCCCTTTTTGCCGATGATTTGGATCTTGTTTTTATGTCGTCGTCTACGACGCGTGCATATTTAAACGGTTGGTCTATTCTTCAAGCAACCCGGACACAACCCGGGGACATTGAGGTAACTAAGACCACTTAATAATTTTATGGAAAATACAAATTTGCAGGAAAAGAATTGGATAAGACACGGTCTAAACATAAGCAATTCATTAGCTTTTTCTTTTACATCATATTTGAATTTGCTGTGTTGTAGAACTGAGTCGCGTTGGCTTGGACAGGGATGCTATGAAGCAACAGGCAGAGGCTATCTCTAAAGAGTATGACAGACTTCTAAAGGAACATGCTGAACTTCAGGTAAATTAATTTACTCTTTTGATGCAGAAGTGAAGAATTATAACTCTACAATATGTCCTACTTTCTTCCAAGATAGATCTGAATCAAAGACTATTCACTGGTTGGTTAGCTGAATGGATAGCAACCTTGCCTGAGAAGCAGGATGCTATTGATTTTAATCCCAGCTGGACCGTCTCTGACAGTATTCCTTACCTTGCGGACATAACCGATAGCCTTAGTTTATAGCTTTATGAATTTTAGATGATAATAATTATATGATTATAAATGTCAAATAAAATAAATGTAATTAAGTAAATAAAAGCAATAATATAATCAATATAAATAAAAGTTAATGTAAATTAAGAAATTACGTTTAATCAGAAATCTATGAATAGGATCAATCTTAGATGAGGGATATTCGTAACTAATGAGCTGAGTAGATTTAAGCTCAACAATAAAATTGATGACTTCAGCTAATGTAATAATACTCAGAAACTTTGATAAATATCATGAGTAAACCTGAATACTGACGACTTATAACGTCGTAGTAAATCTGATAATAATGATCATTGAATATAACTTTTTAGTTGTAGATTTTTCACTAAACTTCGGCGCTAAACAGCAATGATAGTATTTGCATTGTTGGCTTTTTGTAGGAAAAGCTGAAGACGTTTGAAAATGAGGATATCAAGAAGGACAACTAATCAAAACTTACACGAAACATTTGTACAACAGTTGTTGAACTCTATTAAGATGTACAAATTTTGTAATTCGCTGTTAATATGTTCAGTTTAATTCTGCCATTCGTTGATGCCACATCGCTCGTGTTACAATATTTAAGATTTCATTGACTTCTTGTGGTGTTGGGTTGCTCTACTGTGAAGAGATCAGTATCTGTTTCAAGTGTGAAATTACTGAATAATTAATCATAATAATTATATAATTGTACACTTTACAGCAGAGTCTGACACTACCTACTGTTACTTTTTATCTGCCCTGATAGGTGCTATTCGATTATGTTATTTACAAGTTGCCCACTTTAACTTTATGTATTATAGAATTAGAGTATTGACTTTATATTTGAGTAAATATAGTTATCAGATATGACTTTATCTGAGATCAGGAAACAGAGAATTAACCCGTTATCAGGACTACTGTAGTATAAATTTTGCAATTTTTCAGGGAGGTAATCTGTAGCAGTAACACTCGTTTCCATCATTGAATACATTTTGACCACAGTGATATCATTGCTCAAATGTTAGAATATTCGCTCATTTCTTTCTGAATGACCTACAGTATATAGCCGTATCTAACTCAAATTTTGTATTTTAGCATACTTTTAAAACAGCATAAATAATTGCTAAGATTAAGGATAAAGTATATTGAGAATAAAATTAACGTCTGTTTCAGTGCTACTAGTGTGTTACGAGGATTGGTCTGTCTCTGTTGGATTTTAACCCACTCGTACTGTTTGTCAGATCAGCATGATACCAACTCGCCATCTAGCCCTCTCTCTCTCTCTCTCTTAGTGCACTGCCTACTGGCAGGTCCATGGTACATAACGCCTCCACTCTTCTCTGTCTTCCGCCTTCTCTAGCCCATCTTTATATTGACGATCTTGTTTTGTCGAGTAGTTTGTGGTTATTCTTCAAGGTCATGGTAGACTGTATGGAAGAATTCCAGTTGACGACTCCAGTAACGTGATCTCTACGGCACGTGACGTATGTATGGGTCTGTGTGAGTGTCTGTGTCTTATATACAGTGTTCTTGTCCCTCTCTGTCGGTTTACGCTCTGAGCCATTCTTGAGCGACACGTCAATACTTATGTAGATTGATCATTTAAAATGTAGTGACGCTAAGGATACACATGTCTAGTCAAGTCTCAATGGCAAGTGTAGTTATACAGTGCAATTTTGTATACAATTTAGTCAGCTCTTGAGTGTTGATGATCTCAACAACAACAAATAGCAGCAATTTTTTATGCTCTCACAATCTTATAGTTACTTGTCCAATATCCAAGTTTAAGAAATAGGCTTTTCAGAGATTCTGTTTATTGCTATATTTTATCTGCTATTAATGGAGACTTTTGTTGTTGTTTGGTGCCTCACACCTGTTAAAGGAAAATAAAAATCTGTTTAATTTGTTAATTTCTATGGTATAGCAAAGACCCCGACGATGATATTGGAGTTAACTGTAGCGCTTTTATCTGAGTTTCATCATGATGGAGTGGATGAACCAGTGGGTAAATCAACTGCATACCATTTAGTTTGCATCGATTGCAGACCACATACAGGATAGCAATAAAAACAATTATTTTACAAAGAACACAATGAACTTCAAAACAATAAATTATAACCAGTTCCTCATTCTACCGGCTGGGCATCCATTCTAAATGTTTATGATGGACTTGAGCATGGCTGTACATCAGCCGAATAAACTACAAGCCACTGGTGCGAAAAGCCTGTTAGCTTAGTCATACAACTATCGATTATACTCTTATATAACGTCCACGATATGCTCGTCCAAAATATAAAAGCAAGAAAACATGACTGGTAGTTTTGTAAACATAAACCTTTAATCAAGCACTACATCGTCTCAATTTAATATAACGAAATAATTGAAAACCTTCAGCAAATCCATTAACAACATGGAGTATTTATATTTTATATAAATTGTAGCGATATAAGCAGGGGCGGATCCAGGAATTTTTTAAGGGGTGGGGGCCGAAATATTTTTTTTGGAAAGTGTACACATTTTTTGCTTACGCCGCGCCTTCTTCGGGACATGTGACGCAACCAGAAAAAATGATGTGTGGGGGCTCAACATTTCAGCATACTGCACTCTGCTCATGGAGTGAGTGTATCCCCGTCTTCCCCCCCCCCCCCCCCCCTCCACTCATACCTGTACTAAAGAGAGAGGAATACCTAAAATGACTAAAATCCTACATTTGTTTAGGAAAAAAGTAGGTTAAGTTGTTTCACTTCGGAAGAAATTTAGCGGAACTGGATCAATTGCAAAAGTGACCTAATTTTGACGGAAGGTGGAGAAGAAACACATGTTTATTTTTGTTCACATATCACACAGCACGACAGTCAACATATTTCGAATAACATAAAGGTACAAAGTAAAACGCAAAGACAGGCACACTAATACATGCAAAACCAGGCCATCAATGAGGGAGCATAACACCCTATCGAGTTGACCACCCGGATATCAATCACCCCGCTAACAAGCGTCCCATATGTCTAAATCAAACTTTTAATCAAAATAAAAGAGTGAAAGTGTCAATCATAAAAGATTTTAAATTACAACAAAGCAGAAGTTGGATGAGAAAAAATTTTTTCTTATTATGACAAATTTTCTAATAAATACTGTTTAAATTCTCTAGAAAAGGTTGGTAGCAATTTGATGTTGCGTAATATTGGTGGAATTTTATTCCAGTCCGTACACGCCTCATTTACATAAGATTATAGAATGTCACATTGGATTTTTTAAACAGATAGTTGGAGTCAAGCAGTCTAGTTGAATAATTATGGTTAGAGTGGTTGAGATCAAATATATTAGCCAATACTGTAGACTTAGGTAGATTACTGCTAATACATTTATGAATCAACTTGGCCATACAGTATTTATGCAATAGATGAACTGGCAAAATATCATAAGAAACATAAAGATCTTTAACATAACAGTAACGATGTCTTCCCTGCAAGGTTCGCAGAACTCTGTTACAAGCAATATGTAGTAGTTGTAAAACATTCCAAGTGGCATAACCATAAATTTCAATGCAATATCTTACACGAGAATATATCATAGAGAGATACAAGTTCCTGCGACAGGACATTGGTATAAATTCTCTTCGATTAAAGAGTAATCCGTTAGCACTTTTAACAGTTTTTGTAATTTTTTCGATATGATTTTTAAAACTTAAATGTTCGTCAATTTCTACACCAAGGATTTTAATACAATTAACTCTTGCAATTTGATTATGGTCCATAAATAATGTAAGATTGTTATCACGCATATACGCTTCGTCATTGGTAGACGGAAAGAAAACAATATATGCTGATTTAGCTGTATTAATAGTTAAACGATTACTTTGGAACTAGTTACAAATTTTTTTACTTGTCGAATTGGCACATGCAAACAAATCTATCAAGTTATTTCCTTTAATAAAGGCATTTGAATCATCAGCAAAAAGTTTGAATGAAAGGTCCGGGCACGTATGATGGATATCATTGACATATATTAGGAAAAGCAAAGGCCCTAATATAGAGCCTTGTGGAACTCAACTGAGATTGGTTTAGTGGAAGAAACTGAGTCGCCTATAACTGAATATTGCTGTCTATTTGTAAGATACGAGGTTAGCCAACTGAATGGTAAACCTCTTATACCATAATTTTCTAATTTATTTAGGAGGATGTCATGATCGACCGTGTCAAATGCTTTGCTTAGGTCTAGAAAGAGTCCCAGTGTATGATTTTTATTGCCTTTCTGAGAACGTATCATATTTAAACTACTGAAAATTGCGTCTACTGTAGAGTGCCCTTTTCTGAAACCAAATTGATTTTCAGAAAGTGTATTATGTCGTTCAAAAAATTCAATAATTCTGTTATATACTAGTCTTTCAAAAATGTTACTGAGGTTGTCTAGCAAAAGAAATAGGTCTAAAATTTTGTACGTCACTTTTTCCTGATTTAAAAACTGGGATAACTTTGGTTGTCTTAAATCTAGTAGGGAACACACCAGTAATAAAAGTTCGATTAATTATATGTGTTAATAGTTCAGCAATAAAGTCTGAGGATAGTTGTAGAATTTTATTAGATAAGCCATCAGGACCTGTCGAATTAGTTTTTTTAAGCGCCAGGATGGTGTTGAAGACTTCATTGGTGGTGGCAGGTTTAAGAAATAATGAATTTTGACAAGATGACGGCAAATATTGCTTAAAATTAATATTAGTTGAGTTATGGGAGTTAAATTTGGACGCTAATTTCGACCCAATTTCAGCAAAATACTCATTAAAAGTTTCAGCTATTTCCCTTTGATTGTATATTTTTTAGTGTCTTTTATCACATAACCAATTTGGGAGTTACAACGCCTTTTTTAAAGCTGCAAATATTATTAAGAATAGTATTAATATATTATTCCATATATTCTTGATGGAATTTTTTCGCGAGTCAAGATTTTTATAATATTCAATTTGGGTATTTTTGATGATTCTATCAAGATTTTTTATAGGCTTTATATAGTTTCATATCCTCTTCTTTGCTTGATTGCTTAGCTTTAAAAAATAAAGAATTCTTATGTTTAATTTTTTTCGTTAGTTCATTATTTACCCAACTTTTATCTTTAAATTTTGGAGGGGGCTTAAGCCCTCGATCCCAGCCATGGCTGTTTGCACCACTGCTCTGGGACAGAGTTCAAGTTTTTTACTTACACCCTTTTTTCTCTTATACGTATAACAATTGTTAAAGTGAAAATTAAGAGCTAGTGAAACTGTCAACATTTTTCGGGCCCCCTTCCATTATATGGGCCCCAAGTTGGGCCCAAGTAGGGCCCTCTAACGCCCTTAAAACAAATTTTCGTCTAGAAATTGCCATAGAAACAATGAAAATATAGTTTAAAATGTTTTATTTTCGGGCCTAAGTGGAGGGCCCGGGCCCTCCACGTTCCGCCACTGGATATAAGTATAGCCTACTGTAGTCTTTTAAAATGGTTCGTAGAATTATTAAACAAGCGTCATAACAAAAATTTCTAACATAACAATATAACAAGCGTATGTTCCAGCAAGCTCTATTCAGTGAGGTTGATTGTCAGCTACATACATGTAGATTAATTATTTAAAGGTACTCGTATATACAGTTAACTAAGAAACATTAATCATAAATTAATTGCATAGATTAATTATTTTAAAGGTACTCGTAAACACAGTTAAATAAGAAACATTTTTAAATTAATTACACAATCACAAGCGATTCGGGTTTATCTAGCCCCTTCTTAACGGTAAATATCAAAAACAATTTTCATTATAACAATTATAAATTATATACGCAATTAAAATTAATAACAAGTGTACCAACAGAAACAGTATTCAATCAGCTCGAGATCATTTTAGTACAAACTATAAGAGATCAGTTTAGAACGAACGATAAGCAATACTATAACAGATCAGTTTAGAATAAACGATAGGCAATACTATAACAGATCAGTTTAGAATAAACGATAGGCAATACTATAACAGATCAGTTTAGAACAAACGATAGGCAATATTATAAGAAATCAATTGAGAACAAACGATAGGCAATACTATAAGATATCAGTTGAGAATAAACGATAGGCAATACTATTAGAAATCAGTTTAGAACAAACGATAGGCAATATTATAAGAAATCAATTGAGAACAAACGATAGGCAATACTATAAGATATCAGTTGAGAATAAACGATAGGCAATACTATTAGAAATCAGTTTAGAACAAACGATAGGCAATATTACAAGAGATCAGTTTACAACAATCGATAGGCAATATTACAAGAGATCAGTTTACAACAAACGATAGGCAATATTACAAGAGATCAGTTTACAACAAACGATAGGCAATATTATAAGAGATCAGTTTACAACAAAAGATAGGCAATATTATAAGAGATCACTTGAGAACAATTTAACAAACGATGGGCAATACTATAAGGGATCACTTGAGAATAAACGATAGGCAATGCTATAAGATACCTCTTAAAAACAAACGATAGGCAATATTATAAGAAATCACTTAAGAATAAACGATAAGGTATCACTTGAGAACAAACGATAGACTATGCTATAGTCTATAAACTACAAGCAATACACATCACAAGACTTTTATTATAATCTAATCGACAGCACAGATATTGCGCACTAAGTTTGAATCTCGTATATTAAAACAATTCAACAGAGATTAAATATAATAAATAAATGTTTATTAGACATAAGTCATTCACTAATGAGAGACAAAAAGGAAAAACAAAAATATCTCACAAATCTATTCACGAATACATATTCTGTAAGTTTCGTTCTGAAGCCCAATTAACCTTAATATCTAAATAAAATATCGTTTCTCCAACAAAATTTATATTAACTTTTATTAATCCTGCCTTGTTAATAAATATGTAGGCCTATATATATATATATATATATATATATATATATATATATATATATATATATATATATATATATATATTTCTTTAAGTCCCGACAGAAGCAGCAGAAGTGTTTGCGTTAAAAAGAGTTCAAGAAAATGAGCCGAGCATTGCTGTGAGCTAACTGACTGGTTGATGAAGGAGTTGAGGAAACTTCTCTCGTAGCTGAACCTCAAACATACTTCTAACCATCCCACCTGTCACTTCACTCAAATCCTGACACACACACACAAAGACCAGTTTAAGTTCTATATTCTGATTTGTACATAAAGGCAGTGATAAAAACCAAGATAGCTTTACTATTGATTTAAATTATTGGTAAAACTATTTTGGCTTTTATCACTGCAATTAGTAAAAACTACATCATTTCAAAATGAAAGCATAAAATACCGAAAACATCGGGAAAAAACTGTATTGGTTCAATTTCACATTAGCTATAGCTTTTGGATAGCCTTTAATATATTAATTATATTTGTCAATATATTAAATACCCAGATATAGTTAATTATATTAGAGAGAGGCTACTAAAGCAGATGACTGCACAGACTAAAAGCATTTACACGACGTGCTACAAAGGCAGGTTACTGCAGCAATGTGTCAACTGTAAAGATCTTTGCTCGTCAGCTGATAGCAACTATTCTAACAATTCTAGATTGCCGGATAGTATGCAATGACTATATTTATTCAATTGTACAGAATTTTGTTAATGGATGGGGCATGTTTGCTAAAGTTTAGTATTTATTATTGATTAAAATTTTAAGCAAAAATTAAAACCACCGATTAAAAATTAAAACCAACAAACTCTGTGAACAGACTACTGAATACCCATAGAGCATCAAATATGTCTAAACACTTTTAAGTGTCAGTTAGACAAGATGTTTTAGCAGGATAGAACATGCATACGGTATACCATCAATAATATGGTAAAGAATGAAGTACAAAAATATACGATAAATACTCAACAAAGCAATCGAAGGACAAAACAAAGGAGATAAACAACCACCATCGTTACCTTTGAGTCCTTGGAATCTTTAGTGACAGAAGGAAGCTTCTGAGCATCAAACACATGTCTCATATCTTTGACAAAGTCTTCAACATTCTTATAGCAGCGACCTCGTAGACGCACAAAGATGTCATCAAAGTGAAAGGCTGCAGGAAAACAGTTACCATGTACACACACTGCACTGGAAACATCGTTCATTTGAGAGGTCATCTGACTGGTATCGGGTTTATTAAACAGCTTTTCAACGATACGAGAACTAGAAGATTCGCTACAGGATGTCGTTTTTGACAAACGTTTGCCAGTTCTACAGGCATCAGATGGTGCGTATCTAAGCAATGGTTGAGAACCAGCAGGAGCTGGCGACAACGATACAGCACTTGGTGTGGTGGGCTGAGTGATGTTAGGAGAAAACTGAGACAGCTGTAGAGCAGAGGAGGACTTCCTACAAGAGCAGTCTGACATCTGGTGAACATACAAAAATCTCATACAAAGGAAGGCCCACTATCAGTCTCATAACTAAGTGTAAATTTACGGCACTTTTGCTACTTCTAAAGATGTTACCAAACATGTCTGTTTTAAGATATCATACAGTGATGCAACTCTTGTACCAGTTGCTGACCAAGTTGATAACTTGTAAGCTTGCCTGACTGGCAAGAGGTCATGGTCTTTAACCCAGCCATAAAACTGGTCTTTAGCAATACACTTGTGTTCAGAAACAGACGTCAAACATAGCTTCACAGCCTCTTTTACTTCCTGCAACCTTCCACCCTAAACACAAGTTCAGGAGAGCTAGGCAAGTCAAGCCCACGTCAGTAATGTAGATAGGTTTTCTAGAATTCAGATTTAATTCAGCTGTATACTATTGTAAAGTACAGATGTTCTTGGATATATAAATTTATTATCAAATATTTGAAAATTCTCAGGAAGTAATCAGTCGAACAAGCGGGACGTTGGAGGGCCTTATATCTGGCAACAACTAGGCCTAGTTTGATTGTAATATTGGACTAAGATTCCTAAAGACATTACATTCGAGTTCAACTGCAATAGGCAATCCTAATGCCACTAATTTCTGTCTAGAATACATGAAAGTGGAAACTTGTGGCAATGGAGTACTAGTGAAGAATTAATGTAAAAAATATTACAATATAGAGACAATATTAAAAAGTAGTATTAGTTTGTGTATTTAGTGCTGCTGTTATAGCTATGCATGTACAAATTACAAATATTACACTTTATCATTTGTATTAGCGACTTAAGCACAAAGTAAGTGAAAATTTATATAATTCAATTGTAAAATATTACCCATTAGAATTTATTAATAACGGTGCTGACAACCTAAAAACTGAATGAAATTTATATAAGCTATTGTATGTGAAATTACCATTGTAATTATTTATATTTAGACAATCAATATTTGAAATATTAAATACCATAGGCCATTAAGAATCTGTTTCTCACAATTATAAAAAAGCAAAGTTTTGCATTTGTTTCCGTATCACAAATGATAATGACAGAAATGGTCCAGCCATCTGAAAACAAAATTTTAGTACAAAAGCTAAATTAACGTACTCTCAGTATGGATCAGAACTCATGTCCTGGAGCGTTGGTGTCTATCCCACTAGCATAGAGCAAATGATAGGCCTGCAATTGATGCCAATATCTTTATGACACAGTAAGTTAGAATTCATACAATTATCACTGTTACCATTCAGTTTTTTAATGGTAATTAAACATGCATGCATTATACATGTAGACAAGACATGCATGTAAACTTACGTGTTCACAATCAGTATTGGGTTGAAACTCATATGCAAATGGGTGCTCAAAGAGTATGTTCAAGATTTCTTGACACTTCTTCACCTGTCCATAGATCAGAGTTTAGTAGCAAATGTCCCATAAATATTAACAGGTATAGAAAATTTGCTACTTCGAAGAGAATTTGAAGCTTTGATATATTATAATGTTAAATATTTTAAAGAAGTTAAAATACATAGATGTGATAATGCTCAGATTGTTCCTAGAATTAAAAAAACGCCAATATTAAACATCAAAATCAGTAACCACAACTGTGATATAACTCCATATATGGTTCAAATACAGTTAAGCAATAATAGATACAATAAATTTGAAGAAGCTCAAATGGCTAACAAAATTATTTTGTTGGTTTACAATCTTAACATCCAATCTTAAGCCACGTGATAATGCTGCGGCCCAATGACTCCATTAAAAGTCAAGATCATAAAACCCATAGATAATATATGAACACATACATAATACCACTAAACAGTAAATACACCTCCATGTATCTTCATTATTAAGTACCGTTTTAACAAATGCATCTTGTTGTAGCCCACACATCAATTCTATAAAAGTTAATTCCCTAAGCTTGATCATTATAATTATTTCCTACAGTGCTTTAAAGCTTGCTAAATACAATGCTCAAGTCATCTGTGTTACAGAAGCATTTTAACTACTTGAAATCAGTACACTTAAAAATTACCATTTTGCAATCAATAATTGGTGGCTGAACTGAAATAGTTAAAATTGTCAACTGTAACCACTTACGTCATTCAGAGCCATCCTTTTAGATGTGTCTGTCCTTCTTGACCGTCTCTTTTTCCATGGAGCCATTGTGTAATGTGACAATTTTCTACCATCTCTTACGCAAACACCACCTACATTAGAGGTATCGATCTTGGAAGAAAGCTTGGTAATGTCAGAGTTCATTACAGCAAGAGCTGAATCAGACAAGTGCCAGTCTAGGGCAGAAGATATAGAATTCAAAGTTCTTCTCTTCGACTGAAATAAATTAGTCTGATTATCTATAAAATAGCTGCTATCTAAACTTTTGTTCCACAGCCGAGTTTTCACATTTCTCTTTCCATATTTCATAGAGGAGGAACAATGACAGATGACATCTACTTCTCTGTCAACTTTCCGAAGTCTTTTAACCGTCAGATAATTATCTGAAACACTTGTATTGACATTCTTCGAAGCTTCAAGATCAGCCGCTAACAAATAGTCTACAAGAGCAGAGAGTGAGTTGAGAGTACGTCGTTTCGAGCGAATGGAATTAGCTGTATTGTTTCTGAGATCAATTTGACTCTTTATATTATGTTCTACAGATTTCAATGTCTGTTTCTTCATCGAAGTCCTGCTTTGATCACTTCGGACGAACTTAGGTATTTGACGCTGTTTTTCTGTTTTATCCTTCAAACCAGTATTTACTACACTTTTTGAAATCACATCATTAGATGACAGACTATCGTCAGGAGTCTCAGGACAACCCACAACATTTCGTAATCGATCACGGCATGCGCTATTTTCATAATCAATTATGATTTTTTCTAATAAAACTATAGGATGAAGATTTTGAGGGCTTGGTAGATCATTCCTACAGCTATAATTGCAGCAAACAGGAGAATTATGCACTCTCGTATATTCTCTATCGTCGAAATTCCCAGAAGATTCCTTGGAAGCTGAACAAGAGTTTTCTGAAAAGGACCTGCCACAGTCAGTATGATGCTCTAAGGATATTTCATGCTTTGCATCTTGAACAAGCCTTCCAATATCATCCTTCAAAGTAGACTCACTCTCAAGTGAACTGAAAGCATCTACCATACCATCTTTAGTAAATTGACCTTTTGTGATTAATTCACAAATCCCATCTTTCTCTTCAATCCAACAAGCACAGTTGGCAGAGGATAGTGCTGTGTTTTTGCTAGGATTTTCAGAACAGTCACTCACGTTTTCCTTAAGTTCTCCGGTCACTTTATTTGCAGCTAATGCTTCATTAATTACAGTACATTGAAAATCATTACCCAATCTGTCAGAAATAGATTTTAATAAATCAGATGCTTCAACGTTCTGCTTCTTGCAGATTACATTATGTACATCAGGTCCAATTAGATCATTAGAGCTCAAATCTGTCTTAGAACCCTCCGTATCTGAACCGCAGAAGATTTTTCTCAACCAGATCCAGTAGTCATCTGAGTTATTCTTTTCTTCGCTCGCTTTCTTCTGGTGCAATCTCCTTCGCCTTTTCATGGTTTTAGTCATTGAACATCAAATGTTCATCAATAACTATTCATATTCAAAAATACAATACAGTTGTAATATACTGATCAGTAATATTTAAAGTAATCACAAAAGTATCTAAACCATAAAATTTATGATGTAGCATTCAAATTAAGATATTTAATACATTTTAAGATAATAAATTTATAAATTCTAAGCCTTATATTGTGCTTGGCTTGAAATCAGCAGCCTAATCTAAATAAGTCAGGATGGACCAAGAAGCAGTTTGCTCATGATACTGCTAATGCTATGAGACCATCCCTAGACAACCTTGTATGTCTCACTTAATTAAAGTGATGCAGCCTGCTGTTACTCGGTCTTCTAAATTAATTACTCTTGTGAGACCTAGCTTACATTCGCGCTCTAAGCTATCTAATCGTTCTTTCCAGCACGCTGCACCGCAGATCTGGAATTCTCTTCCATCTAATCTTCGGAAATCTTCATTTGAAGCACATCGGCCTTTGCTTTCCTATGATCAGTTCCATAGGCAGTTGAAGACCTATCTTTTCCATCTCTCTTTTCTATCCAGTGTCTATGAGCAGCGACCTGAGCTTAAACCTCCTTTTCTTTAATACCCTGTACTTTGGACTGATTATCTGGATTTTGGAATTTGCACCGTTTTGGACCATCTTTTTGCTCGCCGGCTTGATTTTGTCTCAATAGTGCTCGATGTTGTCATTGATGACAGTAGCACTCTAATTGTTGTTGTTATTATTATTATTATTATTATTATTATTATTATTATTGCTAACCAAGCATTTGCATGAGTTACAACATAGTTATGTATTACAACATACTATTTTTGTACAAATTGCATAGATTGCTCATTGCATTTAATATTACTAATTACAGACGGTACATGTAAATGGACCCCTATTCGAATATCGCTGATAGAAGAGTTGTCACAGTCCTGTAAACGCGGACGAAACTTTTATGAATTGTTACTTTTTTAAAGTTTCAGAATGTTTACAAGTTTTAAAACAGTCAACGATCAGCTGTTCGCCACTTTTCTAATTCTGGCTTTGAACAACAGCAACAACAACATACATTGAGACTTTCATTTCATTAAGAAAGTGCTTTCAGGAAGTCATTTTGTAAAGGATAAGCTGATTGATCTAATTAATCTCAAGCTTGGCTTAACATAAATTAATTTTATTATGCTGATTCGGGAGCTCATAAATACTTGTAACAGCTATCTGACCATACAAAAATTGTAGAGAAAACATTTAATAGAATTAAAGCGTGCATGTAACTATAATCAGCACTAGAAGCTATTGAAATGTCTCCAGCAACAATTAGTAATTAACTCAGTCGATCTTTGATCTTAGATGGATTAAGATCTCGAGCTACAAAGTCAGCAGATATCGCGGAGGACATACACCATCATGAAGAGATATTGTTGCAGGAGCGCTTAAGTCATCTTTGGCTTCGGCATTTTAATCTATTCTATGAGCTAAGTTATAAATTCTATAATAAGAAAAGCTAAGCAGACGTGTTGAAGCCGTAATTTACATAGATCTGCGAATCTATAATTTAAAGATGAGTAGCAAATCAAAATGTTTGAACAGCAAATTTAAATTACTTTTAATCCAAGCTAAATTTACAGGCAAGTCGAAAATGTAAACAAAAACTTTCGATGTTAGTCCATTAGTTTATATAATTATATTATATAATATTGTATTATATATTATACTATATTAATATTATATTATATATTATATTATATAATTAGCAATACGGACTTATGTGACAGAATACCAGAAAAGCCATGGAGTGAATTAATAAAATTCAAAAGACTCAGTTGGATTGGACATATGCTAAGATTGGATGAAAATACTCCAGTAAGCAAAGCTCTAAATTATAGAATAACAAATAATAAAATTAAACTAGGTATGGGAAATAAATATACTTTAATTAAACAATATAATAAGGACATAGAACAAATAGACGCAAAATATAACCTAGCACAGAGTGATGTGTACGATCTTGCCCAGGACGGGTATCAGTGGAGACAGAAGATGAAAGAGGCTGCTCTGGTGTCCAAAAAGTGACGTCACGCAGAGAAAAGAAGAGGAAATTTATATTGTCGGGTAGACAAAATCACCTTTTAGTGATACCGGGACATTTAATGTGTAAAGCTGAATTTTTGCCTAGTTGTAGAGAGTGTTAAAGACTACTCGTATGGAAGGTTCCCCATTTCTAGGACCTCGGGGAAAAAGTTATAACCATTTTAAAATGACTGATTTTGTTAAGGAATATCGACATTAAAAAAGGACAAATACACCTCATATTTGTTTATTTTGAGCGATATATATAGTAAGATTTTGATATAAGTTTGGAAAATTAAACAATTAATTGTAATTGATTTCTTTGCTACACGTTAGAAATATGTTATTTGAATCCTGTAATGGGATATTAGTAATAAAACTTCTAATTAATTTCGAAACTGTATTTCGGTAATTACAGCTAATGAATAATTTTTATTAACAAATTCTTATATTATAATGTAGATATTAATAAAATTAGTTACACTTATCCAGGGATTAAAAATCAGCTAATTATAGCTCTTGAGAGATGGCTGAAGATTTGCGAGAGAAACAATTTCCTGAAAATCAATGCATGATTTTTGTTTTATATGCAACTGATGTTGATAATGTACAGTTGATGTCACTCAAATGTCTAATTTCAATTTCATTTGTTTTGAAACGTTGTGGGAATTTGTGGACATGAGCTGCAGATTTTAGCGTAATAGAGCACTTTGCTATTTAGTAATCTATTCAATGTAAACTCAATCAAAGTTAAATCGAATCATATTACTTCACTCGGCATAACTTGTATAGCTTCTTTACTGTAAATTAGTGTATAGTGAAATAATATTTAATAATGAAATTCGCTATTTCTTGGAATTCTTTCCATTTTATTTGCTCTATATGCATGTCTCTCTTATTAAGTGTCGTATATAGCATTATTTTTTACTTTCTTGTGCAGAAAATTAAAATGTAAAATTATTTGTGTACAAAAAATGCAAAAGCGTAAGCAAAGTAAACTAAGCTCAGAGTTAAGCCGGACGACTCGAAAGCTTGCACCAAATACGTCAATAAATATTAGATTACCAGAGGCTAGTATGTCTCGACTATCGGACCAGTTAACTGATAGGAGTCACACGTGTAAGGTGCAGGAGATGTTGATCAAGTTTCAGCGTGAGGCTCTATTTTGTGATACTGTGCTGATGACTAAGGATGGAGAAAAGGTGTACGCTCATAGCGTTCTACTGGCAGCAATCTGCCCTGCTTTACTCTGTGCTCTTAATCAACATCCGATGATTAATCCATCGCAAAATATTGTTGATCTCTCGCTGTTTGATTCTGATGTGGTTTCTGACTTTGTCAAGTTCATATATACTGGAAGGTATGAAAGAGGCAAATGTCAGATGGCTTTTAGAGAGCTATTAAAGACAGTAGGTGTGCCTTTGAGTAATGATGGTGAAACTGGGAAGAATAAATATCTGGAAAAGTCATCTGAAGTAGCATCTGTTAGTGGCTACAATAGCGTCATACATTTAGAAGAAGCGAATGCTGAAAAACCAAAGCAGTCCGATGCTGTGCAGCATGGCAATGATGGATCCATAATGATATCATCACAAGTTAATAGAGGTTCTCAACATTTTGTGCCTAAAAGAAGAGGTAGACCACCTCGTCCAGTAAGAAAAACAAATCTTAGTGACTCAGCTGTTTTAAATACAACAAATAATTCTTCTGATAGAGTTGATCACGTTTCTACAGAAGTGGTTGTTTTTGATAAACTGGAAAAAGTAAATTTGCAAAGTATTCAATTAGCTGGAACTCGGGATAGCTTATATAGGCCAAGAAATCAGCTCTCCAGAATACTAGCTCAATCTGAAAGGAGAATTCAGAAATTACTTATTGAAAATCATGAAGAAATAACGGTGAAAGAGGAAACAGATGTTTATCATCAAGCAATAGATCAGGAAACTCATTCTCTTCCTATGAGTGAAAGCAACGGTGTCAATCACTCTGTTATCAAAACTGACAATTTTACCTGTCCCTTTTGTGACTATACCTTTCAATCTGCAAGAAGACTCGATCGACACAAATGGTCACATTACCAGCGCGAAGATGGTTTGTATATGTGCAAAGTGTGCGGTAAGGTACTCGAGCAGAGAGACAGCTTACGTAAACACGTTCGACTGCACGAGGTGGGAAGCAAGCGTTTTATGTGCACAGTGTGCGGTCACCGTGTGCAGAATATGACTCGTCTGAAGTCGCACATGAACACGCACACAAACGCTCGTCCAAATGTGTGCGAAGTTTGTGGCTTGTGCTTCAACGACGTGGAGTACCTGACTAAGCACATGAGGCATCACACAGGTGACATGAGATATGAATGTCGATTCTGTCACAAGAGATTCATCAGAAATGATTCGAAGAAGAAACATGAGCGTGGGCACACAGGAGAAAAGTAAGTTCTAATTATGCTTTAGATTTCTCTGTTGTATTTGTATTGGTTTTAATTTAATGTGTAATTGAACTTATTGAAAAGTTAAGTTTAATAGTACTTTCATTGTTCTAAGGCAGTGGTTCTATAGTTCAGTGGTCATGTCGGCGCTCGTAATGTAGTAGGCAGAGAATTGGAACGAGGGACAGGAACATCAGAAGGAAATGGAAAACAGTGATACTGCATTAGGGGCAAAATGAGCATCAATTTTTATTCTTCTGAGAATTAGTCTTCCGCAAAAATTCTAGTTTGTCCTAGAAATACTTCTCACTTTATTTTAAGATTCAAACTACTTTAAAAGCTCACTGGGTGTGCTTTTAAAAAAGTTTGCACTGATGATTGTTTTTATGACCCAGTGTGTTGTTTGTCGTTTTCGTTGTTTCCTCCTTTCTACTCCATGGTTACTCATAATCATTGCATTTGATAACGCTCTGCTGCTAGCCTACGTGAATCTAAGAATAATCTTCCAACACCCTGAGTATTTTATTCATTCAAAGCTGTCAAGATTCGGTTTTCGGTTATCACTTATCATGTACCAACTGCGCCCAACTTAGCTTAACTTCGTTTACCGGGCGTCGATATGCCAGGTAAACTAACTCCCGCCCATTGGTTCATTGACGTGCAGTTAAACCAAGTGTTCTAAGGTAGCTTTTAAATCCTAAGAGGAGCTCTTGTCGCAAAACCAGTTGCGATGGAAATTACTATGATTCATTACGAGATGTGAAAATCAATTGATTTTAGTTTATTGAAAACTATCTATGAACTAAAATCAATCACAAGCCATTGTGGTATAGTGGCAAGGCGTCAGAATTAAGATCCTTAGACATTCTGCAGTTAGGTCTCCTTGTTATAGTTTCCTTGCTTAAAGAATAACCTTTTATCACCCTATATAGAGTTTGTATTTTGCTGATTGACCTAGGATTTGAACCTAGGCACTTCTGAGGAGCACCCTATAGAATATTAATATCAGTATTCCAAACCCCTCCCCTTGTACTGAAAAGGTTATATGGCTTTTTAATGTGAAATAATTTTCAAATTCTCATCAATTACGTTTATTGTCACATTGCTAACTCTATATGTATATAATTTCATTAAATTATATACATATAGAGTTCCACTGTTCCGTTAAGATAGTAAGTTGATAGAATGCTGGCTAATAGAGGGTTCAGGCTTTATTTTGAAATATTATGTTATCCTTACTACTATTCATACTAGGCACTTAACAACAATTATTACACATGTACAGTAGCTAACATTTCATTTTTTGAATACATTATGATTTAAGCTTCGAGTATATTCTGGGTCACTGTATAAAAAATTGACAAACCGTTGCCTGTGCGTGTCATAAGAAGTAGTGAAACTCTAATTGAGGAAATTAACGAGAAACCAATTCAGACGCCGTTTTATGCCAACTAAAGTGCGCCATTAAGGCAACCCTGAAAGCCTGATAAGACACAGACTTTGCTATTTGATCAACTGTATGAGTGACGAGTCCTTACAGAGCAGAGAGTGAGAAGGAATATGTACTTTGAACCTGGCATTTTTCACAGATCTAAAGAGAGATGATTTGAATAGAAATAATAAACACCATAAATTATCCAAATTAGTTTTGCAACTTCATTTGTGCAATACAATATTTAAATAGGCAATGTAAGTTTTAATTTACAATTTATATTAGAACTACATTACAGCAATAATACTGAATATTTTTTAGTAGTAACTACTATATTGCTTAGCAGGAATTAAAGCATTATGATCTATCTAGTGTTTTATTAGCTGATCTTCATTATATTAGCTGCCTTCAGTTGTTGCAAATTCATGAACTGCTTGTATATTTTAATGTTGTAGAAATGAAGCTCTATTTTTCTTTCAATAATCTTACTTCTTCATTGTGTTCCTCGTATTACTACTGCATTGTTTTTACTACATACATCCTTATACATTGTTTTTCTGACCGCGGATCAGAATGTGCGGGGTTCAAATCCTGGGCTCGCCCGTCACTGACATCGCTTTCAAGTGAGGAAACTAACATTAACATTACCTGTATCAGCTTTATTGACGTTAAGGTTAGCTATACCAGCTTTATTGACGTTAACATTAGCTATATACCAGCTTTATTGACGTTAACATTAGCTATACCTGCTTTATTGACGTTAACATTAGCTATACCAGCTTTATTGACGTTAACATTAGCTATACCAGCTTTATTGACGTTAACATTAGCTATACCAGCTTTATTGACGTTAACAGTAGCTATATACCAACTTTATTGACGTTAACATTAGCTATACCAGCTTGATATACTATTACGCAGGCCCTACCAGTGCCAGACATGTGGGAGTTGGTTCACATCAACGATTGGGCTCAAGTACCACGCGCTCCAGCACTCCGGTGAACGACCTCATCGATGTTCTCAATGTCAAAAATCATTCCGCAGCGGCACGAGACTGCGACAACACATTCGTAGCGTTCACATCGACAACAGTGAAAAGCCTTATCCTTGTCAGATATGCGGCAAGGCGTTTGCCATCAACAGTTATCTCAAGCAGCACATGCGTATACATAGTACAGAGAAGAATCGTAAAAATATGAAAGGAGCCGTTGAATATAATGTGCAAGAGTTGCAGGCTTCTAATTCACGGGAGGAACAAAGCGTGGTGACTGTATAGATAATGCAGTTTTATTGCGTGTTTTGTACACTCGTTATGAGATCATTCTAGTTAGTTAGTCAAGGTCAGATCCGACGACGTTGGCCTAATTTTAGTAATTTTTATAAAGAATTACTTAGCATTAGAATTACTACTAACGTATGCAATACAGGGAAGATTTAACGTCTGGTTCCTCACATCCCAGTGATGTCACTCAGGGACTAGTACAGAATATATTATTTAAATAATCTAATTATTTAAATAGGTAATCTACTTTGATGTCGACATCAACTTGTAGAGATAATTACATGGCATAACTTACATCTCAATCGTCACTGACGACTACATCTGCTTTAATTTTTAACTAATACAGTTCACTAACTCCGGTAATTTAAAAAATTATAGATTAAAACTAACCACTAACTCCGGCAATTAATCTATGGATTGTAATACGTGGTATGAGATTCGTTACAAGATGGACAACAAAAGGTCATCTTTACATTATTTTTCATAATGACATCCCTTACTATTACCAAGTTCAGTTTCAAGCCTTATCACTTTGCATCATAAAGAAATTAGTCCACGATATTAATATTAAATTAACTTAAACTAAAGTTTGCTTTAACATTTTTAACAAATATTAATCATTTGTGATCCTTTTCATGAATTGGCTAAATATTAAAGCAAAAAAAAGCTAGTGTTAACGTCAGTTATTACAACAGTTCTTTCAATTATTTCAAGTTCTGTTGACGAACCTAATCCATATGTTCTGTGCCACTCGGAAAATCTGTTAGGTTTTGTTCGGTTTTGTTGATCGAATCAGAAGATACATTCAATTCTTTCACAGTATCCTCTACATGACCTTCCACATGATCTTCCACATGATCTTTCACATGACCTTCCCTGTCATTTTCATCATCCTTGATTTTCTGCTCTTGAGAACAGCTCTGGGAAACAGCATCATAATTTATCTCTAGAATGCTTTCTTTATCATCCTTGCTACTTTCACTAGCATCGTCGACAAGCATGTCTTCTGCTTTATCAATCTCTTCCACATTATTATCTGTTAGTTTAGCCTCACACTCTTCATCTTTAATTTCTTGACTCTCATGACTAACTAAGGACATCTCTTGATTGACAGTATCTGCCTGGTCAACAAGGTCATCATTATTTTCTGTGTGGACCTTCCTATGTGCGGCAGCAGCAGGGAGCCGTTCAAACTTCACCCCACATGTGCCACAGACATAGCGTCTGGCTCTGCTACACCCACGGGAAACAGTTATCTCAGCGGCTCCTGTGATCTCAGCAGATTCATTAAGCATGCTCGATTTATCCAGAGCTAAGTCAGATGTCTCCATTTCTTCTGCACCACGTTTACGGATACCACGTCTGTGTGCCCAGAGCTCATGACGAATTCTCTCCAAGTAACCAACGCAACGCTTTCCACACATGCCGCAAGTCCAGGAATGCTGATATTTGTGCATGGCACAGTGTTCCTCCGAGAAATCTCTAACATTGTGCCACCTGTCACATGTGTCGCACACGTGCACGGTGCTGTCAATGTGACGAGTCATATGACGCCAAAGACGTGTTCTGTACAGAAACTTGGCATTGCACACCGTGCACTGGTGAGGAACAATCAATGGCGCTCCATGTGATTGAAAGGAATGCCTTCGCAGGTCACGCCTGGTGGCCAGAACAGCATCACAAGTGGAGCACGTGAATCCAGTACCATCTGCATTGGTCCAGTGCTTCCACATGTGCGTATTGAGAGACATTTCTCTCTTGAACACACGGCAGCACTGTTTGCAGGGATACTGCGGCTGTTGGGTCAGCGACTTGAGAAAGCCTCTGAATTGCAACGAGGTTTCTCTGCGACCAGCATGAGACGACTTGAACTCTGCCACACTCTCTTCATCGTCCTGCTGCTCATCGTCCAGCTGACTCGACTGAACTGACTGCGCATCAGTAGTCAATGCACTCTGAGAGTCATCCGTCATCAGATCTAGAATGACAGCCTTACTCTTCTTATCAGACTTTGTATACTTGCGTTTCGCACGAGGCTCCGTACTATCTGCCTTACTCTCCGAAACTTTAGCTTTAAGCAAAGCCTGCTCTATTTTGCTTAACTTCTTTTGCTTAAGCTTCTCCACGCCATTCTTAGGTTTTTTTGATGATCCTTTAGACAACACTTTACTATCAGCTTTTTCACCCTGCTTGCCACCATCATTTACGCTACCACTGGCTCCATCTTTTACATTTTCCTTCTCCGGCGGATCTTCACCTGGAAAGAGACCTGTCTCGTTTTCATAGTTCTCTAAAAAGACTCCGAGTCGGGCACAGATCTGCTTTATGCTGACAGCATTGGGCATGTAAACTTGACCGGTGTAGAAGAAGTCGAGCACTTGAGAGACTAGCACTCCGTTGCAGTCTGAGAGGTCGATAACATTAGGCTGACGATTAGAGAAGAGTTGCTGATTGAGAGCAGAGTACAGCGTAGATGAAACAGCAGCCAGTACAGCGCTGTGAGCATACACCATACCTGTAATCAACCAACATTTTATTTCAGTCTTTGAAAACTAACAAATTATACTGTCGCGCAGTTAACTCTTTCATCATCATCTTCCCTTGAATCCCAGTTTAACTAGGGTCCGGATATGAATAGACTGTCTTAAATCCTCTCTGTCCTACATCATATCATCCATCAGTCAAGCCCCTATTTGAGACTTTGCCATCCGTATAAATTTTTGTAGCCATTTCTGTAGCCTAGGCGCTCACCAACCGAAAGCCCTTTCTGACATTGGTGTGGATCATTATGCTTTAGTCGCCTTTTACGACACGTGCAGTCACTGGTTGGTCAATTCTTCAAACAATCCGGACACAACATGGGCGCTGTTAACTCTTTAAAACATTTTTAAATTTCTTAATTTTTGGAATGATTGTAACACTAATTATTTTATATGCTATAATTATTACTATATGTATTTATTATTATCTTTAAATTACTATATCTGTTATATATTATAATTTTGAATTATGGTAATACTATAATTATAATTTAAATTTTGTTAGTAAAAGAACTTATGACACCTGGCTATACCGTATGGCATATAGCACTATAACATCCCTGTCGAATCTGTATATAAAACTATCTATATAATCTAGATTATATCTAGGCGACAGCCAATCAGAGAAATAAAATTTACTATTATCTATTTAAAATTTACTATTTACTATTTTCTACTATTTCTATAGATCATAATATACTTTACTTGTATGATTGCTCTAGACATACTATACCAAAATAGCACTGAATGTTATACTAACAATATTATTATATTGCTATTTAAGAAACTATGACTTGATAAATCCAGCAACAAGCATAAATCTTCATCGGCAGCAACTCAAATCTGAGCTAACTAAAGACAAAATCAAGACATATTTTTATATAGATTACCTTTAAAATATGAGAAACTGACTCGAGTCTACAAACCAGTTTTAGTTATGATCAATGTGTCGCAGAACAAGCCTTTCTTCTGATAGCAGTGCAGCGTGCTGAAGATGTTACGTAAGTGTTCAGCCCCTGGCACATCATCTGAGTCACTGCCCACTTTTGTACTCTGCTTACCTTTACATCATAGAAAGTATCTTATTTTATGTCTCTATGAGAGATAACAGAGGCTGATCTAGTAAAATCTATATGTTTTAAGTTGCAAATAAAAACACAATGAATATATCAGGCTAAAGGCAATGTACACATAACAAAACTTACGAATGTAGGAATAAAAACAGGAATATAAGATAGATCAATTGGTAAATTGGCTCGATTGGAGGAAACCACAAATCTATTTATAATAATTTTTAACAATTTATTTAATACTTTGCATTCCTTCAAGATAAGTCCTTGCATTGCATCACACTGCATGTTGTTTTACGTATAGTATACAGATTCACATATCAGCTCATATCAAAATGCCAACTCGAAAATATTAGCGAACATTAATCAAAGTTTATAAAAAAACTGCTAATTATGGTATTACCGAACAGAGCTATGGCTCTTTTATGGTAGCCTCTTTCGTATTGTTATTTGTTTATCTAACTACTTGCACGTTCCTATTGTTTGTATAATCTGTGCTGTGATGAACAAATAAATGATACTAAATGGGAAAAAAAAATATTAGCGAAAACATGCCTTTAATGTCTAAGTAAGATTTGTCTCACCTGTTAGCACAACGGCTCGAAAATCATCCACAATTTTGTCAGGCCTCAATGACCAACTTAAGAGAACCGATGCAGTAATGTGGACCACGCTTCTTACAGTAGTGAAGCATGGATGGTAGTACAGGAGGATATCAGGAAACTAGAAGCATTCGAAAAGTGGCTATGGAGAAGATCCAATGGACTGATAAAATTATGAATAAAGATGTGCTAAATATGGTAGATAATATAGACAAAATATTTATGAATATCCTTGGGAATAGAACAAAGAACTGGACGAGTTCTGTCCAGCGAAGGAATGGTTTAATAAAAGAGGTAACTGAAGAAAGAATTGAAGGAAAAGGTTAGAGGGAGAACAAGACATGAGATGATGGATTCTTTGAAAACTAATATATAAAGTGATACGATAAGAAAAGCAGATGACAGAAATATGTGTAGGAGTTATATGCCATGGACCTGCCAATAGGCGGTGCACTAAGAGAGAGAGAGAGAATGATGGTACAGTACATTCAGTTGCAAATGCTTTCTGTGTGATTTGTCACAAATCATCACTTATTATAGATCGAACTCATAGTATTAGAAATAATGAAATTGGTGTGAAAATTAACTAAAATTAATAATTAATTATTTTACTTAAATATGTTTCATCATTACCAGTAGCATGGCAATAAGATTTGCGCCCACAAGAATCTGTAAACATGACAGTGCGTACAAGAATCTACTAAGAAGACAATGCTACCAAGATACTGCTAACTAGACACTACCATCAAGATAATGCTAACTACAGCATACCTTGTTTGACAGGACGAGTAATGTGGCTGTAGTTGTAACGCTTCCTCGGTGTTGTGACCTTAGACGATGGAGTTGCAGGCATTCCTTCATTATCGTGATTATGCACGCCTGGGTCACAAATCTGAAAACATTGAAAGAAATCATCCAGTAAACCAGGAGCAGTTACATGAGCACTAGGGATCAGTTTGTGCGGGGTTCAAATCCTGAGCTCGCCCGTCACTGACATTGCTTTCGAGCGAGGAAACTGACGTTAACATTAGCTTTACCAGTTTTAAGGATAACCTCAAATTGTAAATACACTACAGCACAATGTTCCTCATTTAACCAGATTTGTGGACCTCGACACCTGGTCTTTGGTCTCGCAGGTGCTTAAGGCCAAGTTTTGCCAGTCATGGTCCTGAGGTTCCAGTTTCGGTCTTATCTCGAGCGATTGGTCTCGGATATTAGAGACCACTACGTATCATTATGACTATTTTCAAGAAGTTGTGAATGAACAATTTGCAAGAATTGTACATGTAGTACAAATTACGTGTTTTAGTGATTTTTCTTACTGATAAATTGTTGTATAGGCTATATATATATACATGTATATATATATATATATATATATACATGTATATATATATATATATATATGTTATGTTATCTGTTATGTTTGCTGTTTTATATATATATATTCTGTATATATATATATATACTGTATATATATACTGTATATATATATATATATATATATATATATATATATATATATATATATATACAAGCAGCAATTTACTACCAAGTTACTAACCTTGGAAACTTCAAGCTGCTGATAGTCCCTTGTTATATTTACTCTGACAAAGAATTTGCAAGGTTGCTTAGCTTTGCTAAAACATAAAAACATAAAAGACACATATATTCAAAAACCTCTATTCAATAAGTTTTACTTTAGAAAATATATATATATATATATACATATATATGTCATATATGTAGTGTTATAAATAAATGTAAACCACATATAAAAGTTTTACTTAAATTTTATATAAAAAATTATATGAACACAAGATATATCTCATAAAATTGCAAACACGTGTAATCGAAAATATAGGGCCATGTTAAATTCAAGTTGTATGATACCCTAGAAATGTTTAGGTTACATCAGAAAGAATGTCCATCAAATATTTGGTAAGCAAATTGTGTAGACTTGGGAGTTGTGGTATGTTTATTGGCAATTAT
This sequence comes from Enchytraeus crypticus, assembly GCA_905160935.1. Taxonomy (NCBI): domain Eukaryota; kingdom Metazoa; phylum Annelida; class Clitellata; order Enchytraeida; family Enchytraeidae; genus Enchytraeus; species Enchytraeus crypticus. The sequence continues at coordinate 586,802 of CAJHZI010000224.1, read as the reverse complement.
TTATATTTATGTTATCTAGATGCCTTCTATTGAGTACTGAATCCTTAAGATATATGAAAAATTATTAACTCAAACAGTATACATGATATTTTTTAGAAAATTGACCATAGTTTTTTAAAGTGCGGTCAATTTTCTATAAAATAAAGTAATAACGCATTATAGGGATGCATGTTTACTTTTTTAAAGAAAATTGACCACAGTTTAAAAAATTGACTTACCTAAAATTTCGAAAACTCTTCCCTCCATAAACACAAGAGTACGTCAGAGAATAGTAGATAAGCTGTTCCGGTGCCAGCTGAGGTATAATTGGGTTTGCTCGATTAGGCGCTGATCTGAGCGTTCTTGAGTCGGATCGAAACAATTTAACTCCATGCTCCTTGCAGTACAAATCGATGGACCTACTGAGCGCTTCATAAGAATTGAACCTGGCCCCTTCAATTAGTGGACTGACATTCCAATCGTCATCGAATATACCAGCCCCAGAAGAAGAACCCACTGGTTTTTTTAGGATAGAAACTTGTTTAGGACGTTTATCTGATTTTACATTTCCCTTTGTAAACATTCCCGCCGCCATATTTACTGTGATACCATATATGCAGTTTTAATACTTATCTGCCAGTTCTCATAGAACTTGTTTGGACTGCAACAGTGGCCACACACGATCAGTTTTGCCATCAAATTCATCTGTTCAGATATCTGTTCAGATATCTGAACAGATAAATTTGATCATGTGCGGCCGCGTCAGATTTGATAACTGACAAGAGAACTGATGACCTAGTTTCTAGTTTATATGTGAGATGGTTATGTGTGTGTTGGTATTTTGGTGAGTGTTTAGTTTTTTCTTATGTTCTTCCTTTGAAGCCTATCAACTTGTCAGGGTTTGTATCTTCTGTTCCCTTTACGGTTTCTATGTATAGAGGCATGAAATTACATTAAAAAACTGGTGTTACAGGTCCTTGTGACTTCCTTAACCAGTATAATTATGTTAAGTTTCTCCACACACGATCAAATTTAATTAATCAAAGTTGTCTGAACCATAGAATAAAGAAAAACCGTAGAAGTGTCAAAGGCAATCTCAACCATTGTAAACATTGAGTTGAAGATTTTCAGTGATGCCAACAACTAATTTTGCTAGCCAGAGGTAAACAATATCGGCTGATCGTTATTTAAAGGCATAAAATAATGAAGTTTTTGAACATTTGCAAAGCTTTTGAACGATAATGAAACACATCTATCAATTATAAAAAAAAAAAAAAAAATATTTGAAACGAATTCCTATTAATTGGATCTATATTTTTATAATACAAAATGCAAACAAATTTTATTTCAAATCTCTTAAAAGGTATTCCCCGTTCTTTAGTTTGTGGATTTCTGGAATTTGTATACCTGAACGCGCAACAATACATCATCTTAAAACCGTTTAGAGGTCGAATGTCATGAAATAAATCTGAAATTACAGAGATTACTATTAAATACACATGACTAAGGGGCTTTGTTTACCCTCACGATTAAATGGAGCATGCTTGAAATCAAGTCGCTCTTGTTACAAAACTTGTGTCGCTGAAACAACAATCATGCCATATTTACCTATTTTAAAGATCTTTGATCTGAACAGATATCTGTTCAGATATCTGAACAGATAAATTTGATCGTGTGTGGCCAAAAACTGATGGGAAATCTGACGAGTGTCAGTTTTCAAAACTGATGGGAAAACCATCAAATTTATCGGAACAGATATCTGTTCAGATAAATTTGATCGTGTGTGGCCACTTTAACATAACATAACCAACACTGGGTCGGAAAGCAAATAATGTATGTTTGAGACCCATATGAAATAAAAGCTTAAAACCTTACCTACACAACTACCATAGCATAATACAACTAACCTATTTACAACTGTAGCAAATGCATTAATAATCATTATTATTTAATTAAATTTGGTGTTTCAGTGTTACATTATTATGCAGTTTCATTACTGTATGAAAACTAATGGAAGTAATGTTTAATGTCGGGTCGATGAAATTATGAAGGTTTAACAGGAAGTCGTGAAATTATACAGATTTCACAGAAAGTGGAGCAGATCAATCAAGGAACTGAAAATCTTCGATAGAGAAATAGAAATCATTGATATCGAAAGACATAATAGCTATTCAACATAATTATACACAGCACTAATATTAGTAGCCTATATACGACTAAGCGAAAGCGTTAATGAATATGGTGGCGATATATTCGCAAAATTATTTTTTTAGAAATTAATTGCAATCGCGAAATAGTTACTTTAATTAATTGATGTAGGCCGAAGTGGTTTATCCCTCCGATCATTTGCTATAGAGATCTATAGATCTCCCAATCTTCCCGGCTGTCTCCCCCCTCCCCTAGCAGCCCGACTTCGGGGCCTCTCTCACCCTTCTCAGAGCCATCTGCAGGGGCTCGTGGCCTCTCCCAGGGAGTTTCGGCCACTAAGTCCTACCCTTAGAGAATGCTTACCGTTTTCATAGCCGTAACCCACGTCAGAGTAATGAGTTTTGCTTTGTTTTGAATTTTGTTACGTTTTAATCATGAGAATGAATTTAGTAGTAAGCTTATCAACTAAAGTTTAAGTTAATATTTATTTTTAGCAAAAAAATTATCTCGAAGGAAAAAAATTTAATCTGATAAAAAAACATGGGTAAAAAAGTAGCCTAAGCGAAATAATCAACTATGTTGATATCTATTACTTATATTCCACATGTTTAAACTGTTAGTCAATTTAATTAGACCAATATCCGTATAACGTCAGTACAGTGAATGTCCGAGAAATTACTCCAGATCATCAGCTCGGCTGGGATTCGAACCCATATGAGGGTTTAATTTACCTCTGGATCCGTCATTTAAAATTTCATGATGTAACCCCTACGTACTCTGCTAGAAAATTCTAAATACAACACACCCGTGGTAGCATGCTCACCCGTCCGTTAGGCCTATATAGGCCTAAAGCATGCATATATGATTATTGAAATAGATATAAAGGAATATAACAAAACAACGTAGATCTATTATTTATTTAATTTAAATATTATAAGCAAATAAAATAAAATAATTTTATACTATAACTATCATATGAATTTACCCGTGTAATGCCCAGGTTGCTGAAGAATAGATCAACCGCAGACTGCACGTGTTGTAAAAGGTGACAAAATACTAAAATTCAAACCAAAGTTAGAAAAGGCATTCGGTTGATGAGCGCATACAGGCTCCAGAAGCTGATACAAAATTGTCTAAAGTCGACCCTAGACTCCTAGTTAAACTGGGACTCAAGGGATGACGATGATGATGCTGAACTATCACATGAATTATTAAGGAAATATTAAGTCTAATGTTTGTATTTATATTTAAAAGTGATGGATACCAAAGTAGTTAATAATTTCACTATAATGTGTGATATTATAATCACATTATACGTAGCATTCTGTTTACATAAAAATAACCTTACGAAAGCATTGAGCACTAGAGACAATTCAAAAGTTAGTCTATTTCACTTATAATACCATACCATACAGTATCTGACCAGCTTATGATGAAAGTTACATATAAACTTAGTTAGCTATCTTCCTAATTTTTTATTTCTTTGTTACAAAATGCTGCTAAATTATCCTTTTATGAAATATATGTGTTTTTGAATTCTATACATAAGGCTTACATGTATTGAGACAATTTGAAACACTTTGTCAGTACAAGCCTCCCAGCCTCTTCGCAATCCTGGTTACGCTCTGTAGCCGGTTGATGAATAGTGTGCTCACATATGATCGAGGCAGCGACGTGTAGTAAAAAATTAATGACTGTTTTAACAGTCACATGTTAGAGCAGAACTTAAACTATCATTCTTATTAAATTAATTCAAAATGGAACTAATAAATTAATTAACAATGGAACTATTAAATTAACAGTGGAACTATTAAATTAATTAACAATTGAACTGTTAACTTAATTAACAGTGCAACTATTAAATAAATTAACAGTGGATCTATGAAATCAATTTACAATGGAACTATTAAATTAAGTAGCAATGGAACTAGAGTATTAAATAACAATGGTCAAATATCACATTTGTAACAATGAGAGGTAAAATAGAGTTTAACAGTATTTGGGATCATCTAATGATTGGTGGAACATTTGGTGGTTGCTCACGCAGCATGACGTACGGTCTAACAGGAGAGTTAGCGTTTAAACCTTCGTCAGCTTCTCCTGAAAATATGATGGGAATACCGGACAGGGGTCTTTCCGCTTCCCGCAACACTACCACCCTGCTGGGGACGTCCCTGACAACTCCATCGCTCTTGTTACTCGTCCTTTTGAAAATAGCACACAGACAGACACAAAGACATATAGACACAGACACAATAAAGACAGCAAGCAGGATGGGCAGTAGGACCCTGGTGACCAGGAACTCATTACGATACGGCCATTGCCTAACGAGCGGATCGTCGCTGTACGAATCCTCACTGGAGATCTCTTTCACTTCCTCGTCGTCGCTGCGGTTGTTGGCCGTGAATTTAGAAGTCCTAGAAGTGTAGAAGCCAGACAAGTCCTTTCTGCAACTACCCTTCGATATAAAGCGAACACCGATGATATGGTACGGGTACATACGAGTTATGAACTGTGGATTGATACTGCGCGATTCTTCAACCTCCTCTATCAGATTAGCAAGAACTTCGTTTATAGTGATAACTGGGCAAGAGGTTGCGTCAGAGTCGGGGCCTAGTAACGCATGGCTGGTTGAATTGACCCAATTATAGTCTACAAAATTAGTCTGACCTGTGACCTCAATTCGAGTCACGTAACGCGTATCTCGGTCACCGCACGCGCCCGCCAGGCGGCGAGTCACATCAAATCTCAGGTTAATATCAGAGAGAAACAGTTCTATATTTAGTCCTATTCTAATACCGAAAGCGTAATTTACTTCATCTGATTTCTCTTTAGGTCGTCTTGACACTATTATATCAAAAGCATCTTTGGTCATTTTACCTCCCGTGTCTACGGCTGCTAGTAGGTATCCATGCCGCCCAATATGCCTGTCAAGTGGCCATCCGTAGAGCCATCGTGATATGGGATCCAGTCTGATCCAAGTGTCCGGAGTTAGCGTCAGTCCATCCGTTGTGAGCAATATTAGATGAATTTTATCCGGAGAATCCTCGTAGTCACTGAATGCATCCAGTGGGATCCGGTGATAAAAGATTTCTCCAACCAATGCAGTAAGACTTACGATGCTATTCTTAAGCAGTGGAGGAAAATTAAACGGTGGATGATGCTGTTCAAGTTCTTCGTGAAAGGTCTGTTCGTGAACTTTGAAAATCTCATTTTTCTCTCGAGTACCAAATTTTTCATATTTATCTACCTTTTTCTCGGTTTCTCTTAGATGGGAATTGTTTAGTACTTTCTTCCCACTTAAATCTTGCTCTAAATACGTTCCGTTCTTTGACTGAGCTTTTAGTTTTGAAGAAGATTCAAGCTTTCTCTTTCTTCCAATATCGCTACTGGCATTCTTCTTGTTCTGTCTCACCTTCGTCTCTGAATCGCCAACAGGTTGAGCGACATTTAAAGCCTCATTACTGACACCTGATTGCCTTTCAATTTCCTTACGAGTATTTCCTACTGTAAAATCATTATCACCTTCGACAAGATGTTCGTGCGCTTCATTGCGTTGCGCAAAAGTCTTCGGCGTGCTTGTCGAGACGTGATTGCTATCGGAAGATGTATCACCTTCCTCGGCGACGTGTGAAGAAATATTTTTCAGTTTCGATTTGACGGCGCTCAGTCTGCTGCTTGACTTCCGCCTGTTGGCTGCTGGACGCTGAGAGAAGACAGCTGAGAGAGCTGCTGACTCGGCTAATAGCGCTCGACCGTCTGCTGAGCTGTAGGGCGGAGTAGCTTCGACGAGTGAATCCCGTGATTGAGAAAAATTGTCCAGATTGACTTCTGACATTTCAGAATCCATTACGAGAAAGCTGAGGTTATCAACTTTAGACTCTGAGCTAAAGTTGTAGTTCTTTATGCTCAAAGTGTCGCTTGGTTCTTCTTCATCATGAGGATCATCATCTAGTTCAGCTTTGGGAGTCCTATAGTTATCAGTTGCCGGATGTGGAGGCCTACGCGTGCTGTATCCAACGGGATTTGAAGAATTTCCAATTTTTGCAGAGTCTACAGTATATATGGTGCGGTGCCTAAATCTGTGACTTCTTTCCGGATTTTTTTTCGTTTTCTTTCCATTCGAATCCTTCAGATCGTCTTCATTGGTTGTTCCTCTACTTTCGCTTCGTTTTAGTCTAACAACTCCTTCAAGTTTGGTTTGAGCAAACGATAGTAAAGTTAGAGAACGATTGAGATGTTGGTTCATATTCTCTGGAAAAGCTCCAGAATCGACAGCGGAATCGACGCATCCTAATGATTTATTATGAAACTTACTCTCATTCTTCTTGGATTCCTGAAAATACATGTAGATAAAACATTAATACAGCACTCACAAATAGAACTCTTCCATATAACGCTATGGGCTAATTTTAAAGAGATTTAAAATTGTAAACTCTAATGTTTAATTAGAGGTCGCAATGCAAGGATTTTCATAAATATAGGAGGGCCTATCCGTAAGAGAATGAAAAATTTCTAAGTCTCAGAAACGAAAAACAGTTAGATGAGATGATGCAGATAAATGTCAGTTAGATGAGATGATGAAGATAAATGTCAGTTAGATGAGATGATGAAGATAAATGTCAGTTAGATGAGATGATGAAGATAGATGTCAGGTAGATGAGATGATGAAGATAAATGTCAGTTAGATGAGATGATGAAGATAAATGTCAGTTAGATGAGATGATGAAGATAGCTGTCAGGTAGATGAGATGATGAAGATAAATGTCAGTTAGATGAGATGATGAAGATAAATGTCAGTTAGATGAGATGATGAAGATAGCTGTCAGGTAGATGAGATGATGAAGATAAATGTCAGTTAGATGAGATGATGAAGATAAATATCAGTTAGATGAGATGATGAAGATAAATGTCAGTTAGATAAGATGATGCAGATAAATGTCAGTTAGATGAGATGATACAGATAGATATTAGTTATATGACATGATGAAGGGCAGTCGATAGAGAGACCATGAATGTGAGGACTGACCCATAGCACACAATATTTCATCATGTGATAATTGATCGGATATACCGTCGACACCTAATAGCTTCTGCTTCATCGAGATCTCTAGTAGCATCTGTTGATATAACAGAGACTGCAGTACGTGTGCTGATATAACAGTGACAGTAGTAACGTCTGCTGATATAACAAAGACTGCAGTCTCTGTTAACATCTGATGATATAACAGAGACTGCAGTAACGTCTGATGACATAACAGAGACTGCAGTTACTGGAGTCTCTGTTAACATCTGATGATATAACAGAGACTGCAGTAACGTCTCCTGATATAACAGAGACTGCAGTAACGTCTGTTGATATAACAGAGACTGCAGGAACGTCTGTTGATATATCAGAGACTGCAGAGGGAACTGACATTTTAACTTTAAAATCAGTTTCTGACTGTAGTACGCGTGTTCTTGAGTAATTACAGCCGTGTATATTATCACCATTAGCTTTTTAATCCAAAAATTCAAAAGTTGCTTTTCTAATTATCAATTATCGCTGCCTTCTTAGACGTTTTCTTGCAATATATTGACAAAAAGGTTCTCGATTAAAAATTTATGCATGAGAGAGAGAGAGAGAGAGAGCAGAGAGAGAGAGAGAGAGAGAGAGAGAGAGAGAGGACAGAGAGAGAGAGAAGCTCTTTATTCAGGCCCTTATATCATCACAGCCAATGAAGAATCAATTTGCACTATGATTTGGCGTCACACGATTTTGCTGCGCTAGCAAGAGATAATTTCAGATATGACGGTCTACATTAAATACAAATAGTTATACAAAAAGTATAAAGTAAAACGTGTCAGTCATTATATATATATATATATATATATATATATATATATATCTTTATTTCACCAAAAGGCAGCAAATCAGTACAAAAGTGACAAACTAACATGGTGCACATTACAACACATAAGAGAAAAACAACGAATAAATACATAAATTCATGTGGGGAGCACTGTTAATGAACCAAATTGCGTAAATTGATATTATTTATTGTCTTCAGCGTTGACATAAATCTGTCTTTTCTCAACTGATATTTATCTTTTATTCCATGGATGTTAAATATATTCATTCAAAACAGCAAATCATTCATACTAGATACCTGAAATAGTTTAAATAAAGCCTTATTGAAAGTAAATTCTAAGCTCTTAATTTCCGATTTATTTAAATTTAGCGCTTCAAGAGCATATAACAGACTAGGCACAGCTATTGATTCTATTAAATGAATAGTGACATTTATATCAGGCAATCTGCCTAACCTAGAATATAGTGCATTGAAAGCTGCATAAAACTTACATTTAACATGTGTAAAGGATACCTTAAATCGTCTTCTGCTTTCAATGACTATACCAAGATATCTAGCTTCCTTAGCCCAAGCAATTACACCATTGTCACTACATATACGTATATTTGGACAATCAACAAAAAATCTTTTGCCAATTCTAATACAGTACGATTTATTTGTATTAAGCTTCAGATTTATTGCATCAAGCTCAGCACAGCATACCAATACCATACGTTGAAATTCCGCCACCGTAGGTGCTAAGAGTACTAAATCGTCTGCATACATGAATGAATCATATGATATATTATTAAGTATACATCCATATTTGGATAACTGTGAAAGAAGATTGTCCACATAGATACAGAATAATGTAGGTGATAATACACCACCTTGTTTAACACCGCATGATATCTTAAAATCTTAAAATATCGCAATACCCCTTCTTGCATTCGAAAATAATTTCGAGTACCAATTTATTAAGACGTATATTATATATAGAGGTACATTTAATTGCAGCAATTTATGAAACAAACAATAGTGATTAACTCGATCAAATGCATTTGAAATATCTAGACAGCACAAATTAACTGTGGAATCATTCTCCACAAAATAGTCTATAACATTTCTTACACAAAAAATTGCATTGGCACACCCAAGATTCTTTTTGAAACCAAACTGCCTATCACTTGAATTGAAATAATTGCCAAACAGAAAGAGTATGCTACGTTCAAAAACTTTGGAAATTATTGGACTCAATGTTATTCCACGAAAATTATCTATTTTTTGCAAACCTTTAATACTAGTATCTTTTTGTATAGGAATAAGTATTCCCCTTCCAGATTGGTTCGGTACATATCCTAACCTGGTGATTATATAAAATAGTTTAGACAGAATGACATATAAAATCGGATGAGCATTAACTAGATGCTCTTTCTGTAGATTGTCTACACCTACAGCTTTTCCATTATGTAGCTTAGAAACTGACATATCTATTAAGAATGCATTATAGGACGCCGTGTTCGCTTGATTTAACTTACTCAGTTTTTGATCATGCATCTTGCTTGATAATAACTTTTTAAATTTTTTAGACATATCTGTATTAAACCCTTCATCATTCGAATTGGAGACCTTTTCAAAATATGATTTAAATAAATCTGAAGCAGATTTTTCAGTTTTTGCACCCTCAATAGTAGGCATTGAATATTTATTGTCACATACTTTATTTTTCCAGATATTCCAGAATTTTGCTGTTTTTCCATTATACAAAGAAATTAATAAAGAGTCTGCCATGTTCTGTTTCCCCTCTAACTTACGAGTTCTTATGCTATCTCTATATAACCTCCTATCTAGATTTTTCAAAAATTGGACTACCTCTAGGTTTACCAGCTTCAATCCATATCTGGTGAGATTCCATGCATTTATTCTTTAGAATATTTAAGCTATCATCCCACCATTGCTTGTAAATATTAGCACTTTTATATGGCACGAATTTATAGCTAGCAGTTAGTAAGGCATTTACTATAGCATTATACCAGCGTTCAACATCATTACTACAGCAGAGCTCATGAATATCATTATTATATTCACAGCCAGTACACACTGTACTCACATCATTGAATATAGGTTCCAGTAATAACCGAGTACACTCATAATATAACTGCAAATTACCGTGATCGAAGCGAAATCGACCAAATGCCTGTTCTGACGTATTATTCGTGGACTTAATACTCGCGTTGCTATTTTTCGTTGTTGCAAGCCATTGACCTAGCAATATTCAGTACAATTTCAACAGGTTATATACGTGTACATGTATATATATATATATATATATATATATTAAACTTTGCTTTATATACATGATATACATACATGCATCTATATGCAATATAGGCTATACACAATATATACAATATATACAAATTATACATGTATATAAATATAATATAACCCTATACATGTATGTATATATCTATGAATATATGTATATATATATATATATATATATATAATATATATATTATATATATTATATAGGCCTCCTATTATATATATATATATCTATATATATATAATAGATATTAATATTAATATATATCTCTATATCTATATATATATATATATATATACACATGTATATATATACATATATATACATATATAAGGTTTTCCAAGATGTTTCTATTACTTTAGAAAAGACTTCTAAACTTAATATAAAATTTATTTATATTAGTATGTGGAATCACTGCACTGCCGCTTTTTGGTATAAAATGAAGAACTACGTGTACTTCCAGTAAAGTTAGTCCTATATACGACAGCTCGGCTTCAGAGTTATTATTCACCCGACAATGATTATTCTCTGATTTTCTTTAGTTTTTTTCGGTCCATTCTACTGTAATCTACGGCTTATTTGCTGAAGAAGTTGAGATTGAATTTCTGATCAAGCGACGCGAGGATTGTGAGCAAATCTGCTAAAAAGTAATTTATTTCTGCTTTCCTCGCTGCTTCTTTTTTCTATGAAGTACTCAAATGTTTCCTCTAAACCTTTTTGCGCTGATTACAACAGGTATCAAAGTTTTCTCTTTATTGTGTGTTTCTATTAATTGAAGTTGCCGAACGATCTCTAGACCAGCTGTAGCGACATTGGATCTAATTAATTTTTCTTTAACTTTTAATTAACTTTAAATTAATTTCTGAGTTCCGAACTGTCCCAAACAAGCGAAACTTTCTCAGGAACAACTGATTAAGTTGCGACTGACATAAATTAGAGGCTACCATTCAGTAAGATAAATAAAATTATTACCGTACACAAGTACAAACAAATACAAAGTTTTATCAGGTTAAAAAAGCTAATACAGCTGTATAAATTTTCCTCTTCCAATATGTCATTAACAAATGTCATAGTTCATTCTTACCCCTGTGAAGAAACAATTGACTAGAGAAGATGTGACGTCACTGACACGTGATGCAGTGAAGACGTCAAAATGTAGAGATTTTACAACGTCATCATGTTTCTTTTCAGTTGAGGCCAAGTCTTCTTCTGACCTCAAACCAAATGAAACGCCAGCTGTTGAAGACAATAGCAACCAAGCTACTTGTAAGGAAAGCTGAATGAGAATGGATCTAGATTTATGGTCTCCCATTCTTCCAATATGGAGCACAGTTTTCTCTAATTAATTAAACAAGAATTAATTTGCATCCTCACAGCATTGCAACAATTTTTAAATTGGAATCCATTTATTTGATATTTCCTTTAGTAGTCTGTAAATAAAAAAATTTATGATTTATTTATTTTCAACATGACTATTCCGCGAACCTAAGCTAATCATGATAAGGTATAAATAGTAATTACTACCTTACCATTTTTAGTTTCTCCTATTACATACTTCATCAACCTCTCACTCTCAGAAGGTATCTTCCCAACCTCCTTCAAACAAGCAGTTGGTATCTCCTTTGCTAAAAAAGCCTTCTCTACCAAAAGATGATCTTTCCAGTTACCGTCCTATTTCCAATCTTAACTTCATCTCTAAACTTCTTGAAAAGGTAATTTATACCCGTTTATGCACTCATCTTGATTCTTTCCCTTCTCTCTCTCATTATCAATCTGCCTATAGAAAACTCCATTCTACTGAAACCGCTCTTCTTCGTAAACATAATGATCTTAGCTTGGTCATGAGTAGACAGGTTTCTGCCTTGGTTCTTCTAGATCTTTCTGCTGCCTTCGATACAATTGACCATGGCATTCTAATCAATAGGCTTAAATCTTGTTTTGGCATTTCTGATTCTGCTTTTTCCCTTCTTACATCATATCTCTCATGTCGCACACAATCAGTTGTTATTGGTCAAAATCGCTCTTCTGAACTACCCATCCTACGCGGTGTTCCTCAAGGTTCAGTGTTGGGTCCATTTGCTCTTCTCTTTATATATCACTCCTTTTAGCTACTTGCTTGCTCAGTCTTCCATAAATTTTCATTTCTATGCAGACGACACTCAACTGTATATTTCCTTTTCTAATCATGATTCCGATCAGAAACTGGCCCATCTCTCATCCATTCTAGACAAGGTTTATTCCTGGTTTTGTGCTAACCGTCTTGCTGTTAATCCCTCCAAAACTGAATACCTTTTAATTGGCACTCCTTTGCAAAGAAATAAAATTACTAATAATTCTGTTAATTTTCAGAATCTTGCTCTTTCACCTTCTCGATCCGCCAAAAACCTTGGAGTCATATTTGATGAAAACCTTGACTTTAAATCCCATATCTCTTCTGTTTGTTGCGCTTCTTTCTTTCAGATTCGTCAGAGTAGGCAAATACGTCCATCCCTTACTAGAAATTCAGCCACTATCCTTGCTAATTCTATAGTTCATTCAAAGTTCGACTACTGTAATTCATTATTACATGGATTGCATACTTTTCTCTCAATCGTTTGCAGCACGTCTAAAATTCTCTTGCACGTGTTGTTTGCAAGTCCTCTCGACTTCAATTTCGCTCTCTTTCTTTACTTCGCAGACTTACTGGCTCCCTGTTAATCAACGCATAAAATATAAAATAGCTCCATTAACTTTCAAAACTCTGCGATTTGGCAAGCCTTCTTACTTATCTGAAACTCTTCTTCCCTATCGCCCCTCACGTTCACTTCGTTCCACCGATGCCAATGTTCTCTCTGTTCCAAATATTCTCACATCATTGGGCAGACGTTCCTTTTCTTACGCAGCACCCACAATCTGGAACTCTTTACCTGCTAATCTTCGCTCTTGTTCTTCTCTTTCAACATTCTCTGGCAAGCTTAAGACTTACCTTTTCCCACCGTAGACATAATCAATCTACCCTGACCATTTTTGATCACCGGACTGGCTTTCGTTTAGGACCTTACTTCTCCTCAGCACATTTCTATTTCATATTGGTCTGGGTGAATTGATCTGTAGTGATGTGTGCTGTTGGGGACGTCCCTGACATCATCCCTGGATGAGGAAATGGACGTTAAACCTTTATTATTATTATTATTATTATTATTAATACTAACAAGGAATAATCATCAATTAACCACTATAACAAAATGACAGACGGCTACTATTACAACAACTAACATACTGCTACTGAAACTGCTAATTCAAAGTAACAATAGTAATAATTAACAATTAATTAATTCATTATCATCATCATCATCATCCCTTGAATCCAAGTTTAACCAGGGTCGGGATACAAATAGACTGTCTCAAATCCTCTCCTCTCCTACACCACACCATCAGCCAATCCACTATTTGTGACTTCCAAAAATAATTAATAAATTAAAAAATTAAAATTAATATTTCTGCCATTAATAAAAAATTAAACAAGCATTATAGTGAAATGATCAACTATGTCGATATCTATCACTTTTAATATCACACATTTAAATCGTTCGGCAATTTAGTCCATTTTCCGTATAACCAGTCCAGTGAATGTCTGCTATTTTACTCTCAGATCAGCGCGGCTGAGAATATAACAGCTAACTTATGCTATTGCTACTGTTAATTCTCTGATGTGTTAGGCAAGAGGACTTTTGCTACTTGAGAAATCTATTTTGCGGCTACTTTTGTCAATGGCTCTGCAACTGAACAATGTGATTTGTTTCAGTGGTACTTATAGCGACACGGAATTCTGGAATGCAGAGCAAGATTAGGTATATAAAGTATCCCCTCGTTAGTGGGTGAATTTTATTAATTAAATTTAAATAATAATCTTATGTAAATGATAATAATCATAATAAAAACAGTTTAGCGTCCATTTTCTCGTTCATAGGTGATGGTAAGGAAGGAACTGATCCTGGTTCTACGAACTTGCTATTCACTCAATTCAACTGACAATAAATATAATCTGACGACAAAGCCGCAGACTCATTATCAATATTAATCTAATCATATTAATCATATTAATTACAATTAATATAATATAATATTTTAAGAACTGTGCTCGGGTGTGGTTGGACCACTGCAGAATAGGGCAACTGCAAACAATCTGCTGCGTGTACGTAAGAGATGACTAAGGCAGGAGCTGAGGATGGCAAGAGGGGCCCACCTCACCATGAAATATTTCCCCCATGATTAAATGGTAATTAATACATCTAACTGAGGAAGGCAACGGGAAAAATCTCAGAAACCACACTTTTACCAAGCTATAGGCGACATTATGTATGGATAATTCATACACTTTTTGAAGGGATTGACTTGTTGATCTAAGGAGTGCTCTTATGGAGCGAGAAAGTAGACTCTGAGTATGAAGATGTACCTTGAACCTGACACTTGGCAGTGCACTGAAGAGAGAGAGAGAGAGAGAGAGAGAGAGAATATTTTAAGATGAAATATATGAATACAATTAGGCTATAATAATTCTAGTAGCATATAATATCAAGATAAAATAAAAATATAATTGTAAAAATTATAATCAATATGATATAAATAGATATAGATTATTAATACATATCTCTCTCTAGTGTTCTGCCAAGTGGCAGGTCCAAGGTGCATATCCTTATTCAGATTTTGCTTTCACGCTCCCTAAAGTGAACTCCAACGATTAATATTGTGTTAATCCCTTCACAAATAGCTATACTTACTTACATGTACACATTAATTTAGCCTATAGCTTGGAAACAATATGGCCTCTGAGATGATTATCCATTATCTTCTCAGTTCCTGCTCAGTTGCCTATTACGACACATGCAGTTTACAATTTAGTCTTCAGCTGTCCATACACAACACCGGTTTAATTAAAATAATTATAATAGTTACAATTTATATATATATATATATATAAATATTAATATAATTATGTTTATAATTTTCACTTTTAATTAACAGACCGGCGAAAGCATGAAGTGTTTATTAGCCTGTAGGCACCCAGAGGCTATTACAGTCTTACAGGAGACTATAATATACAAGGCCTACTGAGAGTATTACTTTGATTAGTTAAGTGCCTCAAAAACGATACTGCTCCGATTATTTTTTAACTTAAGTTAAAAGTTAATTACGTTAATTAAGTTAATTACGTAATAATTCTGGTATGGCTGCAATAATTTACTAATTAGGAGACTAAATCATGAATGCATTCACAAAACTGAAAAAATGTATTGGATTAGTAATTAATTAACAAATCAAACTGCTGAAAGTACTCCTAAGCTGATAAAAGCTTCAAAGTCAGTGCACATTAAGTGTCTCAGATGAAACAAAATTCTATTATTTAAAGTAAAATGATTTAATTAACTACAATGAAATTACGAGAACTTGAACGAGTACTGAATTGCGTAAATTAACTGAACAGCTACAGAGAATCCTATTCAATCTCTCTAATAGAGTCTCTATTCCAGGCTATTGCACTATCACGGCGTGGTAACGTTCGTGTTGACCAGGTTCATAGCTGAATACTTTATACATATCAGCGCTGCGCCGCGTCAGCCTAACCGCTCAATTCACGGCGCGGTGGAACGCGCGCCGCCCCTTCTAAAAACTCGATATTGAAGAACATGAGGCTTCGGAGATGATTCTTCCAGTGGTTTTCCAGATTTTAATATTGCGAAAGCTAGTTGTCTAAATATGTCTATGCTTTTTATGTGTTCTGTGCGTCGAATCGGAATTGCACAGGATTAATATTGTAATGATCCACGCAGTTTTAGATATGCCTAAGAATTAATGTTTCTGCTAAACTTTCAAATTTAAGCAAATTATGATAAAGGTTTGAACTTTTTAGTTTCTTTCGTTGTAATTGATTCGCCCCTTGAAATCCCAGTGTATACGCACTGGCTGGCCTCGCTACCCTATGCTCTCCTACGAGACAACCGCCAAACATATCAGCTGCTTCATTCAGCTACTGTAGAACTGCTTGATCTGCTGCTTCTATCACAGCTGCTGAACTCAGCTAGTAACTGTTGGATCTGCTGCTTCTGTCACAGCTGCTGCACTCAGCTACTGTAGAACTGCTGGATCTGCTGCTCCTGTCACAGCTGCTACACTCAGCTACTATAGAACTGCTGGATCTGCTGCTTCTAGCACAGCTGAATAGCTTACAACAGATTCATACAGCTGCTGTAACTGCTTCAGTCTACATCAAAAAGCAGCTACGCTTAAGCTAATCTTAATTCGTATGGAAGTTGTTGTAATGTACATGTAAAATAGCCTAAATATACACGTATAGCGTACATGTCATAGGACTACTGAATTACCCATACCCAAACACAAGACAGAGGATCAGTAGGAGCAGGGTTCAAATCCAGTGTGTCTTCCCGCCACTGATATACTATCGAGCACTGACCAGGAGACTGATGTTTAACATGGCGTTGGCTTTAACTTCTGCCTTAACTTGAAATATCTCATGGCCACAATTATTCTCACGATGAATCCCGTTAAGTTAGTAACACATACGTCAGAACATAAACTTATACATTTGAAAGCATGTTGAATTCTCTATTTTCTGTTCCTATCAATATCTAATATGTAAGCGGCTAGTTATACGTGTTAGCACGCACTGATACTTGCTCAATCTTCCATAGGCATTCGACGAATGTACACTCTGAGACTCACATTGCCCATAGCTGAAGTCATCTTTATGCTGTTAACTCTACCTGTAGTAGAGTAAGATAGTTATGGTTTGATCTAATGAATTTTGCTCAATTTCTCGTCCAGTCGGATTCGAGTCTTGAATCGACCATAACACAGATAAGATTTGAATTTAATTTTAAGTATAAACGTTAATTGGTAACATGAAGTAATCCTAGATGAAGTCTTAGAAGTTTGCAAATTGATATTCATTAAAGTTACTGTTTTCCAGTTATTTTTATTAGCAGTTGCTGCACGGTGGAGTTAATCAAATGCATTTCCAAATTCCGTCTGTGACAAACCCGACATGACCTGCGCATGATACACCTGCGCTAGCTAAATCCTCGTTGACTATTTAAAGCCACTGAAATACTATATAAACAATTTGTAATAATAAATGATAAAAATAATAACAACAACAATTAGAGTACTACAGTCATCACTGACAACATCGAGCACTATTGAGACAAAATCAAGCCGGCGAGCAAAAAGAAGGTCCAAAAACGGTGCAAATTCCAAAATCCAGATAATCAGTCCAAAGTAAAGGGAATTAAAGAAAAGGAGGTTTAGGCGCAGGTCGCTGCTCATGGACACTGAATGGACAAGAGAGATGGAAAAGATAGGTCTTCAACTGCCTATGGAACTGCTCATAGGAAAGCAAAGGCCGATGTGCTTCAAATGAATATTTGCGAAGATTGGATGGAAGAGAATTCCAGATCTGCGGTGCAGCATGCTGGAAAGAACGATTAGATAGCTTAATAATTAATATATTACAATATAATAGTATATGAATAATAAATAATATATAATAATAATCTATAAATAATAAATATATACTGCTATATAATAAATATAATAATATACTGTATAGTAAATATATAATAATAAATAATAAGTATAAACTAATATGTAATAAATATATACAATTATATAATAAGCCACGACTCAATAAATGATCACTCTCGCGAATCCAATAGGCGTCTATCTATCTCAACTGATATATAACTGGAAGAATAGTTCTAGTGAATCCTGATTCTAATGTGCCTTTAGACAACAAATCTGACGTTTCTCCATTCTCTAGGATTTAGCTGCAGCAGCTACTGCAGCATTTGCGCGTAACCTGTCGCAGCAGCGCTGTTCTACCAATGCCGTGTTGTGCTCCATTTACGAGACACACTCCACATCTGCTGCTGCCATTGCTTTCCGTTTTACGTCACCTACAGCATATGTAGGCAACTTAATAAAAACACAGGTTTATATTTATTATGGTTACATAATGCTGACCGAATCTAGAGCAGCGCCCTAGAAATTTTTGGAAGTGTCTGTTCGAAAATTGCAGAACTCTGGGTAAAAGTGTTTAATTAAAGGCGACTAGAGCATGTATACATGTACCGAGGAAGATTAGCTTTATCAAAGAAGAAGGTTTTAAAGAGCAGAAAAGTGTATTTTGATTGGGGAGATTAATTGGATTCTCAGTTATTATTATTCTCAAAAAAGGTGAATAAGTAATTGAAAATTAAATACGTTATATAAATAGGCCGATATAGTATATATATATATATATATATATATATATATATATATATATATATATATATATGCTGTATATATATATATAATATATATATATATACCTGTATATATATATATATATATTGTATTTACTGTTGTATATACTGTATATAAAGTAAAGTATAATATATATATATATATATATATATATATATATATATATATATATGCTGTATATATATAATATATATATATATAATATATATATATACCTGTATATATATATATATATATATTATACTTTACTTTATATACAGTATATACAATGTATATCATAGTTGAAAAAACGTTCTTACCAAACAAAAAAACGTTAAAAAACGCGTTTTATTCCAAAAAATAAAAAACGTTGAAAAAAGCGTTAGTAGCGTACACGTAGGCTGGCATATATATTACCATGCCTTCATTTCATAACACTAAACAATTTTATTACAACTAGACTTGATCTAAAGTTCTAAAGTTCTAAAGTATGTCCATAGACTCCATACAAATATAAACAAATACTTTCAGGTCACATACACCCACACTGTCAGTTGTTCATAATTATCAATACAAGAAAATTTAAATCAGTAAGAAATTAAGAATAGACAATGTCTTAAAAATTAAAGCATCTGCCTAACTAGGTTTACGTTTTTTATGTTTTTTATTTTATAAAAAATAAAAAACGTAAAAAACTCGTTTTTTTAACAGATATAAAAAACTTAACAAAACATTTTTTTCATCTATGATGTATATATATATATATATATATATATATATATATATATACGCTTTGTTCGGTCCTATGTCCAAGCGCTTAATTGTAATGACTTACGGTCAAGAGTGTTAATAAATTCTACTTAACAGTGTTGATTAATTGAGATCTCAGATCTCAGCAACAGCAAGTCTGACTCGGTGACTGAAAATGCTTTCTTGACGTTCGCGTTGTACATGAAGGCTTGATACGGCTATGAGAAGATCGCCTTGGGCTCGATTTTAGAGTCTTTTCTTATTGGCCTATTATACAAGTTATTGGATGGTTGGCAACGAAGCTATACAAGTAGAATAACTCCTATTCTACGGTTGACAACTCTTAAAGCACTATCATGATTGACATGAAATTGATGAAGTTTGAATCTCTGAAGTGAAATGTAGTTAAAATGAGTGCCATAAACGTGACTTCATTGGCGTATTGTTAAGCGTGAAAATTTCATTCACTCATAAAATTGATACTGATGTTGATCAGACAGCCTTTATGATGTTGACACGCTCCGTACACTAACAATCGCGAAATGATATATCGCACTTAGCGCAGATGAGCTCTCATATAATCTCTATATGATCCTGTGTTATATGTTTCCTCTCTAAACACTATAGGTCTACTATGTCAATCCGCCCGTTAACTCTACAGCATCTATTCGCTTAATTTTCTCAATAACCAGACTCTGTTGACGTGCTTTGCATTTTTCAATGTACTTTTGGTAAGTATGATGTGATATGAACTCTTGGGTAATTGTGATGTGATGTGAAATCATATTATGGTGTGATGTGATTAGCCGCCCCAACTGTATCTTTCGTTTTAAGTTTTATATTAAATTGAAGTATCATATTTTGTTATTGTCAAATTGTCAATGAATAAGTGATAACACTGTGTAACATTTATCTAGAACTGGCCGCGTATTTAAGTTAAGCCCAGTGGTTAAAGACTTAATTTAAATTTTAAGGATGAGGGGACGCAGGGAAACCCAGTTCCCGCAACTCTCATTTTTTCTCATGTGCGTTCTCAGCTAGGTATCTGTATTAGATATATCTTAGGAGATCTGTAACAAGTTGAGTAGTAACTCAGTAATTACTGAGTTATAAGTACTGGACTATACAAATTAGTAATTTTATAATAATAAAAAGACTAACAAATATATAAGGAATAATCATTTAGGTTTTATAATTATTATATGTTCTATATACTAGCCGGTCATTGCTTGAAAAAGGTATTATTTAATCAGTAGTTACTGTATAGTTATATATTTGCAACATTAAACTAATTACTACAAGACCTAATATAATCCGAGCTTTATTAATATAGGCCTACATATAATTAAGGTGTTCTAAAAGTGTCTGGTAATACTTGTGCTTTATTTCTAAAGAATTTTAGAATTTCCGAAATAGGCCTTCGTACCGAATACAAATTTAGGCTACTTTCGTACCGAATGCAGGCTCTATAGGCCTATAGGTGATTATATACGTGATTGTACATATGCAGAAGTAGGCCTATTGAATTTCATAGAGCAATGGCAAAAGGCATCGACCCAGCCATCTATAAGCTGTAGGCTAGTCTATAGGCAAGGTACAGGTCCAATTATTTTTTCAGCTTACGGGCCAATTCCCGAGTAGGTGCTAGGCCTGCACCACTCCACTATTGAAACGTTATAGGGTAGAGTAACTATTAATTTCTAGCATTTATCAAATGACAATGTGAAATGTTATGTGAAATGGTCAAAGTTCAATTAGCAAAATTCTAATATATCTTGAATTATTAGGTTGTTAAAAAACCTAAAATAGGCTACCTACGTTTTGGTCTTTTAGATTTTTGGTTTTTTATAATACTATAAGCTTAAATATAAAACCTCAAACCTAAAGAAACCTACTTTTGCTACACCTGAACATACCATAAGGTGGACCACTAGAATAGATTGAACTCCAGGATTTTAAATCTCATCGTTGCTTTGCTGTTGTTGCTTTTGTTCATAACGTTTTAGGCTTTTTGCGTCAAATGATTCAAATCTGTATGTAAGAGTTGAATGTTTTTGTTGATTTTGTAATAATTTTCGTAATTAATTACAAAATTCTAAATAAATTTTTCATACAAACGTAAGTAGCCAATTTACTGAAATGTCTGCGTGAAATGCAATGTTAATTAATACATCTATCTTTAACGGTGCAACACAGCTAATATTTATTGTAAAATATGTAATTAATTAGTGTTTCCTTCTAGGATGCTACCGGCATTTATTTTTTTGTGCAGGTGATCAGTGTTAAACATTGGAGTAATTATATAAATTGTTTCGGTATTAATTTTGTTTTACTTGCAACGGTGGTAATGAAACTGATTAGAGCAATATTATTCATTTCATGTTTGAACCTCTATTTATTAGATTGTGTAGTTAGAGGTGTTTAACCGACATGATCCCAAATCTGACTCAAATTTGTTTTTAACATAATTTCTCAATTAACACAACATAACCACAATTAAAGTGCTACTGTTGTCAATAACTACATCTAGCACTGTTGAGTCAAATCCAAGCCGGTGAGCAAAGAGAAGGTCCAGAATGGTGCAAATTCCAAAATAAAAAAGAATCAATCCAAAGATAAAGTAAATTAAAGAAAATAAGGCTAGACACACTTATGCACAGTTTTGTGCATTTTTTGTTAACTCTTTTGCTCATTTCATTGATTTAGATCTGTTCCTTAGCGTGCTTGTTGGCTATTCCTTGATTCAATTTGTTGTACTGTTTTGCTTGTAAATTTTAATCTACATAAATTTTAAATCTGAAAATTTCATTACATTGATATGGTTAGACAAAATTAAGGTTGACAAATTTAGATGCAGTGAGAGATTACATTTAGAAGTATGCATAGAGATATGATAGAAGTTTAGAAAAATTTTAAATCACATTTGTTGTTCTGAAATTCTAATAAACATTGAAACCCATGCATTCTGTATCAATATTGGACATTGATAAATACTCCTATTCAAAACATTTACTTAACTTGTGGAATAGATCATGTAACAGAATTTGATTTTTTCTATATATATATATATATATATATATATATATATATATATATATATATTATATAAAAGAAAATTTAGTCATTTCTGGGGTTACAAAATTAATGACAATTAATTTACGTTTAGAAGATGATTTATTTCATAATTTATTTTTATCCATTTGATATTTTGTGCTAATTTTCTAGCATTATAACGGAATATTGTAATGCATGTTATGCATATATTGAATATTTATGGTTTAGCTACACTAGACTGATATGATGCGTGGTAGAGGGGGTATGATGATGGGTAGGGGTATGCCTCGTGCTCCATTCGCTGGTCCAAAGGGTCCTGTGTGAGTATTAATCCCCTCTAATGTTACCATTTTAGCATTAATATAAAGAAATATTCCTTTAGTTGTATATTGTAAGATATTAGAGCAGTTAACTTTTGCGGATAACACTTTTTTGATGAAATAATTGTCATTGTGGTTACTTCGAACATTAACTTAATAGATTTGCTGTTTTAATAATAGCGATAATTTTAAAGCAATCTTTTTTGTTTGTTCTGCATGAGAGAGATAAGTCATTGTGAATATTTTCTTGATAATTGTTAGGTATTTAGTTTATGGGTAACTTTGTAGGATATGGCTGTTTGTTGAATTATTGAACTTAGATATTTAGTACTAATACCTCTTAACCCTCTTTGTTACTTGACTCTACATTAGGCTACTACTTTGAGGCTTTATGCTTGAAACTTAATTAGCTTATCAGTGTTCAGTTAATTAATAAATAATTTATTTGTATTACTCTGTTCAATGAGTAAGAATTTTTTGCTACTTGAATTGCCATTTGGCAAATTTAGTTTGCAGACAAATTTTTTATAAGTAGCAAAATTTGTACAGATTTAGATGGTAAAAATATATAGGGAAGGACAACTTTGATTTAGATGGTAAACATATGGACAAATGGCATGCTAATGTTTTTGAAATTAAAAGAACACGATTTCTTGTTTAGTAATAATTCCATTTATATCTGAATATTGGTTGACATGATCTTTATAGAAATGTACAATGTTGTACTTGTATGTACATGTATATTCTATTCTCGACCTGTTGATAGTAACTGGTCTGATATTGTTGTTTGTATTTGGTTAGGTTCAAACCATTTATTCCTCATATTCCATTCGATATGGTTCAGGTATGAATACACACTATATTTCACATTTCTATTTTATATACAGTAGCTTCTTTTAGTGCACTGCCTAACACAAGGTCCATGGCATGTAACTCTTCTACCAATTCTATCCTCAGCCTTATTTTCACCTCTAGGTATTATTTTATTATCAAATCATCCAACATCCAATGTCTTGGTTTACATCTAACTTTTTTTCTGTTACACACTTTCTTCTATTAGATCCCCAACAAACCATCCCCCTCATAATGTGTCTTATCCAGCTTTTCTTTATAATTATTGCCTCATATGCCTGTGTTTCATATCTCTGTGATTTTCCCAATGCCTTTTGTTTGTTGTTCTTTTCTCCCTCCGAAAGCCTCTAAGTCTACATTTTATTTCTGTTTCACACTTCCCATGATCCGTGATGGTGTTGCCCAAATACTTGCAGCTTCGTGCTTGTTCTAATCGCTTATTATTCAATGTAATATTTACATCCCTGTGATTCCTAGACATTCTCATAACCTGTCTTCTTTATATTAATCTTCATGCCATATCTTAATGCTGTGATATTCGTACCATCCACAACCATTTGCAATCCTGCTTCACTACTAGCAAGCATACCTTGACTATATGCAAACCTCACATCTTTCAGGAATTTAACTTAGTGTTGGACCAGGGTGTAGTTGGGACCACTGCAGAATAGGGCGACCGCAAGCAAACTGCCGCGTGTACTTAAGAGGCGACTAAAGCAGGTGTGAGGAAACAAAGGGATCCCACCTTACCATATAATTTTTTCCCCATGATTGAAATGGCATGCACAACTATACGAATGGCCCTCTCTCTCTCCCTGTCTCTCTCTCTCTCTCTCTCTCTCTCTCTCTCTCTCTCTCTCTATATATATATATATATATATATATATATATATATATATATATATATATATTCCCCGTGTCGTGCTTGGGTGTGGTTGGGTCACTGCAGAACAGGGCAACCGCAAACAATCTGCCGCGTGTTTGTAAGAGGCAACTAAAGGCAGGAGCAGAGGATGGCAAGAGGGGACCCACCTCACCATGAAATATTTTCCCCCCGATTAATTGGGTAATTAATCCACCTAACTGAGGAAGGCAATGGGAAACCACCTCAGAAGCCATATTTTTCCCTCGCTATAGGCTAAATAAGGAATGTATAAGGCATAGACTTTGTGAAGGGATCTAAGGAGTGCACTTATGGAGCGAGAAAACAGACTTTGAGTATTAATATGTACCTTGAACCTGCCACTTGGCAGTGCACTGAAGATATATTATATATTTATTTATATATATATATATATATATATATATATATATATATATATATATATATATATATATATATATATATTAGTTAAGCTTACTCTAATTAAATGGGCTACATTTCTTTGCCAAACAGTAATATATATATTTCAAGTGGCTGGTTCAATTCATTTGCATTATTTCTATTTAGAAATCTCTCTGTTTGCTCTAATATGTACACCCTTGTGTTGCCTAGCAGTCATTTGTCTCTCTGTATGCTCTCGTTCTATTTGTTCATATCTGCTTTAGTAAAGGTTCCAGTCTGGTTTTCCTTAAAATAATTAAAGACAAGTCAAATTAAACATTTCCAAACCTCTTCCTAGCCAAATTTTGATGCTTCCATTTGCCTGTTGTCAAGTTGCCTGTTTATCTTTCTTACCTGGATTAATTTGAAGTGTATTTCATATGGAACACTAAGATTCAATCAATAAAAATAATGTAAATTCTAAAGCGACTTAAACGTGTGAGTGAGGTAGACCGCACCAGGAGAGAATGGCTGCTGAATGAATCAATACTTAGATTAACATCATCTTCAAACAAAAGCTAAAATACCTGAGCATTCGGCATTGATTGTATTGTATTTAGGGTTTTATGTTATTCACATGGTAAACTTTTCCTGTATCTAATTCTTATTGTTTACACCTTTCTTATATACACAGTGTGAGAGTGCATTTCCAAGAGTCAAGCCTGCTTCAGATGATAAAGTACTGACTGAGGTTTGAGTGCTACTCTATTCTGATTACACTATATTTTCTTTTTACAATCAGATTTTTTTCTATATATTGTAAAATAATGCAAAATAGGGCTTCTATTAGTCATTCTATATACGGTAACTCACACACACACATACACAACAGACTCGCATAAACGATGTAATTAATGTAAATTTCATTTGAAGGAAATTCTGTCTTTAACAAGGGACGGATTGTAATATTTCTGTGGATAAGCCTGGTCGATTGAACTCAGTTATATATTACCCATGGTAATTACACAATAACTGCAATAATGATGCTAGCAATATTTTTAAATGTATTTTGTATAATTTAATATCTATTGTGTAAACATTTATTTATATAGAGAGGACACTAATGACAAATGATACAAATTTTTTACTGTAATTTTCTGTATCATTACCTATCTACAGTATGGTAAATAAGCTCAAGTCATTTATGCATATTTAATATCTTGGTAAATAGAATTTTGTTATGTGCATAAATATAATATATCAAGTTGTAATATAATGTATGTGTATAGACTTTGTTGAAGAAGTCCCAGGAACTGACCCCATTGTATTATGTGTGTAGGCTCTGTTGAAGAAGTCCCAGGAACTAACCCCATTGTATTATGTGTGTGGGCTCTGTTGAAGAAGTCCCAGGAACTAACCCCTTTGTACTATGTGTGTAAGCTTTGCTGAAGAAGTCCCAGGAACTGACCCCATTGTATTACGTGTGTAGGCTTTGCTGAAGAAGTCCCAGGAACTGACCCAGACACCGCAGGAGCAGGCCTCTATCCTCGGCCTGGTCACAAAGGTCACCACTCATCTGGACAATCTCGTCATCGCCCCCAATCTCTTTGAAGCTGCGGTCAGTGTGCCTCATTTGACTAGTGTGAATGCCAGTGTCTCTGATCTAATTCTGTTACAGGCTTTGATTTTAGTAAATTTTAAGAAAAAAATGTGAAAAGCATATGAATTTTGACTATTTTCAGAAATAGGTACTCTTGAAGCCACTTCAGTAGCTTGTGGTGTACGTTTTTTTGACTAATGGGTATATAGTTAGGTCATTAGGTGATGGTTAATAAGAGGCTCTTGAATCTAGAAAAATATTCAATAAACGCCGATATTAGTCGTTAGTATCTAGATTTAACTTTGTTATGCACTTATAGGAAATATGCCTGAGCATGTATATTGAGAAGTATTATATACATGTAGGTCTATACTGTATAGTGTATACTGTATGTTTAGTAATTATTATAAAATATATATATATAGTAATTATTATATACTTAGTCTGTTAGCCTGCCTGTTCTTGCTATATAATTATTATATGTTTAATCTGTTAGCCTGTCTGTTGTTGTTATATAATTATTATGTACTTATTCTGTTCACCTGCCTGTTCTTGTTATATAATTGTTATATACTTAGTCTGTTAGCCTGCCTGTTCTTGTTATATAATTATTAAATGTTTAGTCTGTTCTCCTGCCTGTTGTTGCAGCAAGTGGAGGAGGTGCGTCAGGTGGGCTCGTACAAGAAGGGCACGATGAGGGCGGGGCACAACGTTGCTGACATTGTCATCATTCTCAAGACCCTGCCCACTCTGGAGGCCATCCACGCCCTGGCCAATAAGATCGCTCAAGATCTGCAGGGTACCGCCGATGCTCGCGAGTCGTTCCATGTTGCTCCGAGCGACGGAGGATTCGATGTAAACAGTTCCTCCGGAGCCTCGGTGAAGATCCTCGTGGCTACAATACCACCGAACCTCAAGAAGCTGGATCCCAACCTTCACCGTTAGTAATTCTGGAGATATTCCTACATTGGCTGTGCTCGCAGCTGTGATAAATTACATAGCATTTATGTAGTTAATAATATCTGATGATAAGTGTGTCACTATATGTGTGCACATGTGTGAATGAGTGTAAGCTGTAGCGGGATAATATTTGTGTGTATGTATGTGTGTTTGTGTATGCATGTGCGACATGTCACCATTGCGCTGCTAGAAACCGGATTACCTTGTTTTGATACTATCCTTTCTAATTACAGATTAAAGTTTAGAATATGCTTGCTGGATAATGCTAATATGCTAGTTAAGTGTTTTGATGTTCTGTGCTTATTATAGCTTTGTATGACTAATTCTATAAGTAATTGTCTTATAGCTCAATTTATGCACAGCCTATTTGCTTTACTGGTTTTTTTGCATTGTTGTATGTGCAAGATTCATGTATGGGTTATTACGCCTGAAATAAAGCAATAAATAAATAAATAAATGAGTATGTGTTCGTGTGTATGGTTATATAAGTGTGTACTTATGTATCAGGATGTGTGTATGTTTTTTGTTTTTGTGTGTATGTGTGTAAATTATTATGTTCTACTTAGCATACGGGTTAAGTGGCTGCGCACTACAACATACTCTGCAGTGAGTGGCAATCTTGATGCAAAGTATTCAATGTCTGTGTAAAGTATGCTGGTGTATGTGTATGTATGTGTACAGTGAGTGGTAAGCTAATGCAGGGTTATTTGTATGTGTACAGTGAGTGGTAAGCTAATGCAGGTGTATGTGTATGTATGTGTAAAGAGGGTGGTAAGCTAATGCAGGTGTATGTGTATGTATGTGTACAGTGAGTGGTAAACTAATGCAGGTGTACGTGTATATGTACAGTGAGTGGTAAGCTGATGCAGGTGTATGTGTATGTACAGTGAGTGGTAATCTAATGCAGGTGTATGTGTATGTACAGTGAGTGGTAAGCTAATGCATGTGTATGTGTATGTATGTGTGTATATGTGTATGTATGTGTACAGTGAGTGGTAAGGTGATGCAGAGTCACTTGGCAGCTATCAGACATTCTCGCTGGTTTGAAGAGAACTCAGTTCACTCGAGCATCAAGGTTCTCAATAGACTGCTGAGAGATCTCTGCGGCAGATTTGAGGGTCTGAGTCATCTCACACCCTGGATGACTGATCTACTGGTATATATCTCTCTCTCTCCGTGTATATATATATATATATATATATATATATATATATATATATATATATATATATATATGCTTGCATACATGTATTATATATATATATATATATAATATATGTATGTAAAATATATATATATATATATATATATATATATATATATATATATATATATATATATATAGTTTTTTCTTTCCCTAAATGACTCGTCAAGTTCTTTTATCTACTATCTACTGATTGTTTTGCTTCTGTCTCAATTACAGTTTCATTTCAACTTTAATATTTAATTTATGGCATATGAAGACTTAGGGGATGACAATTAAGAATTGAAGTAAAATATAAGAAGGCTTCGAGATTTCAGCTGAAACGTCGTAATTTTCGCAGGTTGCAGACTACTTTAAGTTAATAATGAAGTATAACTTTGTGTCCAAATGTTTGATTCATTGTAATTTTATCATCATCGTCTTCCCTTGAATCCCAGTATCACTAGTTTTGGATATGAATAGACTGTCTCAAATCCTCTTTGTCCTTCATCATTTCATCAGTCAATCCTCTATTTGAGACTTTTCCATTCGTTTATCTATTGTAATTTAAAGAAGAAAGATTTTGATAGTTTATTTGTTGACTTAGGCTCATCATGCAGTGATGAACAACCCCTCACGACAGCCATTGGCTATCAACGTCGCCTTCAGGTTTGTCATCGTTCCTCCATCCTACTTACTAATACATTTATGTGATGTTGAAAACACATCTCTTCCCACCATAGATTTTTTCAACTTGCCTGACCGTTTTTGATCACCGTACTGGCACAATTTAGGATCTTTTTCTTCCTCTTCAGCACATGTTTTTTCATATCGTTTGGGATGAATTAATTTGTAGTGACATGTTATGGGGGACGTCCCTGACATCATCCTTGTATGAGAAAACGGATGTTAAACCTTTATTATTATTATTATTATTATTATTATATTTTTTGAATTACCCTGGTGTAAAGAACCTGGGGTTTTTATTATTATTATCATTATTATTATGTACAGGAACTGTTACAGGAAATTTTGTATGAGCTATTCTGGAAATTATTTCTAGTTCATTTCTCTTTTAGTTTAGTTTATTGACAGGTCAAAACTTAAAATTAATTCCTCCACATGTTTCTTTCCTAGGCAGTTACTTCTTATCAATATAAAATGTTAATATTATTCTGAAATTGTGGTGACTTTTGTTGATCACAAAAATAGCAATTGTAGCAATAATAATAATAGCAATTATTGGTTTCATGGCAATTTAGAAAAGCTGGTAAAGCTAAGGTTAGCGTCAGTTTCCTCACTCGAAATCGATGTCAGTGACGGGAGAGCCCAGGATTTGAACCCCACGCGTACTGATCCGCGGTCGAGTATCTTATCGACTGACTCCAGCCAGTGGCGACGGTTGAGTGTTAAAGCAGTTGATAGAGTGTTGAAGCAAATCATAGTGTTAACATATTATTCATACAATTGTTAATTACAGACTTGTGCAAAGTGCATGCCTGATGGGCTGGAATTGGTGACCTTGATTTGATGTCAATGCATATGTGTGCAGATAAATATATCTGTTAGTTTACACATTACAACTGTTAGCTACTGTCTTATGCCTAATTTGCTGATATCACTATTCATAGTTTGTGCATGTGCATGTGTGTTTGTGAGTGTGTGGTACACTAAGTGTACTATTTAGAATGTCCAAATAGAGCAGTGGTTAGAGGCGTCAGGTAACGTCGTGAAATTTTAAATGACAGATCCTAAGGTGAATTAAACTCTAGTGGGTTCGATTCAAACAAGTAAACTCGTAGCAAGGTATTCCCGGCCGTACTGAGCTGAGAGTAAAATCTCGGACATTCACAGGACTGGTTATACGGATAATGAAAATAAATTGCCTAATGGTTTAACTATATGGTTAAAAGTGATAGACGTCACCATAGTTGATCATTTCAGTATAATGTGTTTTATAGTTTGTTTATTTATCTATTTATAACTCTTTATGAGTATGTTTTATGTGTGAGTGTGCATATGTTGTGTGTACTAAGTGTTATATTTATAACATTTGATGTGTATATTTGCGTATATACTAGACGCAGCCTACAGCTGTTAGCCGCCGGCTTATTCTTGCCCGGCTCTGCTGGTATCAGCGACCCCTGTGAGCCAGGAGGCGTCAGAGTTCATACGGCTCTCTCGCTGGAGCAGCAGGTCTATAGAACATTCCATCTAACTACATTTCTCTACACTCTATATAACTACATTCTACATTTATCTACATTCTATTTAACTACATTCTACATTTATCTACATTATATTTAACTACGTTCTACATTTATCTACATTCTATTTAACTACATTCTACATTTATCATTTATCAACATTCAATTTAACTACATTCTACTTTAATCTACATTCTATTTAACTACATTCCACATTTATCTACATTCTATTTAACTACTTTCTGCTTTTATGTACATTCCATTTAACTACATTCTACATTTATCTACATTCTGTTTAACTACATTCTACATTTATCTACATTTTATTTAACTACGTTCTACGTCTGTCTACGCTCTATTTAACTACGTTCTACATTTATATAAATATAAATGTGTGAGCGTGCGTGGACGATGTTTGGATGGACATTGACAAGCAATTGACGTGTTTGTGCAGGATCAAGTCTGCTACACCGCTCAGACTCTCGTCAGAGTTCTTGCTCACGGAGGCTACAAACAAATCCTCGGCTTTGAGGCTTACCCGAGTGAGTATACGGCTTCTGTATTTTGCTGCTTGATTGTATATGTCCTGCTGTTTTTCACTTGTAAGTCTTACCATCGAAACAGACACTCAATATATATATATATATATATATATATATATATATATATATATATATATATATATATATATATATACTGTATATACTTTCGCTCGAAAATTTGTGTTGTGTATAATTTAGCTTAGAAAAAACTTTTTAATATTATATTCCTGTTTTGTTCCTGCTCATTTGGTTCTAAGTAATTTATTTTATAGTTATTCATAGGATTATTTGGTGTAACTTCCGCTATGCAATTTGAAGAACTAGAAAGTTGTTAAATTGTGCACAGTTTACTGATCAGCTCAGCATGGAACCAAAAGCCTCTAACCTGATTTACTTTATGGAATTCAAAATTATACCCATATAGCATAATTGCACTAAGTCTACTAGTTGAAAGAGGTCAATTTGTACTCTCGTCAGAATTCTTGCGCGCGGAAGCTACTGTGTCCAGTTGTCACTGTGTACTTATCAGTTTAAACTAAATATATATTATGAGATAGTTGCTTAATCAATATTAATATTGAATGCTTAGTTATGATTATAAATATTTTACATTTATTATTTCATTCATGTAATAGATCTCTGAAAAATAATTAGATTTTGTGGAAGGGTTCTGTTGCAATATCTAACTTGTTTGTCGTGTATTTTATTCTATTTATTGTATTGTGCTTTATAGTATTTATGTTGTCAGGGCGGTGTGCTGTGTGATTGGCACGTGTGTGTGTGTGTATGTATGTGTATTTACGTGTGTGTGTGTCAGGGCGGTGTGCTGTGTGATCATCACGTGTGACCCACGTGATGATCACCTGACTGTGGCTGGCACGCTGGATGATATATATATATATATATATTTATATATATATATATATATATATATTCTATATATATATATATATATATATATATATATATATATATATATGTATGTACAGACTGGTGCAAAAAAAAATCCCCTAGCAAGATCTCAATAACTTTAAGAAAACTCAAAATTTCTCTACGAAATTTGTGGAGCGTCTAGGAGAGGAATTTCTGCGTATATCCTGAAAATTTGATGAAAATCTATTGAGCAGGAAAAATATTACAGCGTTTCTACGAAAAAATTGCAACATCAGTTTTAACAAGAATTTTTTTGTCAAAAGTCTTAATAACTTGGACAAAACTCAAAATAGTTTTACAAAATTTTCGGAGCTTCCAGGGGAGGAATTTCTACACATATCCTGCAAATTTAGTGAAAATATATTCAGAAGTAGCAAAAATACAGCGTTTCTTCGAAAAAAATGTTAAAATCAATATTAACAAGGCTTTTTTAAACAAAAGTACCGGACATTTTCTTCAAAATTTGGGAATAATTTTAACATAAGAACAAATTTTAAGCATCATTTATTTGAGTAGCTAACAAGGTAGTGCAGGCTTAAACTCCTCCACCTAAGTAAACGGCCCTTTTCAGGGTCGTTATTTTCTTTAAAAGGAACGACTGACATTTCGAAAAGCCTTGTTAAAATTTATTTTAGCACTTTTCTCGTAGAAATGCTGTAATTTCGTAACTAATGAAAATAGTTTCATCAAATTTGCAGAATATACGCAGAAATTCCTCCCCTAGAAGCTCCGAAAATTTCGTAGAGATATTTTGAGTTTTCTGAAAGTTATTGAGATTTCGCTAGGGGATTTTTTTTTGCCCCAGTCTGTATAGTATTATGAATATATAGTACTGTGCTGTATTGCACTGAATGTTTTTGTATTTACTGTAGACATAGTCTCAGATATGTCTCTATGGGACGGTGTGGTGGTCACGCCCTCTGAAGGAGCCTATGAGAAGAAGGAGGAGCCCACCAAGATGGACGTCACCAAATAGCGTGTCTGCTAGAACAGTCGTACTGTTGTCTCAGCAGTATATCTCTGTTGTGTTGTTGTAAAAGATTCAACGTCTCGTCGGTGTGATGATATAAGACTGTAGATAAGAGATTTTTATTAATGACTGAATAGACTGATGAGACAGGATAATGTCTGTAAGGTTTTGTTTAGATAATTAATTGGTATTGATTCTGATCGACTATTTTTTGTCTACTTGATGGAACCTGCTTTTGACGTTTTAGTTTTAGACTTGTGGCTGTTAATTTATACCGACTGGGTGGCCGAATGGATAGCAGACTTGCTTGAGAAGCAGGAGGCCATTGGTTCAAATTACAGCCGGACCGTTTCTAATATTGTCCCGTATGATTCTTAAGCAGACACCAAACTTAGCTCAACTTAGCTTAAACGTTGAACGTTGTTGTTAAAGCGTTTATAGAGCTGTCAGTTACACTAATGTTCGATTGATCAAAGACTCCTTCAGTGACAGTGCGTGTCTAATTACATTGCTGAAGAGACGCTCTCTTTAGACTAAAATTTGATGTTGAAAAGACGTTTTCAGATTGAGAAACTATATGTTTACAAATAAGTAACAACTCTATAGTCAGTAAGTTAATTTAATGTCTCTAGATTCTAGAGATCTGCAGAATTGCAGATTAAAGGTCTATTTTCTGATCAGCCTAAAATCTGAACCTTTACAATTGATCTATCTACTCCAGGCTTACTGGTCTATTATTTACTGGACTGATTCACGATCAATTGGAAGGGACGAGTCTTGGGAATTCCCGCTCCTACATATTGTCGGCAGCGATACTCCGCTGCCGACTGCCATTCCTAAATATTTTCATAATTACCGATCCGAAGCTCGCACCACTGACCAGGGACGAGACGCCTCGAGGTCAGCGGTCAAGCAGAGGAGGGACTGACCGAGGTCAACGCCCGTCTCTACCGTAAGAGAGTCTTGCGGTCACTTATTATCTTCTCAGTGAACTGATGACGAGTGTGACAAGCATTCAAACCAGTTCACTGAGTTAACCCAGCTCGTGATTTACTAGCTTATCAGAATTAACCTAATACTAATCGATCGATACCTTGAACACGGGCAATGCTAACGCTGTCTACAAAAATTAAATAATACAATGAACTATAGTACAATAATATTTTTGCGAAAAATTTAATTAGAGTTTACTAATCAAGGAAATCGAAATGACGCATTTCAAACATTATGAAATGAACGAAAAATGAGATGCGATTACGCTCCTGGTGAAAATGTGCACTGTGAAAAAAGACAGGCATAGTTCGCCCTCTAGCCTTACGTGATTTGAGTTACTTGAGGTCAGTGTGACAGACAGAGGCGAAAGCGCCCCAGGGCTTTTTTTAAAATAATAGGATATGTCTGATTTTAACAATCGTGGGAGTTCACTTAAAAATAGGCTTACTTATGATCGTCTAGGTGGGCTTAATTTCCTAGTTCCCTAGACTCGTCCTTATCAACTGGACTGACGGCAGATTGACTGATTGGATTTATAGTATAAAGCTCATGTTTACGTCAGTTTCATCACTCGAAAGCGATGTCAGTGACGGGAGAGGCCAGGATTTGAACCCCACACTTACTGATTCGCGTTCGAATATCTCACCGACATCGCTACTGTATCCAGCCAGTCGATTGATCGACTGAACTGATGATCTATTAATCGACTGAACTGATGATCTATTGATCGACTGAACTAATGATCGATTGGTCGACTGCACTGATGATCGATGAGAGTCCAGACATATTAAATTTTCGATCACCGCAGTGACATGCATCATAAGTAATTATAATGTTATTTATAAGTAAATAAATACCACGCATTATAGAGAAAAAATCAATTATGTTGCTATCTACCACTTTTAACACCACATATTTAAACCGCCTGGCAATTTAGTCCATGTTCCGTATGGACATATTAATATTAGTAGTATTATTATTAGCATTTTATTATTTTTACAGTGGCGTCCACTCTTATTTTCTTTGGCAACTTGCGCGTCATCCAAAAAATATAGCACCCTAGCCCGGGGTGCCCCCTCCCGTCCGGGGTGTCCCTCGTCCGAGATTCTCCTAGCCCGGGGTGCTCCTAGCCCGGGTGCCCCTTGCCCGAGATTCTCCTAGCCCGGGGTGCTCCTAGCCCGGGTGCCCTCGCCCGAGATTCTCCAAGCCCGGGGTGCTCCCGGGTGACCCTCGCCCGGAGCACCCTGCAAGGGGAACCCCGCTAGGTGCACAAAAGAATGTAGTAGTAACAGTAACAGTAGTAGTATAGTAGTATTGGTATTGATAGTATTATTATCATTAGCATTAGCAATAGCATTAGCAGTATCAGCATGAGCATTAGCGTTAGTATTAGTATTACTTATTAACCTATGGGACATTCCTCTTTAAAAAATTAACAATTGCTTTATTGTACTGGATAATGAACATATTTTTCCAGTGCAAATTGGCCTACACAATTTGCACAAATATACAATTGTAAATAATAAATGTACAATTGTAACATTAATAGTATTATCAATATTTTCCTTATAACCACGTTATTATAATACTATTACTTTTGAATTTTGAAATTCTATTACGTTTGAATTCTATTGAATTTAATGTTTCTAAATAAAATATAATTTAATTAATAATGATACATAAAGGAGCCTTAAGGGTAATAATGATACATTAAATCACAAAGTTTATTAAGCTTAGACTTATTGTGAAGTTTAGGTCTTAGAGTTAACTTTACACGAGATATCTTCAGCGGCTGCAAATAGAACGTTGTACACTTCTAAAGCTCATCGCGTCAGGTAGCGCAATCTGGTGAACAAAGTAATATCTAACCCCACACGACTTCAACAGGCAGTTCACACATTCACTAGATGTCCCAATGAACACACAGCTGTTAATTTATTTTAATTATGTCGATTACTTTATTTTATTTGTCCAAAACTGATTAAGGGTCTTTAGTGTGTCTATAAGAAAAATCTAGCACATTCTTTTAGAACTTACATTATTATAATCCATACTACGGTAGTGAAGGGAATTTCCTTTCTATGGTTAAATTCTGCTGTGAAACATACCACTTTTAGAATACACATTTTATAATAATGGCTCCTAACTCCGTGGTATTTTCAATAGGATCATAAATAGCGAGGGTTTTGCCACGTGTGCTGTCTTATCAGTAGGCAGTACACTGCCGACAACTCGCTTAGATCAACCCATGGTCATGAAGCAGGTTAGCCTCAATGGATAGGCCTACCTGTGCCGAAACCTATGGGACATTCCCCTTTAAAACAAAAAAAAATAACATTTGCTCTATTTTTCTGGAAAATGAACATAATTGTCCAGTGCAAGTATGTAATACACATAATTGTAAATAATGAATGTAAATAGCGTAGGGGTAACGTCATGAAGTTTTAAATGACAAATCCTAAGGTGATTTGAATCCTCGTGGGTTCGAATCCCGGTCGCGCTGATCTGAGAGTAAAATCTCGGACATTCACTGGACTGGTTATACGGAAAATGGTCTAAATTGCCTAACGGATTAAACATGTGGTTTCAAAAAGTGATAGATATCAACATAGTTGATTATTCACTATAATGCGTGTTTACTTTTTACAATTGTACAGGGCACATAATTATTCGTACGTCTCCATCACGCTCCCTAAGAATACTCTATCAGTATCAGTGCATATATTCTTACCCACAGCTGGCTTTTACGCTCTGTAAACAGCAGGCAATAAAATGATGCACAATAATTCGATAAGCAACAATAAACTAAGTAAATCCCGTCAGAATAGTCTGTCTTATCCACTCCATATGTAGCTAGGTGATGTCGAGTTGCCTTCTCAGATCTTGCTTACTCGCTTTTACACTATGTGCCGTTAACAGTTGGTCATCAGTGTTCCGAACACAACCATGCTTGTTGAGAAGGGGATATGGTGTAACATTAGAGAGTTGGCTTCGGAAGCAAAAGGTCTAGATTCCAAACTCGGATCACTCGATAACAAATGGATATCCTAACCACGGAAAGTTAATTGCGTGTCAGAGCTTGATTCGAGTTGGCACTATCAACAGAAAAGATACGATTAATAACGCAAAGGAAGCAGGCTTGAAGATCCGCCAGGGTCATAACATTGCCATAAAACTGATCGTTTAAAAAACTGAGAGAAATTAATTAACTTAAGCACAATAGTAATGATCCAAAGCTCTAGAGTACACAAGGTGTGGCTAAGGCATAGACTTTGTGAAGGGATTAACTTTTTGATCTAAGCAGTGCTCTTACGGAGCGAGAGAACAGACGTTCAGTATAAATATTTACATTGAACCTGTCACTGAAGAAGTAATGATCCAGGATTTTCAGTCACATCTATTTATCGTTGTCATCGATCTAATAAAGTTACTCTTCGAACTACACACAGATCAACTAAAGTAAACTGAATTTATTTTTTAACTGATTTCGCAGATCATAACATCCAAATACACAGGTCTCCAGTGACATCATTCGTATCACTGTAAACGAATTTCACGAAAGATAAAAACTAGAATTCTAAACTTTTTCAAATTTCGCTATTTTCGTTTGAATTTTACATATAAGTATGCCGATTGTGCTGTTTGTTACTTTAGAACGCGAAGTTATCACGCATTATAAAAACCTGCGTGGCAAGTGAAAAGGCAGAAAGGAGTGCAGCAGAAACTAGTAAAAAAAAACTAATAACTAAAAAACTAAAACTCTTAAAAAACTAGTAACTTTTGACTTTAGACTGATTTTCTGGATCTTGGAATTTTCCCCGTTTTTGGATCTTCTTTTTGCTCGCCGGCTTGATTTTGACTCAATAGTGCTCGATGTTGTCATTGATGACTGTAGCACTCTAATTATTGTTATTATTATTATTATTATTATTATTATTGTTATTAGAACTCAAAGTCCTTGCACATTATTAGCTGCACTTCTGCGACGTTATGGACAAATAATCGTAAATATTCATTAAAATGTACCAGTGTAGTTGTCCCATAGGCACACTTTGAGGTGCCAAGGGTTGTAATATCCGGCATTAAAGTTGTAGGTGTCACAATGAATAATCATCTCAATGATTTAATTATATTGTATGGTTAACCCGTTGTTGTACGTAGCTTAAGTATTAAGAACATAGAACGTATTTCACAACACTTGTTAGCGTCAGCTGTATAAGGAACATTTAATCATACGCGTTTTGATACTGTAGCAATTTACTACAAGCTATCTACTGTCCATTGCACAATACTATTTCATTAAAACACTAATTTCACTTATTCAATACGTATAGAACATACAATGTTGTACTGTAAGTGTGGTATAAAAGTGTAAAACGTAATTATATCAGTTAAGTATTGCCATTTCGACTTAGCAAACAAGTATCAGAGTCACAGAGTGTTTTAAGTTATTCCTATTTACACAATATATCCCAACGCATTGCAGCACATTCCAACAGCAATAAACATGCAGAAACAGAAAACGTTAAAAATTTCTAATATACAGGGTGAGTAAAAAAATGATAACACCTGCAAAAAGTTTGAATATCTCAGGCTATAGTAAATATTTTCAAAGCAAACTTTTACCAATTACTAAGGGATTAATTGTTGATGGGGTGGCCAATTTTCATCCATTTTAATCGATGGATTGGCCAGATATACAAGTTTCAGCAGAGCAACCCCCCATTTTTTACGTAAAAATGGCATTTGCTACAACGGTAAGGGCAAATTGCACTTCATTGGCGAAAAGGAATAGGTGAACCCTCAATTTTACGTCGATACTTTACTTTCCGAGCTGTTTGATGATTGCTATGCTCTTCTACCAAATGGTTTCATCTTTCAGTAGGATGATGTTCCGACTCGTGCATCTCGCCATGCACATGAATGGATCAGCGAGAGAAATCCGCATTTCATCATGAAGAGTGAATGGCTTCCAAACTCTCCCGATCAAAATCCTCTGGATTACCATGTCTGGTGAACCCTGCTGCATCTCTATCAGAAACCCCAGTCGAAGCCTAAAAACAAGGCAGAACTGCAGGAAGTGCTACCTTCCATCAATTTGGGAGAGACTGCCCCAAACTGGAATCAACAAGGTTGTCCTAGCGTTCCGAAGGCTGCTGCAGTCCTGAAAAGCAACTATTTTAAAGCATATCGAATAGGATGTAATGCTAGCAGATACAACTGTTCTTTTTGAACCTCCACAACGACACTTTCAGAGCTAAAATAAAAATAAAATAAATTGGAATTTTTTATTTATAGTACGTTAAAAAATGGGGGGGTGCTCTGCTGAAACTTTCATAATTGGCCAATCTATGTACCAAAATTGATGAAAATTGGCCACCCCATCAGAAATTAGTCCTTTAGTATTTGGTAAAAGTTTGATTTGAAAATATTAACAATAGCCTGAGATATTCAAACTTTTTGCAGGTGTTATCTTTTTTTTACTCACCCTGTAACTAAAAGAATTACGAAGATTGATATATAGACTTAATATTGTCGCACCTTCATTTCAATTCAGCAATAGCAAGAAGTATTATTAATTAATAATTATTATAATAATTAACATTTAAATTCTTCGTGAATTCACAGTGCCACAGCGACAATGTTTTTAAATTAATAAAATGCAGTTTCAATGTACATGTATCTTCCCATTCTAATATAAACTAAATCGGAAATAAGCATTTAATTGCTATTCAATCAGAGGTTAGGACTGATATGTTTAATTTCGACTGGGCCTGAAATGCAAGGACTTCCTACTCTATTTGTTTTGTCTTCTTCATGACTTTGAGTCAATAACCTTTGAATTTTCATTGTTGGACTCGTCATACGTAGAGTCAATTAATACACACAAATTTAGAAATTTTTTAGTAGAGTCGAATTACCTTGCGTTTCGTCTAGGAATTAAAACAATAGCATGGTCACATAGATCAGGATCTAATTCTTTAGTTTTCATGTCTGATAATTAGTTTACATTGGTATGCTAACTATTAACTGAGTCAGTTGAAACCAAAATCAAATGCAGCTACAACTTACTATATAAACATGGCAAAGTTAGATCTTTATGACAGGCACCAATGCACCGATTAACAACAGCAATTAAACAGCAATAACGTCAGTAACATTATCACACGTCAGTAACATTATCACACGTCGTCTTTCATTCCAGGAATACGACTATGACTAGAAAGATTTCAACTCTAAATTGCAAACACTTTGTTGTTGATATGTGAAATTCCTTGAGCCGATAGTTAGTAAATGCGTTTTGAGAGAAAATGTTAAGAATTCATTATATTGTGAAACATAATGTTTGATTAGAGACTGAAATATGCATGTGACTTTCTCCTCCGTACTTTGCTACTTCGTTGGGATGCAGTTAGATAACTTTCTGTAATACTCTTTTTCTCTATCTCTCTTAGTGCACTGTCTACTGGCAGGTCCATGGCATATAACGCCCCCACTCGTCTTTGTCTTCCGTTTTCCTCTTCATGTCCAAATACCAGTGTATCTTTAAATCATCTAAAACATTCCTTTTGATAGAGCATTATTCTTGGGGGATTCTGCTTATGACGAGGTGGGCCCCCTATGCCTTCCTCAGCTATAATACATGTACATGTATAAAACTCTAATACGTGTTGCATTTATATGTACGTGTATACTCACTTACGGTCTCACACTGATTCATTTCTGCATGTAAGCTGGTAGCAGTTTCAGTCAATTTTAAAACACTAATTCGCTTTGGCTATTACAGTACTATAATTTAGATCAAAGATAGACTGGATGAGTCCATTCATAGAAAGAGACTGTGATTTACTACAGACACATCCCAGAGAATATTGAACATTCACAATTGAATTTTGAGTATTTCTTGAACACAGCCAAATGCAAGATAATTAAATACCGGACAAAATATACAAACAAATACATACATAAGAGCAGAACAAAACATATTGTGAATTTTAAGTTGTAAAATATGAATAATATTCTAGAAATTGGTCCTCAATTAACGATATATAACTGACAGTTTCACTAATTCGATTATGCGATAGATAATCGTGCTAATAAAAGATGGACCTAATTGTCGTACAGCTGACTCATCATTTATTGCTGGTACAATAGATGCTGGTACAATAGCCGTCAGTTAATCTAGCAAGTTAATCTAAGGCAGCGTACCGATGAAGTACACGTAGATGACTGGATTTCTAGGTTTAGCATCGTTTTTGGGCCCCTTTGCTTTTTGTTCGCCGGCTTAGATTTGGTTCAATAGCGCTCGATGTTGTTTTTGATGAGCATAGATAATTGTTGTAATGTTCATTCTTAGATGGAATTGACAGGGAGTCAAGCCACAATCAATCGACGGTGACAAACTACGACTGTTAACGATTTATATCTGGCGACACACAGGTTCATGAAACAATTTAATTTTCAAACTATTTATAAATTGTAACTCTAACAGTCAGCATTAGAACATCAAAGCAATTAACTTATAGAAAAATTTATGCAAATGTGTCAATTTAAGAACAGCAAGCATGTACTTAAACTGAATAAAAGTAATAAATGCTTAATGTCCATTTTTTGTCAAAGATTGATGTCAGGGCTGAATTATAATCTAAGGAGGCAAAACAGGTGCGATTCTATCACACCACAATTTTTACTGATCAGGAACTGAGATTAGAGTTCAAGTATTTACTAGACGTCGCCCTCCTGCATTAGTGTGACATGAAGAACACATTACATGATTTGTAATTTCTATACTTACATCAGTGTACATTAGTGTGAAATAAAGAAACACATTACATAATTTGTAATTTTTATACTTACATCAGTGTGACATTAAGAAACACGTTAAATGATTTGCTATTCCTATATTACTCCTGGAAGTCCTGGAGAGAGTAGGCACAGATAGACAGTTGATAAATGTATTAAGAAATAGGAAGAAGAGATGGATAGAACACATTCTAAGGGGGGAAGGTCTATTAAAAGAGGTCATAGAAGGTAGAATGGAAGGAAAAAGGAAAAAGAGGCAGGGGCAGGCCGAGATTAGGTATGTTAGATGATTTAAAGACCCACTCATATGTGGAAATGAAGAGGAAGGCGGAAGACAGAGAAGAGTGGAGGCGTTATGTACCATGGACCTGCCAGTAGGCAGTGCACTAAGAGAGAGAGAGATATATATATATTACTTACAACAAGCTGTGGATCCATTTTCATCGGGGCATACATTTCAATGGTAAAAGTACATAAATATATACCGTGTATTGAGAGAGATACCACGTTATACAGTATATACTGTAAATATCTTAAAACATAGAATTCATAAAAATACATGAACAGCACAATGTGTAATTTACAGTCCGTTTTTTTTCTAAGATGCAACTGTAAAGACGTTCATAGACACACACAGAAGCACCAGCAAACAAACCGTATCAAAATATCAGGTAAATACAAAACAAAATACATTATCGTAATACTAGACATAAAAACTTTAGCCATTACATAGCAAAAATATTTGCATATAACATGCAATTTCACTAAACGTCATTTCCAGTCTGCAATTACCCAGCTACAAAAAAGCTTCAACTAGCATTCAGTAAATCAATCAATAATATTCTTAAGTTCGATTTCACACCCGAAAGTCGGGGACGTCTTACACATCTTTTAGAATAAAATCTAGTAATATTCTAGTATTCCTTTACGGCCCTTGGTATCATTACTACTCATTAGATCATAATTTAATTTGTTTATAAACTTCCCAATCCATTTAACGCTAATTCTAGCTATACGATACGTGTTTATCGTTTGTGGTCTCGTGAGATAAATCTGCACTCTCACTGTCAACAGACACAGTAGTCCTATTTAAAACCGGTTTAATACCGGTTAATACCTGTTCTCGAACTGGACTAGATGACGTAACATCTTTTGGTTTTACTCCTGCAGACGATTGCTTACTTTCTGCAAAGGCCGAGAGGAAGTCATCGGCGGACCGATGGTTCTTGCTGCCCATGGGACTCCGCTGACAATGGGTGGATGGCGCCAAGTCCTGGGGCGTGTTACAAACACTGGCTACGTATCCGGCGTTACTCGAGTCCGGAGTCTGATTGACAGCAGTGGATTTATCAGCATCGCTAATTCTGAAAGTATCGATGGAAACCTTATTGTTAAATAACAATATAACGCACTTAATTAATTTAGTGGCATGTTGTGTATGATAATATATAATTTATTTCATCTAGACTGCCATATTAGATGACATAAAAGTCCATCAACAATTACCGACATTGCATAGATTAAAGCCACATTACTCTTATCAGTTAGTAATTATAGAAATATAAAATTACTCAGTTAAGCTGGAAAGTATTTGCTACTAAAGTTTTTACGTGTACAAATGATGCAAAAATAGTGAACGATAGACGAAGACGAATCTACGAATGACGGACGAAATCAAACCCTTTGTCGTCATTTAACATAGCAGCCCTTTTACAAAAAATTTAGCAGGTGCTACTTGCTTGGATCATATTTCACCAGCATTTTGGGGGGGTTGTGAACTAAAACCAACAACAAACCTAAACATGTCAAGTGACGCAGGTCTACGCAGAGCAGAGTTAGAACCCACTGAAGCTTTACGTCCGTTACAGTTTTTCGACCTGTTGGCAGGTCCTAAGGTAGATGTGGGCGTGGTTAGACTGGCTCTGCTGCTCGCCAGACTGCTCCGCCTCTCACTTACCTCCTCGAGCACGCTCGTGAAGGCTCGAGCCACCCGCAGCTGTCACAACAAGTGCCGTGTTTAATGGAGAATTTAATAGACAAAGACAGAGAATTTACTATAAAAATATGTAGCACATGCAGCAGAGCTTTCACAATTGATTGTTTAATATTTAATACAGATTGACTGAGTTGATACCACACTTACCTGGTAGAGGCCTTGGGTTCGCAATTCAACCGGATCGTCTCCGACAGAGTCCATGTACTCTAGGAAAATTTCTTTGCTCACTCGTTAAGTTGATCGAAACTGGCACAAACCTGTACGGTTTTCGGTTGATGTATTATTAACTTTGCATGATCTAGCA
Organism: Enchytraeus crypticus; assembly: GCA_905160935.1. Classification (NCBI taxonomy): domain Eukaryota; kingdom Metazoa; phylum Annelida; class Clitellata; order Enchytraeida; family Enchytraeidae; genus Enchytraeus; species Enchytraeus crypticus. Next base: position 542,501 of record CAJHZI010000224.1, on the reverse strand, counting down.
CAATATTCTTAAAGCATATAAACTTTTTTTTATTGTTCAGCGCTACTATAATACTTTTAATAAATGCAATACATCCAATACCTGATGCTGTAGACGCGTCAGGCCACGTATCCATAGTATCTGTCCCCTAGGCAACAGATCATCTATTTCTTCTTCTTCTTCATCCTCAGTCCCTCCACCCCACTCCATCCTTCCCCTATCCAGCAGTTCCACTTCTTCTTCAATGTTACTACAGGAGGCTGGCTTCCTTGCTCTCTTCGGTGTCGGTATTGTGGTAATTATCTATTACAAATAGGATTAGTAATGTTTACCAGCAAGACTACAGCAATGAAATAACTACTAAATTAAATAGTAACTAACGAAATTACATTGAATAAGTTCTTGAGAGAGTTGATACAAATAGAGATTTAACAGACGCAAAAAGAAAGAGAAAGAAAAGTTGACTAAGTCATAGCATAACAGGACATGGCTTACTAAATGTTGTAATTGAAGGAAGAATGAGAGTGAATTGGATAGAAGCAAACCCAGACAAAAGATTTTAGCTGATTTAATAGCATATTCGTTTATATAAATAAAAGGAAAGATGTGGGTAAAATTAGTTTGAAGATTTATAAGCTATATATATATATATATATATATATATATATATATATATTGACCAGCTACTAGATAATACACTAAAAGCGATCTAGTGTTGTGTAATTAACCGGTAGAAATATTACGTAAAGATGACTAGAGAGACATGAAGAAATCAAACGTCTCCGTAAAACAATTTTCCTTCAAAATTACATCGGACAGCGAGATGAACTAACGATGATCTTTGATATCTCTCTTACTATAGTTCTCATAGTTCACATTTAGTTGTTTTTTTCCTGTTGCATTCGCTTGTTTGTGTGTTGTGTATGTGAACTCTACAGGGTTGTTTGACCCTCTTTAGTGTTCTTATTAAACTGAATTGAATTGAATCATATCAAACGACTGCTAGGTTACTATGAGAACAAAATGACTAGTAAAGCTCCGTAAAGATGGCCTTATAGCTCTGTCACAATAGGTACGCCTATCTCCTATCACAATTGATATAACTCACTGAAATGAGACTGTAAGCTTCAAGCTGCTAAATGACAAATTCGTGTCATAAAAGTTTGGATCAAAGCAGGCAATCTTCATTATTTCAATCTGTCGAAGTTATAATCTGGTTTATTTGATGAGGTCAGGGACTCAGACTAATGTTCAGAAGCTGCGCAGACGTCAGAAATAAATGAATATATTTTATGTGCTAATAGTGTGTACTTAGGTGTACACTAATTTCCAATAAATGACTAAAATGATTGAATTAAATCTTCTAAAGACTTACTTGACCCCACAGCAGTTCCCCCACTCCAAAGAGAAAGCACCACAACCACTGCTCCAGCGTTAGACGAGCTGTGGAGAAAGCGCGGTCTCCAAACTGAACTAATAGTATCTGCAGAGGTATAAAGTAATGACATATTACAAGCTTTATATAATGAAATATTACATATTTCATGTGCAAGCAATACACGACGACAAATTACATATACAAACACAAGCATCACACAAGGACATATTACATGTACAAGCATTACACATCGACATATTACATATTACATGTACAAGCATTACACATCGACATATTACATATTACATATACAGGCATTACACATCGACATATTACATATACAAGCATTACACATCGACATATTACATATTACATGTATAAGCACTACACATCGACATATTACGTATTACATGTACAAGCATTACACAACGACATATTACATATTACATGCACAAGCATTACAAAAGATATATTAAACGTTAGTCATATGAACACACAAGAGGCATGTAGGACTTCACTGAGGGAAGAAGTAGATGTTTCTAAACTCTAATGATATCAGGAATTTGTTGACTACTTCTAAAATAGTAATAACTGGTACTTCTGGTTTAGTTTATTTCTTCATATTAGGCCTAACCAGATACATGTATAGCCTTGCAATATTATTTACTCACATATAATTACTGTTTAAATACGATAATTATAGAATTTGTACGACTCTATTGTAACAAAATCATTCCTGTATAGCCTAACTGTAATGATTTTTAACAATAATTTTTTATATATTTTCATTACTTTCACATTATTGTAGTAAGCATGCAATCCATCACAATAACAATCGATTAATCTTTATAACTGAATGAATGAATTCATGAAGTTATTACATAATAGCTTTTACTTTATCACAATTATCACGGTCCTAAATCACTTGAGCATGAAAAAGTGACATCTATAAATACAAAATATACTGGTTCAAGATGCCATTAGATGTAATGATTTTGCAACGTTTATGGGCCCTTTGCATTTTTACTTATCGGCTTGGATTTGGTTAAATAGTGCGATGTTGTCACTGGCAACAGTACCACTTTAACTGTCGTTGGTTTTGTTGTTGTTGGATAGTAGGCCTACCTGAGCGACGAAAGTCGACAGCCATATAACGACAAAGATCGGGTTTCGATGCAAGCCACTGAACACATTTCGTTGCCCGTGGATTTTTCTGGCATTGACTTCGTTGAAGAGAGTCATCATGACAAAGGTGTTGAAGCAGATAGTAAAGTGCTGGGTGGGCGGGTCATTGATGCTCAGCCCGTGACCGCTGTCTATGTCAAACATCTCATCCCCTATAACACGTCGTCATATAGAAATATTGTGAATGTTCTGCAACACGTCGTGATAGTGAAATATTGTGAATGTCCTGCAACACGTCGTGATAGTGAAATATTGTGAATGTTCTGTAACACGTCGTGATAGTGAAATATTGTGAATGTTCTGCAACACGTCGTGATATAGAAATATTGCGAATGTTCTATTGTTTATAAGCAACGCGGTAAATTATTGTTAAGATCACAGACTTTTTTAGCAATCAACGACGCAATCAATGATTAATTTATGATTTTTAATTTTCTTTTGAGTGATTCTTCAAAATATTGACATTAATAATTAATAGTAGCAATGGCGCTTTTAAGACTGTTCAACGTCAATGTCAGAAGCACATAGACGTTTCAAGAAGGTTATTACATACTTGCTATAAAGTATGTAGTAACCTTCATGCTAAGTATGAAAATTGTTATTGCGGCTCCTCTAACCAATAAAACTGAGTGTAATGACTGAGTCACAATGGGCATGAAACAGACGTTAAACTAAACTTTGTTATGCTATAGATAACTACAACTTCAGTCAACCTAGTGAATAGTCCATAACACCATAAAAACAATCAGAATGTTTATAAAAGATAGTCTAATAGAACCTACTGAATAAATAGTATATTAATATAGCTACGGTTTAAGACGCTGTTACTAAAAGCAAAGCATATATTATAGCTTGTTCATATAATTATTGCAAAATCATTACTACTAAAATTAAAAATAAAAAGGAGAGGAAATGACTGAGCATACCAATGAACAAAATAGAGAAGATAATGATCATCTGATAGGCTGCATGCAGAGAAATGTTCTTGAGCATAGTTCTTGATATCAGCGGCTTATTTCTACCATACGGTTTCCTCTCCAGCAGTTCCTCGCTGGGCAGTTCTGTGGCTAGAGCCAGTGAAGCCAGCGTATCCATGATCAGGTTCACCCACAACATCTGAATAGCCTTCAGTGGAGAGTCCTAACAACAACAACAACACAAGCTCAATGTTAACATCTGAATAGCCTTCAGTGAAGAGTCCTAAGAGCAACAACACAGGCTCAATGTTAACATCTGAATAGCCTTCAATGGTGAGTCCTAAGAGCTACAACAACACAGGCTCAATGTTAACATCTGAATAGCCTTCAGTGGAGAGTCCTAAGAGCAACAACAACACAAGCTCAATGTTAACATCTGAATAGCCTTCAGTGGTGAGTCCTAAGAGCAACAACAACACAAGCTCAATGTTAACATCTGAATAGCCTTCAGTAGTGAGTCCTCAACAACAGCACAAAAAAGCAGAAAAAAAGCAAAAAAAAAAACAAAAAAGCAAAAAGCAACAACAACATCACAAGCTCAATGTTAACATCTGAATAGCCTTCAGTGGAGAGTCCTAACAACAACAACACAGGCTCAATGTTAACATCTGAATAGCCTTCAGTGGTGAGTCCTAAGAGCAACAACAACAAGGCTTAATGTTTACATCTGAATAGCCTTCAGTGGAGAGTCCTAAGAGCAACAACAACACAGGCTCAATGTTAACAACTGAATAGCCTTCAGTGGTGAGTCCTAAGAGCTTCAACAACACAGGCTCAATGTTAACATCTGAATAGCCTTCAGTGGAGAGTCCTAACAACAACAACAACAACAACACAGGCTCAATGTTAACATCTGAATAGCCTTCAGTGGAGAGTCCTAAGAGAAACAACAACACAAGCTCAATGTTAACATCTGAATAGCCTTCAGTGGAGAGTGCTAACAACAACAACAACAACAGAAGCTCAATGTTAACATCTGAATAGCCTTCAGTGGTGAATCCTAAGAGCAACAACAACACAAGCTCAATGTTAACATCTGAATAGCCTTCAGTGGAGAGTCCTACACAAGTGAGAGTACATTGATGCGATAATGACTTTTACAATATAGAGTCCAATTTATAAAGATGGTAATAAGGCTGGTAAAGGTAATGTTGACGTCAGTTTCCTCACTCGAAGGCGATGTCAGTGATGGGCGAGCACAGGATACCAAACTGAAACTGAGCGATATCCATACTTTACAATATACATTTTATTGTGTAATATAGTGAGTACGTTTTGAATTAATGGTCATTTGCTTATTCTAACTGTAAAATCATATCATTGTATCAATTTCTATCATTATTTTACTAATCATAGCTATCCATCTTCATAAGTAAACCTAGCGAATGGTCATTTTACGTCATTTTTCAGCCAATGTTAGGTTATAATGACGCTGATTATGTGGAATAATGTTAGTCACTGAAACAAGAATCTTATAATTCTAACCCTAATTACACAGGCTCCCACAAACGCAACTATGACGGCAACTATGTTGACTGTCAGCTGAAACTGGAGGAACTTTGCGATGCTGTCGTAGACATTACGACCCCAGATGACAGCCTTGACGATACTCGTGAAGTTGTCGTCTGTCAGGATGATGTCTGACGCTTCCTTAGCTACGTCGGTGCCTGCGATACCCTGCATCAATCAATCAATTAATCGATCAATCAGGTCAGTCAGTTAGGCAGGCAGTTAGTCAGTCAATCAAACAATCAATAAATCAGTCTATCTATCATTCAATCAATCAGTTAGTAAGTTTGAATAAATCGGTGGATATCCATTAAATCAAATTAACAGTTAAATAGACAATCACCTGCCAATCAGTTAATAGCCCCAGCTATAGTTGCATATCCATGTAATCATCTCCGAACGAATGAACTAGCTTAACACTGCTTAACTACACAAGCGAGCTAAATTGTTATAATACACAAAAGGTGCTACCAAAAGTTAGACATTAGACATGAAAACATTTTACCACAGCCGAACCGATATGTGCTCTCAATAGAGTCACTCACAATGACTAATGACTATAAGAAGTAAGGGGTGTATCGGATTGCGGTTTGCCGGATTCTGGCACGTTCTGCAAATCCGGTTCCCGTTAAGTTTGCCAAATCCGGCCGGATTTGACAATCATTTAAAATATAAAAAAGTCCTAAATTGATATTTCCAAATTTGTTGAAAATTTACCTCAAAGAAGAAAAATCTGATTCCGGGTCCGGCTGGATTTGTGTTTTAAATCCGATTCCCGTCGGATTTTAAACAATCAAATCCGGTACATCCTATTAATAATGTCAAATTCATAAACGAGCCTATGACAAATGATTGAACGTAAGTGTACCATGGCAAAGCCCACGTCGGCTCTCTTGAGGGCAGGCCCGTCGTTGGTCCCATCGCCCGTGACGGCCACGACCTCTCGGTTACGATTCAGCCTGCTCTCGATGATGCCCCGCACCAGCACGTACTTATCCTGGGGAGAGGAGCGGGCCAGCACCCTCAGCCTCGGCCACACCTTGTCCAGCAGCTCCTGCCGCACCTACATAGAAATAGATGACAACATCGAGTTGTAGTGCGTTAGAGCTGAACAATTTTAATCTAAAATATATGATCATTGGTAACTCACAGCTCTTTATCAAATTTAAAACTAACAGTAGTGATTAATGATTGTTTCTAGAACTTTAAACAGAGTAGAATTAGATACTAGGTAAACAGGTTAGGCGTAGCACACGGTAAAGTTGTTATTTCGCTCTAGATATAAATTAGCACGGCGCTCTTTCTTGTGTGCTTTATGAAAAGCTCCTTAACTACCGAGTAGAACAAACTAAATGTGAACTGTTGATTCATTATTATTATTATAATAATTATTATTATTATCATAATAATTATTATTATTATTATTACTACTACAATTATTATTTTTGTATGCCAGTTTCATCAAACCTGAATGTTGTCGTGTTCATCCAATTTAAGCGAATTATTCACATACATCATATGCATCACATGCATCATACGCTTCATATATATTACATCATATACATCTAGATTAAATAAAACTGTCAGAGAGAGTCGCACACAGAGCAACAGGTATAAGAGTAAAACGAGGACGGATGAACCTACAGGTCCGTCAGGTGAGTCCCGGATAGCTCGATTGAACTCCTTGTTGTCGAGGATGAGGAAGTCCTCTGAGGGATGGATGATGCCACACTTGAGGGCGATGGACCGGGCTGTGCTGAGGTTGTCACCGGTCACCATTCGCACCGTCACTCCTGCTCGCTGACACTTGCGAATCGACTCAGGCACCTGAAGAACAACCAGAAGAATAGCTAGCTTTGACTGAGACAAGATTGTGACAGTTACACGACATATTAGATAGTGACACGACTGTGACAGTGACAATACTGTGACACTGACAAGACTGTGACAAGACTGTGATAGTGACGAGACTGTGACAGTGACAAGACTGTGACAGTGACAAGACTGTGACCGTGACAAGACTCTGACAGTGACCAGACTGTGACAGAGACAAGACTGTGACAGTGACAAGACTGTGACAGTGACAAGACACATTCGACAATAGCAAGATAGTTTCACTGGAGTGCATGTTACAGTATCGTTCTGATATAAGTGTATTTGTGAAGAGATTTAGCGGTAGACGGACACTTGTAAATACAATATGATGTGATATTGCATTCTTATGTGACCAGGAAAAGAAAGGAAAAGATTCTAAATGTTCAGATGAGTTATTTGCTGAGGACCAGAGACTATGCAGAAAGAGACACTTGTAGAATTTATAAAACAAATTTCTAAAATCAGAATCCCACCATGAATATTCTGTTATCTGAGTAAATTTATGAAAAGCAGAAACTACAAATAGAGTACCGAAACATTAAGAGAATTAGGTGGTAACTTATTCAGTACAGGAACACAAGAAATTAAGAAAACTTTTCTTCGTTTAATTCAAAACTATCTACAGATTATACGTTATCAACGTTAATAGACGTAGACTACGTGTATATATTGAGAGTGCATTAGGGTTAAGCACTCAACAATATAGATTGCAATTAGGAAACGTTAACAACATAGCGCTAAAATTATACACTGAATTTATTTTTGATACAATCATCATCAAAAATTAATTAATTAATTAATTTTATTTTTATATTTATTTAATATTTTCAGGTTCCTAAGTTAAGTTTTGCCTAACTTGCCTCAGGTCTTACAGGATCCTCAATTCCCACAATAGCGACACAAGTGAGACTTGATATAATTCTGTCTTCATCATCCCAGTTAGGCTCCACCTTATCTATGTCAATCAATTCATTGCCTGGCTTATGATGAGCTCTCTCTGCAAAATGAACAAATCAAACTTCTGTATAATTTACATATATATATGTATATATATATATATATATATATATATATATATATATATATATATACATGTATATATATACTGTATATATATATATATATATATATATATATATATATATATATATATATATATATATAATTTCTAAAACTACTTTCTAAAATAATGATCTTCAGTCTTTACAGGTAGGGGCTGTTATTCCCCAATTTTTCCAAAAAACTTATTTGATATTGTTTTATGACATGTTTCCTTAAACTGGAACAAACAATCATTCTTTGGTAACTGACAACACAAAAAACAAATAGAATTCATATATAGTAATAGCTAGTTATAGTAGTATTATAATAATAGTTATCTTAATAGTAATAGTTTCATAGTAAATCTTCAGCTATACAGCCTATACACGTAAAATATTTCTATATATTGACAATTAATTATAATAATAGGAACACTTTACAGCTTCTATAGCATTTTAACAAAACTTTGAAGCTCATTAATCACAAACAACCATATCTAAAGTATAAGTAAAAACGTAAACACGCATCATAGTGAACTGATCAACTATGCTGATATCTATCACTTTTAATACCACATGTTTAAACCGTCAGGCAATTTAGTCCATTTTCCGTGTAACCAGTCCATTGAATGTCCGAGATTTTACTCTCAGATCAGCGCGGCTGGGATTCGAACCCGCGAGAGTTCAACTCACCTCAGGATCTGTCATTTAAAACTTCATGACGTTACCCCTAAGCTAATGAGACATTCAATTACTATCGTGCTGCAGGACAACATCAAGCACTGCTACAAACCTCTTACAAAGAGCCTGTGAGCGAGACAGAGAGTTCTCAATCCTCTGGATGCCATGGGCTCGATGATCTCACGAACCACACGATCTCGCTCAGTGGGGGGCAACTGACGTACCTCCCCCCTCAAGCTTAGTATCCAGTTACATCTGTGGAGCAGCAATACAATACCATAACAATACAATACCATAACAATACAATACCGTAGCTATACAATACAATAACAATACAATACCGTAACAATGCAATACAATAACAATACAATACCGTACCAATAGAATACCATAACAATACAATACCATAACAATAGAATATCATAACAATAAAATACCATAACAATAGAATACCATAACAATAAAATACCATAACAATACAACACCATAACAATACAATACAATAACAATAGAATACCATAACAATATAACACCATAACAATACAACACCATAACAATACAATACAATAACAATAGAATACCATAACAATATAACACCATAACAATAGAATACCATAACAATATAATACCGTAACAATAGAATACCATAACAATACAATACCGTAACAATAGAATACCATAACAATACAATACCATAAAAATACAATACAATGCAACATAATATAATGCAACACAATACCTTAACAATACAATACCAGACCAATACAATATATTGCACCACAATACAATGCAACACAATACCATAACAATACAATGCAATGCCACACAATACAATGCAACACAAAACCATAACAATACAAAATAAATGCAACACAATACAATGCAACACAAAACCATAACAATACAAAATAAATGCAACACAATACAATGCCACACAATACCATAACAATACAATAGCTGAATATCTCAGGAACTAATTAATCGACCTGACGGAAAATGATAAAATCATCATTTTATTGGTAATGCCTCACATTGGGTGTTCTTCCTAAGAATGAACAACAACATCAAAATATTACAAGTTCGTTACTTACTTTCCCAGAATAAGCTCGGCAGCTCCCTTAGTGAACAATTCATAGGAGCCGTTGCTGTGTGTAATCACCGTACTCATAGACTTCCTTTCTGAGTTAAACGTGTAGACTTTACGAATCCTCTCCGTGGAAGTTGCTTCCCTGATCTTCTCGTAGCTCTCTCCAAGGTCAAGAACAAATCCCAACAGAGCACACTCCGTCTTGTTTCCAACCTGCCGAGGTAGATTACCTTTCTGTTCAGCTGGCTGAACAGCCACAACAACAGCAATTTGTTAGTAAGTTTAGAAACAAATTCACTATTAGTTTTATACACACAGCATATATAGTATACATCTATCAGTATCAATACCAAAGATTTGATTAACCATGGAAAGGATTAAAAATAACCTGCCAAGAACCTGTAAAGCGGTCTCCAAGACCGAATTCGGCCAATATACCGCTATAGAAATTGTCTGAGGTTATTATTATTATTATTATTATAAGATAAAAAAGACTTTATTTAATTAAAAGAAAGATGAAAAAATATTTAAAATAGTTCCTCTACGCTCTTGGAGGCCGCATTCGCCAATGTGCCATGAATGCATACAGCTTTAAAACGCTGGAGTGCGATAGATAGGCGCTGCCATAGAAAGGCTTTTTCACGCTGGTCGCCCGTAATGGCAATATTATTATTAATAATAATATTATTATTATTATTAGAGACTTTAAAATAAGAATAAAATTCAACGGCAGCACAGATTTAACTCTTCAAAATCTCTTCATCTCGATCAAATATTAGTGACCATAGAGTGGTACTGTGATATAGCAGCAGCATATTCGCTCAGTTCTGACTACTTCTAAGCTGAAAGCCTAATGCGGGCTCCTTTCCATTCACAGGATATGGAAAGTTGGACTGAAGTACAATTTACACACACTAACAACCACACAGACTAGCAGAGTGAGAAAATGAATCCCAGATTTCTCGTCGTTTGACAAGAACTATAGCATACGTAGTTATTATTAAAAGTATCAGATAAGAGAAATTTACTGACCGTGACTTGAGAGGTGGTGGCGGTATTGAGGGCAATTGAATTGATCAATACTTGCTTGACATTCAGCGGTATTTCATTCCGTTCAGGAATTCTTGAAAAATGGTTTCCTGCCAAAAATAGATATTCAGCCATCAATATAAATGCGCCACTTGAGAGCAGAAACACCGCAGCGAAATATCATATCAAAATATTAAATCGTAACTCGTCTAATTTAAAATGGTTTGGAAAATGTGCAGACTCGTTATTACTTTAATATTTAAAGATCCGGACATTCAGCATTACACGCGGCTTGTAATAAAAATAAAAATATGTCATATAAGCATATAAACATCAGATTAAAGTAAAGCAAAACCAATTTTAGTACATCTCTCTCTGGATTTCCAAAACACTGTAAAAGAAGTTCCTACGGGATTTTAGTGCGAATCTCTTATCTCTTAGGTAAGGGTTCTAGTATTACAACCAAAACGCATGACGAAAATTAGATGCGATTATAGAGATGCAAAATGCAAACAATGATGTAGAAAGCATTAATTGACGTTAAAAGTTTCAACAATGAAAGGACATATTCACCAGCGATGAAGCTCTCGACGACTGCCATCCTGTTTGTGGTCAGTGTACCGGTCTTATCGGAGCATATAGCAGTGGCGTTACCCATCGTCTCACAAGCGTCCAAGTGCCGCACCAGGTTGTTGTCTGCCATCATCTTCTACACGAGCAACCAAAGTGCAACACAATTGTACTGTGAGTCGTTGTTCTTACTATGTGTCATTGTTCTTACTGTGTCATTGTTCATACTATGTGTCATTGTTCACACCATGTGTCATTGTTCATACTATGTGTCATTGTTCACACCATGTGTCATTGTTCATACTATGTGTCATTGTTCACACCATGTGTCATTGTTCATACTATGTGTCATAGTTCATACTATGTGTCGTTGTTCATACTATGTGTCATTGTTCACACTATGTGTCATTGTTCATACTATGTGTCATAGTTCATACTATGTGCCATTGTTCATACTATGTGTCATTGTTCTTATTATTTATGTGTTATTGTTATTACTATCTGTCATAGTTCTTACTATGAGACATTGTTCATACTATGTGTCATAGTTCACACTATGTGTCATAATTCACATTATGTGGTGTCATAATTCACATTATGTGGTGTCATTGTTCTTACTATGTGTCATTGTTCTTACTCTTATTACAACAACAACAACTAGGTTAACAAGATACAAAAAGAGCCACTAGATAAAAACCACTTAGAAATAATAATAACTGTTATAACAATAAATATAATAATAATTATTATAATAGTAATAATAATAATAGTAATAATAATAATAATAATAGTATTTATTATTACTATTATAACCGAACCAGGAAGGGCTTCCTGCTATCTAGGCAACTGTTCCACCGATCTAGCTTAGATAACAGGACGCCCAGTAATGATAATAATAGTAACAATTACAGCAACAACAACAGTAATAATAATAATAATAATAATAATAATAAAGGTTTAAAGTCTGTTTCCTTATGCAAGATGATATCAGTAACGTCCCCAATCACACATCATTACAGATCGATTTACCCAAACAAAAAGCAACATGTGCTGAAAAAAAGGGAAAAGATCCTAAGCGATGCCGGTCCGGTGATAAAAAAAACAGTCAGATATGATGATGACAATCTATGGAGCAAAAAAATGTTTCAACGCACTACAGAAAATGGAAACAGGCGAAGAATAGCGAAGATCGGAAGTCAGAGAGTTTTAAAGAGTACCAGCTGATAACGAAAATTAGCATCTGCCTAATGAGATGAGAATAATTAGTATTTTGAATAGGTTGGCATCAGAACGAAGCTTACGAGAAGATTGATATGGAATTAAGAGATCAAGAGATAAGAAGGTTTACCAAAGATAAGTGTTCAGAAAGTTAACAGAGCACTTAATCGTCGAGCGCATCCAAACATCACGAGTTTCTTAACTCATAGTAAAGACTTTATACTGTAGAACTCGAGGTTGTCACTGCTGCAATTGCTACAGGTAGACTTATTGTAACTATTCACCGTGAATGTCCGAAATGTTCCTCTCTGATCAGTTCAATCGGCAATTGATCCCATAACCTCAGCTGCAGCCATTTAAAGTTTAATAATGCTACCCAACACATTTACGCATGAGCTATTTAGACATTCATTCATGTTATACACTGACGCACCTGACCTTGACTGAGTAGGCCAGAGCCAGTGTGACGGCGAGAGGAAGTCCCTCAGGCACTGCCACTACAAGCACGGTCACGCCGATGATGAAGTAGTTGATGTACTGCTCCATGTACTCTATGCGCCAGGCCCGCCCCTCTATAGCAAACACCTCTATGCTGAACCGCACCACGAGGATAACGACTGTCAGCACTGCTACCACTGTGCCTGTCGAGTAGAACACCAAACACATCAACTCATAGGCACAAACACATCAATTCATAGACACAAACACATCAACTCATAGGCACAAACACATCAACTCATAGGCACAAACACATCAACTCATCGGCACAAACACACCAACTCATAGGCACAAACACAGCAACTCATCGGCACAACACATCAACTCATAGGCACAAACACATCAACTCATAGGCACAAACACAACTACTCATAGGTACAAACACATCAACTCATAGGTCAGCTATCATACTCCGCTGTGACAGCAAACAAGCTGCAGCAGTATATAGAAACAAATATAGGCTACTCTGGGTTAATAAGCTATATTACATATATAATGTATATGTGTATGTATGTACATGTAAGTATGTATGTACGTATGAACAGTATGATGTAGCTTACTAATATATATATATATATATATATATATATATATATATATATATATATATATATATATATATATTGTAGTGAAATTGGTTATGTTGATCTATATTAGAATGTTGTTATTAGCAAGAAAAATAATATGACGTCACTATGACGCGTGAATTATGCAAATTATGTAAACATTGCAGTAGTATATAAGGGAAGCGGAAAATTGTTTCGGGGTCGTTGTTATCGGCCTTGTCTTGTGTTGTTGAAAACCTGTCGGTGAGTTGGTACTCCCAGGGTTATATGTACTTTGTGCATTGTGACAACCTGTTAGCGAGTTGGTACTCCTAAGGTTGTGTGTATTGTGAAAACCTGTCGGTGAGTTGGTACTCCCAGGGTTGAGTGAATACGTGTAGCGTGTTGTAAAAGCCTGTTGGTGAGTTGGTACTCACAAGGCTTCGTGCTGTGAAAACCTGTCGGTGAGTTGGTACTCCCAGGGTTGTGTGAATACGTGAATTCTGTTCTTGTATATGTATGCATTTGTATATATGTCGATCTGTGTAATTGTGTACTTATAATATTTATAATTATTATAATAATTATTATAATTATTTTTTGAAGGGGTCGGATATATATATATATATATATATATATATATATATATATATATATATATATATATATATATATATATATATCCGACCCCTTCCAAAAATAGATACAAAATTTTAAAAACAAATCTTAAAAAAGGGTTAACTGCGTATCTCTACTGTTCAAGTTATTGAAAGTTACAAGTAAATAAAACCTTCCAGGACAAGGGAGGCAAATAGTTGAAATTGGTGTTAGTGTTCATTTGATTAACCGTAAGAAGATAAAAACATGGATTCATCTTCGGACTTCTCAGACGAGGGATATGTCCCTATCCCCGATCCAGGTAGATTAAAATCTCGTACTCTGGATTCCCAAAGACCCAATAGAAGAAGGGAAGGAACTATGGATTTGCTCAGTTCAAATGATTATAGACTTCCCGAAAGTAGTAATTCCTTCGGCACAAAACAAACCCATGTAATAAGAAAAGATATTAAATGGAATGTAACAAAGCCGAGTATAACATTAGCAACAACAACACTACGAGGGTGACACACACAACGCCGCCGATGAGGAGGAGGATTACTACATATATATATATATATATATATATATATATATATATATATATATATATATATACATGTATATATAGCTTATTTATTTGTATTATTTTTAATAAACTTCAACATATAATAGCTTACCTCTAAAATGTGCTTTAAACAATATATTAACTGGCAGCTGAATATAACTAGCAATCTTAAAAGAATCATGCACAATTAGAAGCCTATGAGAATGCTTTATCTGCAAAGATTACACTACATCACTGAGCGGGTATTACTGTAACTTACCAGCAT
>CAJHZI010000224.1:495000-522500 GCA_905160935.1 Enchytraeus crypticus | reverse complement strand
GCTCTATCGCACGCGAGCAGGACTGATTTCTTTATCGTACTAATCTTACGCAATATTGCCAGTACTAACATTAGTGAGGGTACGATCTGGTTATTGTTGACAATGTAACTGAAATTTCATCTAAATTGATCATCTAAACAAGACCAAACATTCATTCAAAATAGTCACATTCACAAAGATTTCTCACAAACGAGTGCATTAAATAGTAATACACGATCAAACCATCTAACTTTATTTTTATTATCCACGCATGAAATCAGAGTCATCCCACAGAATATAGCACTAGAATCTTATCCTCAAAAATACATTCAAGAGAAATACCTCGAGGATTATCAAACGCAACGAGTTGAGCAGTAATAATTTATTACCACTTCTATGCGAAATATCTAACAAGAAAAAACACTGATGGTTTTATTCAGATGTTGAAGGATTGACTGATTGACTAATTGATTGACTCATTAATTGATTGATTGATTGATTGATTGATTGATAAATCGATTGATAAATTGATCGACTGATTAATAGATTGATTGATTGATTGATTGATAAATCGATTGATGAATTGATCGACTGATTAATAGATTGATTGATAAATCGATTGATTATTGATTGATAAACTGATTGATTGATTGGTGTCATTACCGTATTTTATTTGACACACATCCCCCACGACCATCTCACCCACTGGTATGAGCAGCAGCTCCCCACCTCTGTACACGCTCATCTTGTGCTCCAGGTCGATTCTGCTCTTCAAACCTCTGAACTGCTTCTCTTTCCGCCAGTCGTTGAACGCTGTTACCATGACAACGATAATGACGGCAACAAGAATGGCCACGCCCTCAATCCATCCCGCCTTTTTATCGTCCTCCTCAAACTTATCTACGTCATAGCAAACCAGCAAAGTTACAGCATTTCAGATCCACACCAATAACAATAACAATAATAATAACAACAACAATTAGAGTGTTACTGTCGTCCATGCCAACATCGAGCATTGAGACAAATCCCAGCCTGTGGGAAAAAATACTGGTCTAAAACGGTGTAAATTCCAATATCCTGAAAATCAGTTCAAAGATTAAAGAATAGATTTGCGTGCTGGTCGCAACTCATGCACACTGGATGAGATGGAAAAGATAAGTATTCAACTGCCTTTGAAACTGCTCATAGCATTGCAAAGACCGATATGATTCAAATTGGGACTTCTGAAGAGTGGATGGATGAGAGTTCCAGGTTTGCGGTGCTGCATGCTGGAAGGAACGACTAGATAGCTTGGAGCGAGAACGTAAGCTAGGACTCACAAGAGTAATTAATTTAGTAAATCACTTTATTTTTCCAAAATCAATCAGCAATCGTACGCACTGCATGCCATATAATGTGAAATAGGACACAGAGGCTCAAAGGCTTGTGTAATTTCAAATAAATTTGAATAATTAAAGCACTAAGTTTGAAAAGGTTGAAGGGCTAAAGAGTTCAAAAATGTCAATGGATTCAACTTTTCAATGAATCGAGCTCGCCTTAGTTCAAATATTGTGACACAGCAGGAACTTAATCTAGCTAGTCTAGTTAGTGTCGTTTTACTGGAAATTGAACTTTCTGACAGATTCATTCAACACTAAGTGTAGAGTATCGAAAGTGCACTATTAATGCTTACATTAAAATGTTAAACTTACTAAATCTCTCAATAACATTTTCAGGAGTGACTCTAGATTACCATTTTTCGCAAATGCAACAAATTTGGAAATACACTCAAACATACTATAATAAATATTTACAGCTTTATAATAACGTTCCAATTGAGAGAGAATTCTGAGAATGCATCAAAGATATCATACCATGGACTGATTCAAGGTCGGAGGGAATCCGATGATGGTAGAAGGAGAGAGCGAGGGAGACCAGAGCGGCTATTATTAGAATAATGAGGGTCACGTCTTGCAGGGCCTCCCAAACCAGCCGCAGAAAAGTTTTGGCCGGTTTCGGAGGAATAACGTTGGAACCAAACTCCGCAACTCGTTGGGTTATGTCATCAGGCGCTCCTGATATACCTTCATAGAATTAAATCAGAATAAGTCAATATATCAATCTAGGAATTTTCTAAATAATAGGCAAGCAATGAATCAGTCAATCAATCAATCTTTCAGCGAAACAGTCAATCAACCAACCAACTAAAAGTTAATCTATCAATCAGTCAATCAATTAATTCATGAATCAAGAATTATGATGATGATAATAATAATAATAAGAAAAATAAAAATAATAATAAATATTTAACGTCCGTTTCCTCCTACAAGGATGACGTAATGGACGTCCCTCTCCATCACACATCTTACAACTCGATTCACCTAAACGACTTAAAACATGAGCTGAAGAGAAAGGAAAGAGATTCTAAATAGTAGCGGTGGTTAAGTGATCAAAAAGCAATCAAGCAATCAATTAAACAAGGAATCAATCAGCCAATTAATCAATCCATCAATGAAAGGCTTAAAACAGTAAAAGGTTAAAGAATAACGACGGTCTACAAGCTCTCTTCTAAGGAACAGTAAATCTTTACAACTCCTGAAATTATTCGTGAAGAGAAAATCCTTTAAATGTGTTACCACGAACGCTGTACCAACATTTTCTAAATAATATTAAATACAGGTAGATGAAAGTTATCATATTTCGAGTATACTGAAACAAAAAGATGCAACATAATAGTAAAGCAAGACTGATTAAGGACTGCATATAAGTGGATGCAGGATATGATACGACGCAGGAAACTGGCGTTAAACATTAGTACAGCTCTAATCTAACTCTCTCAGAGCGATTTGCTTATTTTTATTAATCACACCAAAAAGCAGCCTAAAATTTCACTTTAAATAAATGAGGATGGTTATGCATTAAACGGATAAAGCTTTCCAGGAATAGCGATCATTAAGGTTTGGACTTCTCCTTCAATAAAATTTAATTTCAGAGAAGCAGAGTTAATGAATGTTCCGTCAATACACACCCGATCTTCTTAACTTCGTGACAGGAATTCATCGAAACTGAGTAACAGGGACTCAGAGCATGTATTTAACAGGACTCTTAGAATGTGTGTAACAGGACTCAGCATGTGTGTAACAGGACTCAACATGTGTGTAACGTGACTCAACATGTGTGTAACGTGACTCAACATGTGTATAACAGGACTCAACATGTGTGTAACATGACTCGGCATGTGTGTAACAGGACTCAACATGTGTGTAACATGACTCAGCATGTGTGTAGCAGGACTCAACATGTGTGTAACAGGACTCAACATGTGTGTAATAGGACTCAACATGTGTGTAACAGTACTCAACATGTGTGTAACATGACTAAATATGTGTGTAACAGGACTCATGTAAAGAAGAAGATGAGCATACTAAACCTACCTGTAGTGGGGGATATATGAAGATGATCACACTAAACCTACCTGTAGTGGTAGATATGAAGACGATCATACTAAACCTACCTGTAGTGGTAGATATGAAGACGATCATACTAAACCTACCTGTAGTGGTAGATATGAAGACGATCATACTAAACCTACCTGTAGTGGTAGATATGAAGACGATCATACTAAACCTACCTGTAGTGGTAGATATGAAGACGATCATACTAAACCTACCTGTAGTGGTAGATATGAAGACGATCATACTAAACCTACCTGTAGTGGGGAGGTATAAAGTCAACAACACTAAACCTACCTGTAGTGGGGGACGTATGAAGCCTGGCACACAGGGTCTCAACATCACCGTATCTCTCCTGTATAACCCTCTCTGCCTCCTGTCCTCTCAGCTCCATCAAATCTCTTAGCTCAAGCACCGAGCAGCCGAACACTCTTCGGCTCGGCCCCGCCATCGGCTCCGTCTTCACAGCCATAAGTACCAGCCGCGCCCTCTGTTGAGCACAAATACAGCAACATAAATAGTGCTTACTGTTCATTTCACTATTTTATACAAAAATGTGCATGCAAATATACACGAATAATATACTCACTAATCGCCGTTTAAAGTAATCTTTACCTTAGAACAGTTACATGTATATTGTCTAACGCCGTTACCCACTGCTAACCTCAGCTCTCGTGTAGTCGTCTCTAACGAGTAAACGATAGGTCTATTCTTCAAAGGTGACCCGGATAAAACAAGGGTAATGTATACTGATTGTCTAATCAATCAATCAATCAATAAGAATTTAATATCCGGTTCCTCGCCATAAGGAAATGTCAGAGACGTCTAATCACGTTGTTGTTATGCAATTGCTAAATGTACAGAAGTCGACAAGTTCTTTTTGATAACAATATGAATGAATGAAAATAAGAACCACTTATGCCGTTAAGATGACTGAGTGGATAGCAAGTTTGACTGATAGGATGTAAGCAAGAGGCTATCTGTTCGAATTCCCAATCAAACTGTCTTTGAAAGTGTCTTTGTTCTTACGACAATACACTCAACTAAGCTACAATTTTATATGAATTTCATATCATATTTTAAAAAGAGGCAAGCTTAGTCCAAGTGAAAGCAAACTAGCAAAAATCATTTCAAATCCAAGTGAAAGCAAACTGGTAAAAATCATTTCAAAGCGATAGATAAAATGAAAACAAGAAGAAAATGAAAAGGGAGAAATGTGAAATAAGTTTGGAAGCTATCAGCTAATGACCCCGAGCATTTCACTGAAGAGAAACCCTGAGGTTTGTGGAGTGTGGCGAAACTTGAAATTTTCTGAGGTGACTACTGGTAAGGCATGTGCTTCACCACAGCTAGATCTGGGTTCAACTTCCACGTTATTCAGCGACAAAAACACCTTGAATTGACTGTAGATAGTTCTTATATTTGCTCTAACTGCCACATTAGCTCTCATAAGACAAGGATGGTTAAAAATCACGAAATGAGAAAAATATAAAAGTACACAAGGTACATATAAAGCATCAAAACTCTTTCAACAAGTGCGTTCTGTGATACTTGTTTAACTATTTAAATTACGAAAAACTACCCATCGGAAAAAATGTAATCTGTACTTTTAGCCAAAATATAATTTCATTATTATTATTATTATTATTGTATTAAATGCCTTGGACTGTACAGAGTCCTGTGCTAAAACTAAGATAAAAATATACTTTATTTAATTAAAAGTTAAAAAATGAAGTGGGGGTTAAAATAAATCCTTTACACTCTGGGAAGCCGCATTAGCCTAAGTGCCACGGAAAGAGACAGCATTATTAGTATAATTATTATTATAATAATTATTATTAATTTCACTAATTATTATTACTTCGTTTCTAATTGTCACATAAAAACAAATTGGCAATTACATTAAAAACCTTATTTGAAGGGAGTGAAGCGTATGCCAGCTGTCATTCAACCCGGCCTAAGCTGCTATCGTGGCCTACAGAAGGGAGGTGGGAGGGTTAGCGCTCTTAAACGATTCCTCGCTCCACAATCTATTTCCTGATTCCAGGTTGAACGTGTAGTTTGTGATGAATTACAGCAGGAGGGACGATATCATGCGTTACGATAAGAGTAAGAACTCTCGATAGGTCGCACTGGAGCAATCATTTTCAGATAAGAAATGAGCCATACGGAGATTGAGAATTGTTTAATTACAACAGAGCATATTAATGAACGTGGCAGATAACAGTTAAATATCCTACAATCAGCATAAACCAGTAGATATCGACTTTAGTCTTCATCAAGTGGTGTGATTAACACTACTGCGAACAGCAGCTGCTGCTAATAAGCCTACTATATGCTTTATATTACTGCGAACAACTGCTGCTGTATGCTTAACACAACTGCAAACAGCAGCTGCTGCTAATAAGCCTGCCATATGCTTTACATTACTGCGAACAACTGCTGCTGTATGCTTAACATTACTGCGAACAACTGCTGCTGTATGCTTAACATTACTGCGAACAACTGCTGCTGTATGCTTAACATTACTGCGAACAACTGCTGCAGCTAATAGGCCTCCTATGTGCTTTACATTACTGCAAACAACTGCTGCTGTATGCTTAACATTACTGCGAACAACTGCTGCTGTATGCTTAACATTACTGCGAACAACTGCTGCTGCATGCTTAAAGCAATAGCGAATAGCAGCTGCTGCTAATAAGCCTGCTACATGCTTAACACCACTGCGAACAACAGCTGCTGCTGCATGCTTAACACAACGGCGAACAACTGCTGCTGCTGCATGCTTAACACTTCTGCGAACAGCAGCTGCTGTAGCTTATCAATACTGCGAACAGCAGCTGCACCTGTATGTTTATCTCTACTGCGAACAGCAGCTACTGCTGTAGCTTATCACTACTGCGAACAGCTGCTGCTGCTGCTGCATGTTTACAATGTTCGGCGCATTGCTCGTCTTGCAAAGCTCTGTAATAGTTCAGGTAATTCGTGTATATGATTTATGATAAGCATTTTAATATAAATAGGAAATAATAAAGTTATGCAAGAACTGAGAGAGAGGGAGAGAGAGAAAATGCGGGAGGAGAACGGGAGTACCAGAGACAGAGACAGATATAAAGACATACAAATATACAGACAAATATACAGACAGGCGAGCAGTTAGAGATGGACGGAGAAAAAGACAGATAATCAGACAGACAGACATACTGACAGGGAGATAGACAGATAATTAGAGGAGAGAGAGAGAGATGGAGAGATAGACAGAGACAGAGAGACAGATATGAGTGATTTAAATGGAAGAGAACAGAATACAGCAGAACAGAGAGGATAGATCGAGAAATGTATGTGAGAAAGAGAGAGAGAGAGAGAGAGAGAGAGAGAGAGCGAGAGACAGAGAGACTGGGACTCAACAGCTGATAAATAGTACAGACATGTTAAAAATTCAGGACCCAATTAAAGGAAATGAAATTATTTCATGAATAAATCATATCAGATCTTTGAAGCTGCTGTCGACACCATTGCATCTGCCTTTGAAAATTAGTCATTTATTTATTTATTCCTTTGAATTACTATAGCGATTTGTATACAGCGATCATGCTTCAGAAAATGTAATACGTCTATATAATCATACATGAGTGATGAGCAAAGAGGTATAGACGATCGAGAGAGAGAGAGAGAGAGAGAAAAGAGAGAAAGAGACAGAAAGAGACAGAGAGAAAGAGAGAGACAGACAGAGAAAGAGAGAGACAGAGAGACAAGAGAGAGACAGAGAGTGAGAGAAACAGAGAGATAGAGAGAGACGGATAGATTGATGTAACATGGAAAGTGAATCAAGACTCGGAGCTGACGGAAGCTATACCTGCAGGTTACTCCATCTATTCTACTGTATTTTATATCACACACGCTTCACGAAGCGTCTCTGTGTACTGCGTATTCTAAAATTCCTTTCAGCATATACCTCTGTACTGTGTACTGTTTATTTCAATAGTCCTTTGAACATATATGCCTCTGTACTGTGTACTATTTATTTCAATAGTCCTTTGAGCATATGCCTCTGTACTGTGTACTTCAATAGTCCTTTGAACATATGCTCCTGTACTGTGTACTGTTTACTTCAATAGTACTTTGAGCTTACGCCTCTGTACTGTGTACCGTTTATTTCAGTACTGCGCATTTCCTGTGAACCTACTGCACGTGTTCGTATTAGCAACTACTGAAATACGGCAGTAATAATAATAATAGTTAGAGTGCCACTGTCGTCCATGACAACATCGTGCACTATTAAGATAAATCCAAACCAGTGGGCAAAAAGAAGGTCCAAAACGAAACGATGCAAATTTCAAAATCCACAAAATCAGTCCAAAGATAAAATTTGTTCATACAGCTTTGAATATTAGAGAAAGCTCTAATTTCAGACTCCTGTACTCTAGCTGTTATATCTGTTGTGGCCTTTGCCATGGTGCTGTATGATTGAGTCTCTCTAACGTTCATTGAGCATTCACTGGAGAGTTACGTTACATCAGTAATTAAACTTCTGATTAACTGATTGATTCTTCATTGCGTTTAACGCACCTCGTTTAGCTTACGCTCCAATAAATGAAGTTAAGCAAGGTGGGACCCCGTTAGAACTTGGATGAGCGACCACATTGGAAGGCTGGGTGCTGACATGTTGAAACAAGAATTCCAGGTATTTGGAAGAATATTCCAACAATTTCAACAGCCTACCTAAAAATATCTAATCCTCGCATATTTCAATGCACTACACTGCATTGAACAGTTTATATGAGCAGCGATTATTAATCATCATGAAAAATGGAAAAAAACCAAAAACTTCAAAAACAACAACTTAATCGTGAGTCTATCACGTGTGAATTTAAAAGGAAATTTTAAAAAAATCATATTTCATAATGTTGTCGAAGAAACTAGTTTCTTAAACTATGTAGAAGCATCTGTCACATACGATCTAGTTGTCAACACCAAGTTTGACAATACAATGCATATTTTCTATGCTGAGGCGTCTTGCTCTCTTGCTTTGACTCCCGGTCTTGTTTTTTTGTATTGTTTACTTGCTCCATGTTTTTTATTATATGGCCCGTGATTTTTCTCTCAGACTGGCTAGCTACGGATTCAAACTTAAAATCCTCCCAGTTTCAAGAAGAGTCAGTTAAGAATTAGTTACGTTGCCTAGCGCTCTAATAAACTGAGCCATTTATAAACACTAAATGTATTCATGTGGGAGTATAGTCAAGTCTGCGCATATTTCAAATAATAATTAACTATTTTCTTCTGTACGTGGCGTGGTACGAAATTGTGTGCAAATTATTGATCTTACGAATGGGTGTGTGTGTGTATGTTTGTCTGTGTGTCTATGTTTGAGTGTATATATGTGTGCGTGTGTGTTTGTGGTTGCGTACATGTGTAAGCCGGTATTCGCGTGTGCGTGTGAATGAATGCGGAACAAGAGCAGACGGAAATGATAGGATGTGTGGATAGGTCAGCTCTATATTCAATCACTGAAATAATCTCCTGATTAATACAGCTGCTGCCATTCAGTCTCCTCGATAAACCCGCGCATCTGACTGCATGTGCATTTAAGTAGGCATCCATTTAATCACGTATATTTAAATCTCTCTCACGTATATTTAGATTTCTTTTGAATAAATGAATGCCTAAATGTATGAACGAATGAATGAATAAATGAATGAATGAACGAATGGATGGATGAATGAATAAGTGAATGCCTCTTTAGTGTTCAATGTACATCTCGTTATGCTCAATAAGATGCGCTGGATTAACAAAAAACAGAAAGGCGTCATCAAAAGAAGCAAATTATGAAAATTAAACAATAAAAACTACGTCCTCATCGAATTTCTAAACGGGAACTAATACGAACATTGGCGTCGCTAAAAGGAATCACTACAGACTGTCCATATAATATTCACTTATAAAAAGCCATCAATTAGGATTCGTGAAAATAGAAATTAAGATGAAAATAACTGACGTTAAAAACCTGACGTTAAATTCAGCGTATTTAGCTTTGAAACAATGAAAATTGCGGCGACGTATTAGTCATTAGGGAAGGCACCAATACAAATGTTAATAGCAGATTGCATAGCTACTGCAAAGCAATAACTTCAATTAGTAAACTTCTCTTGATTGATCGAGAACATTTAGTCTTTGAGTGACAATGTCATTTCAGTAACTACTTTT
Source organism: Enchytraeus crypticus (assembly GCA_905160935.1). Taxonomy (NCBI): domain Eukaryota; kingdom Metazoa; phylum Annelida; class Clitellata; order Enchytraeida; family Enchytraeidae; genus Enchytraeus; species Enchytraeus crypticus. The sequence goes on along the minus strand of CAJHZI010000224.1, from coordinate 512,883 downwards.
CTCTTAATCATATAATTCTCTATTTTAAACCCGTGACATCACAAGCCTCTTTATTGTGTATATATTTGTACTACAAGCTGATTATATATCATTGTACCAATGCTGATTATATATCATTGTACCAATGCTGATTATATATCATTGTACCAATGCTGATTATATATCATTGTACCAATGCTGATTATATATCATTGTACCAATGCTGATTATATATCATTGTACCAATGCTGATTATATATCATTGTACCAATGCTGATTATATATCATCGTAAATTAATTAGGAAGAGTAATTTTGATCAACAGCGATTACAAACAATTACATATCCTTCTTTTACAAGAATATCTCTGTACTTTTATTGTCCTGCTATTGTTATACAGAACAATAACAGTTTTATCATATAGAAATATAAAAAATATCCGTCCACTCGGGAAAACTCATTCCATACAAAGCTCTTCCACTCTAGAACCCGCAATATCTAGCACGTAATCATTTCCAGAAGTGCGCCGCCGTTTATACCCCACCACAAACCAACCATTAGGTGGGAATTAGTGAGAGAGATGCACACTAGAATGACGTTAGATTACGACTCATTAGAATGACACATCATATTATGACTCACTAGAATGGCACATTAGATTATGACTCATTAGAATGGCACATTAGATTATAACTCATTAGAATGACGCACTAGATTGTGACTCATTAGAATGACACACTAGATTATGACTGATTAGAATGGCACATCATATTATGACTCATTAGAATGGCACATCATATTATGACTAAATAGAATGACACATTATATTTTGACCGACTGGAATGGCATACTAGATTATGACTCATTAGAATGACACATCAGATTTTGACTCATTAGAATGGCATATTAGATTATGACTCATTAGACTGACACATTAGATGACTCATTAGAATGACACATTAGATTATGACTCATTAGATTATGACTTATTAGAATGACACATAAGCTCCGTGTTAATATGAATCTAAATTAAATCAATACACTCAGGTAGAGATGAAATTAGTTAAGGATGACGATGCGTGAGGTGGGGTTAGAATCGACCATGTTTTCAGAATGTTTTGGTAAAAAGCACAATTGTTGTTTATCCTTGCCTCTTTCATAATCTTCGCTTAGTGTAATCTTCTTCTTTTTCATACAGCGACGTAAGGGACATACGCGTCCCTTACAGCGACATAAGGGACACACGCGTCCCTTACATCTACAGTATATAAGGGACATACGCGTCCCTTACATCTATATAAGGGACATACGCAAGAACTGTCGTATGTCCCTTGCGTGTGCCAGTATTTACATTCATTATAATAAATAGAGAACATAATAAGTATTTCTTTATCGAAAGCAGGGAGTCAATATTCAATGATACACTCGACTAGACACTGAATCGCTTTCCTATTTTTATAAGACGGATTAGCTACAGGCTAGACTACAGAATAACCACAGTGTTATGGTCAAGACTCTACATGCTGTAACAATGATTTACTGTAGAGAAAATAAAGTCTGCAATGACTAGGTCTCACAGCGCATTTCAGTATGATAGAGAACGTGGGAAAATTAGACGACTAAAAGCAAGACGCGGTTAATATAATTCTTTGCTGTAGGGTGCCATTAGAAAATATTTAGAATTTAAGGGATTTAAAGAGAGGCGAAAACAGAGTAGAGAGTATAAACACGACCAAGAAGAGAAGAGAGGTATGAAGCATTTCATCAAACCAGTATTATAATTAACGTATCAACAACGGACCTAATACAAGTATTTTCTCAACAGGCAAACTACATAATACTGCTGCTACTACTACTACTACTATTATTACTACTACTACTACTACTACTACTACTAACAATAATAATAATAATAATAATAATATTAATATTAATAATAATAATAATAATATTAATAATATTAATAATAATAATAATAACAACAACAAAGGCTTTACGCTTGTTTCCTCATCCAAAGATTATGTCAGGGACGTCCCCACAGCACATATCACTACAGATCAATTCACCCAGACCAATCTGCAAAAGAAATATACTGAGGAGAAGTAGGGTCAGGATCAAAATTCAAATTATGATCAAAATCAAGATCAAGTACCAGACAGGTTCTGCAGTTAAAATTAATATCATAATATTGAACTACGTAGGATTAATAGAAATTTAAAAGGTTGTGCTTTAACCTGCGCGTTAGTTAGCTGTTTCGAGCGTTGTCAGTTTTTGGAAATTTTTTCACGTTACGACAACTTTAAAATTAAAACAGAACAAATAAATATTTAACAGAGAGTGCCTGGCTAGCAGTTTAATTAAAATTGGTAATCAGAAGGCGTTTGAGGCGTGAAATGTTGCCTCTGGTATACATTAAAGTTATTTTTGTAAAAGGTTGGTAGTCGACTGAAGAAATTACGAGGAGCTGAAGAGATGCGAGCAGCATATGGGACTCTAGATCTACCGCTGAAATGATTTATGCCTAATGGCTTGATGGATGAGATCCTGTAACATGTACACACGAGCTAATGAACAGGCACAGTTACTCACGTTCATCCGCATCTGCTCAAGACACGAAGAAACTGAAGTAACTCCGCACATCTATTCTTAGCTGTGAATTGATTTTGAACTGAGTTTGCATAAAGCACACTAGCTCTATATCAATATACTTAAATTAGATAGAGTTATCTCAGTGCATACTACGAGTTATTATGAACAGTTCCACATCATGAACCGTCAGCGCATAAAAAGCGCACAAGTAAGATACGATAATATGTACAAGATACGATAATATACAAGATATAGTACAAGACCCACACATGTGGAAATGAAGAGGAAGGCGGAAGACAGAGAAGAGTGGAGGCGTTATGTACCATGGACCTGCCAGTAGGCAGTGCACTAAGAGAGAGTACAAAACATAGTACAAGATATATAGTATAAGATATAGTACAAGGTACGAAAATAAGTACACGCTACAAAGCGCAGTTTAACGTCATTTTCGACACCCAAGGAGACACTGTCAGAGACGGCCTGGCCGGGATTAAAATCAGTGGCCCCCTGATTATCATGCTCAGGTGATATAGACAAGGCCATGCAATCGGCACATGCTATCCGATATGCATGCTACAGATGCAGGTATATGTAATTGAAGATACGTCTTAACGCTAGAAATTAACAATCGTCATATCTTTCTCGCTCGCGATAGCTTAATGGAAATATTTGTTACGATTAACTACATTGATGGACATTTACAAATAGAATCGACCATATTTACTAAATGTACAGAACACTCAATACAATGTTTCCGAACGTTCATATAAAAGATAATAAGGTGCTGAAAGTCTGTAATAACAAAGTTACAACTAAAGAATTTTCATATGATGTCCGGCACTTGAAGAAAAAGGCGTCTCAGCTTTGGCTGATCCAATGGCAGTATCGGTTAGGCGTTCGACTACGGTTCAGAATGTGGCGGGGTTCAAATCCTGGATTCGTCAGCCACTGATAGTAACTTCTCACTTCTTACCATAAAATACCCCAAACAGATCCGTAATGATTCAGAGAGAATATGGTTAACGCTTTGAGTTCATGAAAGTAAAGTATTGGATCGGTCTACAAACTCTACATATCACAATTTTAATTATATTTTCCGGCCGAATTTATATTTATATAAAATACTAAAATAATGATAATGATAAAGATATCTTCTGTTTATAAAAGTCCGACTGCCAATCAGATTATCTCTCTCTCTCTCTCTCTCTCTCTCTTTCTCTACCTTTAGTCTTACTTCCGGGCATTAAATCCTCACATTCACCACCTCATCATGTTAACGGCGTGTGGAAACAATAGTACGTAATATGTAATACATTTTGCATTTCCACAAAATAATGAAGAAAAGACTGCTATTTCAAACCGGTGTATATATTTGCAAAAGCGCTCAAATTTTAAGTTGACACACACGGCTATATATAGAAGTACACGGGTACCAAGTCCAGAACTATATTAATAAAGTATTTAAACTGCATCCAGGCGAACTTTAGCCATCTACTGTATACTCTTATTATATCCTTCAGACAATTTTAGGATCTTCCGAAAACTACAACTATAGCTTACATATATATAGTTACACTGCCACGAAGAAGTCTGAAGGTAAAGAAGCACTCAAAACAAGTACATCAAAGAAGAAACGCAGAAGCTATCTAGCAGCAGAAGCAACAAAACATCTAGTAGTAGAAGCAACAGAATACAGGCAGAAATCTAGCAGTAGAAGCAACAGAACACAGGCAGCTATCTAGTATAAAAGCAAAAGAACACAGGCAGCTATCTAGTAGTAAAAGCAATAGAACACAGGCAGCTATCTAGTAGTAGAAGCAACAGAACACAGGCAGCTATCTAGTAGTAGAAGCAACAGAACACAGGCAGCTATCTAGTAGTAAAAGCAAAAGAACACAGGCAGCTATCTAGCAGTAGAAGCAACAGAACACAGGCAGCTATCTAGCAGAAGAGGCAACAGAACTTAGGCAGCTATCTAGCACCAGAAGCAGCAGAACAGAGGCAGATATCTAGCAGTAGAAGCAGCAGAACACAGCCAGAAACCGAGCAGTAGAAGCAACAGAACTTAGGCAGCTATCTAGTAGTAGAAGCAACAGAACACAGGCAGCTATCTAGTAGTAGAAGCAGCAGAACAGCGGCAGCTATCTAGCAGAAGAAGCAACAGAACAGATGCAGCTATCAGGAAACAATTCGACGATAGTTGATCGACAGAATACCTCTGCACACGAAACATCTAAATACGATTAGCAGCCGGATTGATTGATAGCCCACAACAAGCTTTCCTAAACCAGAACACACACAACAGATTAAGCTCGGCCTACATTTTATACTTAACCTGAACGTCTAAACTGTTATATGCGTTAGGCAATGTCGTGAAATTATATTGTATTGAATAATTATAATAATATTTAAAGTTTGCGTTGGTTATTAATTACATAGATCTAAAAAATGTCAATTTCTAAAGAGATATTTCAACCTGGTCCAGTTTAGGGTTCATCGTTAGAGCCTTACCCTGACATCTGGTAGGCTGTTCCTGAAGTACTAGGATCAATTCCGGGAGAGCTGATCAGTGAGTAAAACTGGGACATTCACAGGACTGGTAACATGAATACTTGACTAAACTGCTAATGATTATGTGGTATTAAAAGTCATGGCATCAGAGATGATCATTTCAATAAAAAGTACATGTGTAAAAGTATATGTTAACTATTTTAACTTTTAAACTAGCGTTATGATGGAGCTGTAGCAAGTTGAAGCATCTCAATGTGAGGCTGCGAGTGCGTGTCAATAAAAGAGGCGTATAAGCGTATAAACAGAAGCTGACGAAAACAAAGGAAAACTATATTATCTTCAGAAGACACATTAATTTAAGCTAAAGGTTAAATTAAGGTTTGGAAAAGGCTTGCTATGTGGTCACATTGTTGGCTCATAATGTGTTTTGTATTTTCGCCAAAGCAGACTGAGAATAAAAATTTGTTTTTGGGACCTACCATTTGATATCACAATTAATATTGCACATTTTACACCTACAGCTTACGAAAAGCTTAGCCTAAAGTGCAAACTATGGCATTGCGTTAGCTTCTTCCGTAAATATTAGCTACATAATTTTACAAAATCTTTCAAATACGAACTTCTTTTGGAGCGTTGGTTTTTGAAGGAATATGAAATGTAAATCTTTATAACTAACCTAGACTTCAACAAATGTTTGAAAATATTATACATCATATTAAAACATGAACAGCCCATAGCATAAAAGAGCGAAGTTTATAAGGAAATATTATCTTCAGGAATGCAGACAATAAAATAATATTTACACATCAACTATGCATTCGTTATTGCCTGTCTCACACAGAACTGAAATACCAGTAACGTCTCGACAGTTTATGAATCAACAGCAGAAAATCTTAAACGTTTCTCTAAAGTCTAAACTGTTAACGTACACAGGATACTATACTGATGGAATCATCATAGTACCATACTGGTGGAATCATCATAGTACCATACTGGTGGTATCATCACAGTACCATACTGGTGGTATCATCACAGTACCATACTGGTGGTATCATCACAGTACCATACTGGTGGAATCATCATAGTACCATACTGGTGGTATCATCACAGTACCATACTGGTGGAATCATCATAGTACCATACTGGTGGTATCATCACGATACAATACTGGTGGTATCATCACGATACAATACTGGTGGAATCATCATAGTACCATACTGGTGGAATCATCATAGCACCATACTGGTGTATCATCACAGTACCATACTGGTGGTATCATCACAGTATCATACTGGTGGAATCATCACAGTACCATACTGGTGGTATCATCACAGTACCATACTGGTGGTATCATCACAGTACCATACTGGTGGAATCATCACAGTACCATACTGGTGGAATCATCATAGTACCATACTGGTGGAATCATCATAGTACCATACTGGTAGTATCATCACAGTACCATACTGGTGGTATCATCACAGTACCATACTGGTGGAATCATAACAGTACCATACTGGTGGAATCATCATAGTACCATACTGGTGGAATCATCATAGTACCATACTGGTGGAATCATCATAGTACCATATTGGTGGAATCATCATAGTACCATACTGGTGGAATCATCACAGTACCATACTGGTGGTATCATCACAGTACCATACTGGTGGTATCATCACGGTACCACACTGGTGGTATCATCACGGTACCACACTGGTGGTATCATCACGGATTATCCAAAACAGGAGCGCGATGAAGTCTGATCTGCCTGTTTTGTCTCTTCTAGGTACAAATAACAAGTTCAAGCTACCGTTTAGTGCAACATGGTATGTGTTAGAATGAATAGCCATTTATCCATGAGCCAAACACAGTGCTCTAAACATGAGCCAAACACAGTGCTCTAAACATGAGCCAAACAGTGCTCTAAACATGAGCCAAACACAGTGCTCTAAATATGAGCCAAACACAGTGCTCTAAACATGAGCCAAACACAGTGCTCTAAACATGAGCCAAACACAGTGCTCTAAACATGAGCCAAACACAGTGCTCTAAAGTGTACAAGTATTTTTTGAACAGGTGATTTGAACAAGCCAATCAGATTAAGAACAGTCTCTGATATAAAACATATCTCTATCCAGCACTGAAGACGTCACTGCGCGATGTCAACTATTCTGCGTATCGACTAGTCCTGCTCTTATACTAATTTGAGTACCTGGCTGACAGGCCTTACTCAAGATTAGCTCATTCACTACTGTTCCCTGATTCATTCCTGACCAACCTCATCCACAGCTGATTCCTTACTCACTCCTGACTAACCTTATACACAACTGATACCTTATTCATTCCTGACTAACCCTAATCATAGCTCATCCCTGACTCATCCTTGAATAACCTTATTCACAGCGGATCCCTGACTAACCTTATTCACAGCATATCCGTGATTCAATTCTGACTCAGCTCTCCGGTGCTGCAATACTTTCATCTACTCGTGTTCAACAGATCTTCCACTGCTCTTAATGACCCGGATACTGTATCGCTTATTATTATCTGTGTAACCAGAGGCATTAAACACCCGATTTATACTGGAAACTACACTATGAGCTTCCTTGCATGGCAGTCCATGCATTCGCAAGTCATCCAATAAACTTATAATTATCCAATCTCTACTGAACATAATAATTAGCTATCTACCTACGAGTAAATATTCGAAGATTGTTTACAGTGGCGGCGATAAAGATGAAAGTTTCTGCCGTCTAGAAACACAAGAGCTCGATGCTTACCATCTTAATTGTGAGATCATGCATATCATGTTAACAGCATATTACTAAGATCATGATATTGAGTATTATGCTATTAACATACATGTAGTATTAGATCATGATTGCTATTGGCATGCTTCTATTACAGTCTTCAATGGTTCGCAAAGTCGGCAATAATAGTCTAATCGACTGGGAAAACATAATACTGGTGGTGATAACTTATATATTATGGAGGTGGTGAGATAAAACAATTAAAAAGCTTCCATTAATTTCTGTATTGTTCAAATGCTGTACTCAAAACTGACGAAAGGATTTTCTAGATGTCTGTGAGAGAACTGAGAGACTGAATGAAATATTGTTCTTAAACTACTCGATTACATAAAAAGATGCAAAAGAAAGGGTGGTAATTAAAAAGTTTTGAACAGGATGGAAACTAGAACAATATGTAACCATCATCATCATCATCGTCGTCGTCATCGTCATCCTCATCATCATCATCATCATCGTTATCATCGTTATCATCGTCATCATCATCATCTTCCTTTAATCCCAGTTCAACTAGGGTCGGGACACGAACAGACCTTCAAATCCTCTCCGTCTCACACCACACCACCAATCTCCTTTAGTCAATCTCTAAATTCCCAAATAGCTTAGACATAGTCTAGTCTGATTGCTGGTTTAGTTGGTCGGTCCTATGATCAACCACGGCGATGGTCGGGTTTCAGGGGTACAACGGTAAATATTACGGCTTGAAGAGAAGTCTATCGAGCTTCTAACCTTGACGTTAATCCCACTCAAAAAGCTTGTTTCACGAGCATATTCGCGCCTCAGTGGTTATCCGAGGCGTGGTAAGGACCTTCAAGCTCCCATCTTAAAAAATCCGTCGAGTTTCTGACCTTTACGTTAAACCCACATCATCAGGCTTGTCAAATGACATGCCCTTTTAGATTAAAAAGTTGACTTAGAAATAGAAATGCATCCAGTCAAAATCGAACACCCGATTTCTAGGTGCAGGCGGACACCTTGCCTCTAAGCTATCAGCTGTTGTATGCTGAAGATTGTTTAAAATGCGTTATAAATAAGCCGTATTTACAGCACAGAAACCCTTTATTAAAAAGCTAAAGCTAAAAGCTAAAGCTAAGGTTAACGTCAGTGTCCTCACTCGAAAGCGATGTCAGTGAAGGGTAAGCCCAGGATTTGAACCCCGCACATACTAATCCGCGGTCGAATATCATACCGATTTCGCCAGTGGCTCCAGCCAGTGTATTATTATCCCGTATGAATGAAATTTCCTTTTTATTATTACTAGAACGTGCTACAGTATGCAAATAAGCGGCCGGACACAATGGAAGAGTAACAGCGTATATCTCCCTGTATTCACAGTCAGGTGTAGTTTAATCAGTACCCGCAAGCCGTACCAACTTTCCCGGTAAAGTTAAGAGATTACGCGCTTGTTTACCGGAAACGACTATCGGCCGCTACTTGTACACTCGCGATAACCAAACAACTTAAGATGAGAGAATTTAAAGCTGAGGCACTTGAGAATAGAGTCAGAAATTTGCTGTCTCGCTCGCTACAACTATTACTCAACTGCTACGGCTAGTTCGGAGATTAGCTGATATAATATTTAGTTAGCTAAACATCATTTCGAACTACGTTTAACATCTGCCTGTGTACTATGGAGGCTCTTATTGACGATCCGGCTGGGTTAAAAGTTTTAATCGGAGACCTTCAGTTTGTTAGGAAATGTGTTAACCTATTCGCACATCGAACTGAAGTAATGTCTTAGTAGAGTTGCAATGTAGCGAAACGTTTAGCACATTTTCCGAATAATTTTCCTCTTAGAGTATGTTGCACTCATTCAAACATCGTTTTGCTGAGTAATGAATATGTGGAATAAAGAAGACCTACAGACAGATTTTAAAGGCTTGAGAATTGTGTTAAACTTAACGTCTGTCTCCGTGTCGACAGCTGGCCAAGTGAGAAAACAAGGATTTGAGTCATAGACCTACTGATCAGCCGTCTAACACCTAACCAAATATGCATTAGTACCAGCTCAGCAAATTTTAGAATTTTAATCAAGGAGCTCTATTAAATATTTTGCTAGCATTACATAACTAACAGATTTTTGTTGTAAATGATTCTATTATATAATGTAAATGTTAAAATGATATTGGATTTCAACAAAGGGACCAGTTATCAATTGAATACAGCTAACATAAGATGTATACTCGACCATTCACCAGTCCATATGGACCTCAAACTATTGGAAATCGCTTAAGCTCGCCAACTGATGCAGGCTGAATCAGTGCAGTACTTCTTGGAAGCAAGGATCCTGCACTGACCTATAGCATCATTCAGTTACTCGTACGTGCAAGTTGCCTCTCCTTAAATTTGCCGCTTACATGTATGAAATTCATACGAACTTTAATGCCACATGTAGGCCAATTAATCCAACCGATGTTTATTTTACAGAACCGTTGCGAAAATGACGCTAGCTTAAAATAGCTTTGAATCCAGCAAAATGTAATCTAACTTAATGTCCGCTGTCACATGTGATATTAGTTTAATTTTAATCTGCCCTTTACTCCATTTATCAATGAACAGGTTTAAATGATGTATAATCGAAGGATACATTAAAACAGAAACCCAACAAAAGCCTCATTTGACGGTTATTGATCTATAGTGAAACAATATTGTGTATTGCATCTGTGCGTTACAGTTGTGTACTGTATTATGCCTATTAATTGCACTGTATTGTAGAATTTACAAAACTCGCTTTCTGATTTACATGGACGATGAGGCTCCAGGTGCATGTCTAACTTACGTCTGTCTAGTTAAAGGCAATTTCATATTCCTAAGAACAGCAATGACGGCCAACTATCCACTTGGGAAATGACCACTCGACAAATTACCGCCTAGGATTCAAACCTCGAGCGTAGAAAATCTGAACAATTTTAGTTATATAGTGATCTTGACCGCTGGCCATCAGTCGTCGCTAAAGTATTCAGTAATAAATTAATAGCCTATATTTTGATAGCAAAGGAACTTAAAAGTTTACCAAATAAAATCTATTTTTATTACAAGGCCATGCATTGCTTATCACTAGTTAGTTAGGCCTATATGATCAAGCATAAGAATTACTGTAAATAAGGTCAAGTGAGTGGCTATGAAACTGTGGCCATTAAAAGTTAAAAATAATTATCATTATGAAACAAAATTCTCCAATTAATCAGATATTGATAAGAACATTTACATAGCTATAGGTTTATTATCGAAAATGCATATTATTGGTTATTTTCCTGTCACCTTGCCAGAACAATCCTAGATATGTCGTCTATTAAAATAGTCAACAGCACGCTAACAGCATTATATTGTACCGCAAGTACAGCCTTTCGCCCTATCCCATAATTTTTTGTAGATTAATCAAATTACACCCAACATCATCTACATTCATGACATTGTATTTCAATCATAAACACCAACCAGCCGAATTATTTACATAAATTGCGAAAAATAAGAGACGTCATTAAAATGACGGAGTTGTTCGAAATTCTATAAATTATTCCATGAAAATGTCGGAATAAAAGCTGGAAGCTATTTACTAGTGGCATGCGATGAAAGCTCGCTAGTCGCATCACGCCATCACTGGACCTGCGACACAAGGATTACATCTCAACGTCGTGTCGCAAAATGGATTTCCGTCCATCTGTCGATCCTTCTGTCCGCCATCGAGACCACGGATTTTTATACAACTGGAGTGACTACTAACCACGAAGTTTTATACAACTGGAGCGACTTCTAACCACGAATGAATCTAATGGATGCTTGAGGAAATAATTTATACACGACAGCGAGTGCTTGCGTTCTCATTACTCTCATACAAGTGTATGGAAGGAATGTTATGCACACTTTACATGATACCCATTAGGCAGAAGTTGATTGCGTTTCTAAGGTACAGGCTTAAACATTTCATTTAACATTCGAAGCCAGTACAATCTATTAAGTCACTCGTGTCAAACTTAAACAGCTGTTGCTGCATTAGTTCATTATATGTAGCTTCTTTAGAGAACGCCTACATTGAATGTATTCAGTCATCCTCTAACGGCTTCGTTAACTCACATCTAATAGCCTCTCACTACTACTAAGATTTTATCGGCAGCTTCAGTGTATTCGGTAACAGATTAGGTTCATTTAGCTCCGAAGTGCGTTGCGAAAAGTGTTTGCAACGAAACCAATAATGCGATATTTTGTACAGGAAATCGTACACTCACAATAAAAATTAGCCACAGACTCTCAATAACTCTAAAATCGATTATAGGCGTTTACGAATCATTGTTAATTAACAAGCTATAGTCATCAGCTACTGACCGAATAGTAAACACTCGAGGTCATGAATTTAACCATTAATGTCAAGTATTGAATTACTTTCTCAAGGTCAATGATTGTACCATTAATGTTATGCATTGTCTCGTAAGGGTCAAGGATTGACCCTCAATGTCAAGTAATGTATCACCAAGGTCAAGTATTGGCCCTCAGTGTCAAGTATTGTTTCGTCGAGGTAAAGGATTGACCCTCAATGTCAGGTATTGTCTCGTCAAGGTCAAGGATTGACCCTCAATGTCAGGTATTGTCTCGTCAAGGTCAAGGATTGACCCTCAATGTCAGGTATTGTCTCGTCAAGGTCAAGGATTGACCCTCAATGTCAGGTATTGTCTCGTCAAGGTAAAGGATTGACCCTCAATGTCAGGCATTGTCTCGTCAAGGTCAAGGATTGACCCTCAATGTCATCTCCTTACTGTAAAAGATTTAACTCTCGATATAGAATTCTAAACCAGGTTTCAGTGTACGAACAAGTTTTTCTTATGTAGAATTTAATTAATAAATAGATATACAAATATAAATATTTACGAATAATCCCCGTGTTGTGCTCGGGTGTGGTTGGACCACTGCAGAATAGGGCAATCGCAATCTGAAGCGTGTACGTAAGAGGCGACAAAAGGCAGGAGCTGAGGATGGCAAGAGGGGACCCACCTCATCTTAAAATATTTTACCCCAGGATTAAATGGTAATTAATCCACCTAACTGAGGAAGGCAACGGGAAACCACCTCAGAAGCCATAATTTTCCCAAGACATTGGCTACATAAGGTATGGATAAGACACAAACTTTGTGAAGGGCTTAACTTGTTTATCTAAGGAGTGCTCTTATGGAGCGAGAAAACAGATTTTGAGTAAGAATATGACCTTGAACCTTGAATTGGCATTGCCTGAAGAAGAATACATGTATATACCTAGCCACATCACATATCAACCGGTTATGGCACAAACATTATTATTATTACTAACATTTCGTAATCAAACTAAAGTCTAAATTTAAGCTAAACCAACTTATCATCGCTTTATATCTCGATAGCAGATCATATAATATAATAATAATAATAATAATAATAAAGGTTTAACGTCCGTTTCCTCATACAAGGATGAGGTCAGGGACGTCCCCCCATTACATGTCACTACAAATCGATTCACTCCAAACGATCTGAAAAAACACGTGCTGAAGAGAAATAAAAGATCCTAAACAGTGCCGGTCCGGTGATAAAAAAAAACAGTCAGGCAAGATGAAATAAAATCTATGGTGAGAAGAGATGTGTTTTCAACTTACAACGGAAAGTGGAAGTAGCAGAACATGAGCGAAGATCAACAGTAGGAGCGGAGAAGAGAAAATGAACGTCTACCTAACGAAGTGAGAATATTAGGAATTTTGAGCAGTTTGGATCTCAGCGATAGAACGAACACTAGATTTCGACCAGGAAAGCTAATATCGGCTAATAACTATAGTAGTAAAATACTTTAAAAGCATTCAATGATAGTAAATCATACCTTCAAAATGTTACCTTTCCAACCAGTAGCTACAGAAGAGGTTTCAGTTATCAACGGTTCTCGCTCTGAAATCAGATAGGATAAGAGGAACAATATAACAGAGACAATCTCACAAGCCATATTTAATATGCCAATTAATTTTATCAAGAAACGAGATGGAGGCATCTGTCACAATAGCTTACACCTACTTAATGGTCCTAGTAGGATGATAGCAAAATATAAATAACAATATGTACCTTGACCAGACATACTAGTGTTATACTTATAATCTGTTATTGATTTTTAAAATTTCCTTTTACCCCGGGCGTAAAAAGTCAAGAGGTTTGATAGAAACGATTCGAGCAAAACGCGCGGAATCGCCGCCCGGCTACTCGAGGTCATCTGGCAGCTTAAAAAATTGCTGAAGCAGACTGCATTAAATCTTTGCAAAGTTATGGAAAGCTACTGCCAAAGAAAGGAGGTCTCTCTCTTACTCGCCGGTTCGCTCTCCAATAAGTCTGCCTATGCCCTAAACGAAGTCAACTCCATTGGGATTCATAGGGTCCATGGTTTCAATGATCACAGGAACAACCTCATACCCTAAGGACAGATCACGATATTTATCAAATGTCTTAGAGGCAGCTAGTTCAGCAGCCCCGCCCGCAGTGACTGAAGTTGTATTTGTATTCCGGTAAAAGTTTGCCATAGTGCCAAAGTCACCGTGACGTCCCATACGGTACATTTATCGTTGCACCAGGGCACTAAAGTTATGCAGTCAGGGTGCTTGCCATTATTATTATTACCATTATTATTATTAGTAAGAATTATTATTATATATTTTCCCGCTCTTACTATCTAACAATAGCATATCCAATGTACATATTCCTACTCAGTCTGCTCTCACGCTCAGTAAAAACGATCCGTGGACCAACAAATTAATCTTACATGTTAAATGCTCTTACCAACCTAGATAATAGTTAATATGGCTCATACGTTTGGGAACGTATGGCTATTGAGGTGGATTCCAGTTGTCTTTCTCAGCTTTCTCAGTTTAAGCTTAGTCGCCTCTGGCGACACATGCTTGCAAATAGCAACATAAATAATAGTTAACAAAGTCTTAAGTTTTGGAAAATATAACTTCTGAGGTGGATATTTGTTACCTTCTCTTCTTAGTTTAAGGTTAATCGCCTCTCGCTACATGTATTTTTAAGGTTGATCTATTTTGTAGCAGACCGGACACATAAAGGGTTATCAAATTGTTGTAATATAATTACAACAATTTTGACAATTGTTGTAATTACATTTGTACACAAACAATGCGTCGTGAACGGGAATTGTCTCAGAAACCGTTGCTAAGATAAGCGCATTATTAGCAAGCATTCCTGAATATATTGAAAGTAAAATATTACTGATATTTCTCATATTACTATCCGGAACGTGATGAGATAAGCTACAAGTCACATCAAGTCTCGTATTATTCACTGGTGATAGTTTTATATTTAGTACATGTAGATAAAAGTATTTCGCTAGACAAAGCGAAATAGATCTCTGGCCTACATTCGCCCATGCTATAGTTCTATAGCAAAATGATATTAATAATTACAATAACAATAACAACTATATTAACTTCACCTACAATATTTTAACAACGCCTGCTTTAGCGGCACTTATAAGCTAGATGATCTCCAGTACAGCAGCCGCGAATCAACACGTTCTTTTTTTAAAATAGTATTTTAGAAAATCAGAGCATTAATATAATCATAATAGTAATAATAATAATTATTATTATTATTACTACTATTACTATAATAATAATAATAATAATAATTATTATTATTATTATTAATGGCATAGGCAGACTTATTGCAGAGCAAACCGGCGATAAGCGAGAGACATCTTTTCTTTGGCAAAGGGTTTCCATGACTTTGCAAAAATTTAATGCAGTCTGCTTCAATAATTCTTTTAAGCCGATTGATGATCTCGAGTAGCCGGGCGGCGATTCAGCACGTATTCCTTGAATCGTTTTTATCAAACCCCAGGTTCTTTACACCGGGGTAAAAATTTATTTTAAAAAAAAATATTATTAATAATAATAAAAAGAAGAAGAAGAGAAAGAAGCAGAAGAAAAATAACAGTGGATTTATTTTAACGGCTTCTTTGTAACTTTTAATTAAATAAAGTCTTTTTTGTCTTATTTTTTTGCCCAGGATCCTATACTGCCCAGGGCATTAAAATAAAATAATAATAATAGTAATAATAATAACAGTAATAATTGTAGTACTAATAACAATAATATCAAAAATAATAATAAGAAGAAGAAGAACAATAATAACATATAAATAAAAATGATAATAATTATAATAACAATAGCAATAGCAGTAACAGTATCAATAATAATAACAATAATAGTTATAATAATGATAATAATAATAATATTAATAATAATAAAAATAATAATGAAACATATTAAAGAATATAAAAAATTAATATTATTCATAATATTGGTCACCTGGGAAGATTTTCAGAATTTGGGCCAATTGACAAGGAAAGAACCTAATGGCTTTTTGTCAAACTTCGCGATTTTACCCGCAGGAAAAAAATTAACAAAATATAAATAACAATAGTAATTTCATGCAAAAATGATTTTAATAATTTAAACAAAAAATTTTTAAGACAAGCTTAATAGATAAATTTGCCGTTCAAAAATCTCACCAAATGTTACGACAAAGCACCTAGCTTTTTCGTAAGTGATAACTGCCATAATTAACGAATATCGTCTCACTTTTCATAATAATTCTGTATTTTCGAGTTCTGATATGCTGTCATGTTGACTAAGCTTTAAATCTGGTTGGACATTTTTCAAAATCACCGCAAGCATTTAACGTTATGAAATTTGAAATAGTTACAATATCACTGCATCTAATAACTCTTACAAATGCAAAAGTTTAAATTATTTAGCTTTAAATGTTCATTGGAACTTCGTCATTATTATTATTTGTTACAATTAACACTAAATTTAATTTCTATTCAAACAAAATGTTATTTACAAGTGTCGATAAATGTGTACAAATACAATTAAATTTATATTGAACTATAAAATTTTCATTTGTACAGCTAAGAAAAGAGACTGCTTTAGGATAAACTCAAAATACACTGCACCACGGAATAACAACGCCTAAGACTTTAAAAGTAAAAATATTTATAAAAATAAAATTTAAAACTAGATCAATCTGATAAGTCAGCTGTCCCGATAGCTAATATTTTTGACTTACGCCTCTTTCCAAACAAGTAAATCCAGATTTATAAAGACTCAATCCGATAGCCATGAGTCCATAAGCCCGATGAGTCCATGCAGCTGGAGAGGATTTTATGAGTAGAACTGGTTTAGTGGACGCGCTTACTAACATCGAATGGAGATATTTTTCTTTAGTTAAAGCATTTCGATAATTATGTTCACAGACAGAACGACGTATGCTTACGCGCCAATTTTGTAATAAATGATCGCATGCATAACATAGCAAGAATTAGAGTGCCACAGCCATCAATAACAACATCGAGCACTATTGAGTCAAAATCAAGCCGGCGAGCAAAAAGAAGGTCCAAAAACGGTGCAAAACAACGATGCAGATGGGCGACGATTAAGCAGGTTCTTCAGATAGAGTAGTTTTTATTAAAATTCCCATGAAAATCTCAGCAGAAAAGGTTGGAAAACCGGCACATTTGCGGTATTTAAACAACGTTCAATTTCCAAATGATCATACAGAGTTTTAAAATAAGTCGATAACATATATAGGATGTGCTAGAAGAAGTAAAACTAAGTACTGTTAAGTCTTGAAAATAAGAAAATTAGTTTGACGGTGATATGTTCTGGTGTTTGGAAAGACGCGGCCGTTCTACAAGCCAGTTGTACAAAAACGGCATTGTGACTTACTGAAGTTGGAAGATATCTCAATTTAAATAGGATTTGGATCACTATGGCCCCTGATTGTCAAAGAGGAATAAATTATTTAAAATATATCATCAGTGCACAATAACAAATAGTCCATTCAAAGCTTAAACAAATCACAAAAACCAAAAGAAAAAATCAACAACAACAAAAATCAAGCGCAAATCCACTTATCCACGATAACCCTGAGTTCCAAAAGAGCACGATATATTTATTTCTTTAAATATTGATCAATGA
>CAJHZI010000224.1:482500-492500 GCA_905160935.1 Enchytraeus crypticus | reverse complement strand
AATAACTATACAAAAGAGGCTACCATAAAAGAGCCATAGCTCTGTTCGGTAATACCATAGTAATTATAGACTATATATTTTACATAGAATGAATGAATTAAAATTTGAATGAATTTATTTCAACTAGATAAGTTAGGGAGAAATGCTTGGGGTGAGAGGTAAAAAGC
This sequence comes from Enchytraeus crypticus, assembly GCA_905160935.1. Taxonomy (NCBI): domain Eukaryota; kingdom Metazoa; phylum Annelida; class Clitellata; order Enchytraeida; family Enchytraeidae; genus Enchytraeus; species Enchytraeus crypticus. The sequence goes on along the minus strand of CAJHZI010000224.1, from coordinate 492,333 downwards.
ACTTCTACACCAATCTCTGCGTTGCACCAGCAATGCTCGAAATCTCAAACTTAAGTCTTAATCAAGAAAACTAAAAACAACAGCCTGATTCTGCCCAAGCAAACAGCCAGACTATGTAAGGTTATGTATTCTATCGACTCTAATGGTTTCATTAATCATGAAATAATATTACATATAATGTACCTATAAGATTCTAATCTAAGCAATGCTGTAGAAAAAGACGTAGACATCTCTATTTTGTAGCTATCATAATCATCTTATAGAAAAAATTTCAAGTTGTCTTTAGATTAAATTCCAAAATAAAATCATTCATAAAAAAACTAATAAGTAAGTCACTCAATGAAAGTGAGAGCAAGTCACTCAATGAAAGTCTGAGCAAGTCACTCAATGAAAGTGAGAGCAAGTCACTCAATGAAAGTGAGAGCAAGTCACTCAATGAAAGTGAGAGCAAGTCACTCAATGAAAGTCTGAGCAAGTCACTCAATGAAAGTCTGAGCAAGTCACTTTATGAAAGTCTAAGCAAGTTACTTTAAGAAAGTCAGAGCAAATCACTAGGTTGAAATTATTCCAAACCACAAGCAGTGTATCATCTGATAACTATCATGCGCAACAAACAGAACATCGCAATACAGTAAAAAGTCTCTCGGAGATAATCTCTTCATTATGCAGCGTGTCGCCTGTATAGATTGCATACATGTCACAGTGTTCCAATGACGTACGCAATAGGCTCATAAAAGCGCAGATAATCTATACCTGCTTCACATCAACGGGTCAGGCCTAATTATAGACCAGCCTAATACTGGTAACATGATATCGTAGCTCATTACAAGGTATAAGAGACGTTGTTGATTTAAATCTACATATTTTCATCAAGCTAAGTTATCAGTCCATACACTTTACAGCCAATGTGATTACCTAAATAATACAATAAATTTGAATTACAGTTTAATGGAACATGAAGGCAGAAAAGAGTAGTTTAAAAGCTGGGATAACTTGATGCGGTCAGTGACACTGCCTAATTATATTATTAATTATCAAAGCTTACAACCACAGAGACGTTGAGTACGTCACAACTCTCTCTCTCTCTCTCTCTCTCTCTCGCTCTCTCTCTCTCTCTCTCTCTCTCTCTCTTTCTCTCTCGCTTGCTCTCTCCCCCTCTCTCTCTCTTTCTCTCTCTCTCTCTCTCTCTCCCTCTCCCTCTTTATCTCTCTCTCGCTCGCTCTATTTCTCTCTCTCTCCGCCCCCCATCTTTCTCTCTTTCTCTCCTTAGGTATCTCTCTCTTTCTCTCTTTCACTCTCTCTCTAGTGTTCTGTAGGTAAATATTCCCACATACATTTTGACTTCACGATACACACAGAGCATTCCATCGATTAGCAAGTTAATCCCTACACACAAAGTTACGCCTCATTCATCCACTACTTTATGTAATAACTGTAGCCTACAGCATGTTAACAATATCACCCCTGAGGTGCTTTTCCGTTAACACCCAGAGCGCTAAAAGTAACAATATAAACTAGAACAAGTATAACAAGTTCGATACAAAATAGTATCATAATTACGGCTAAAAATAAAAATTATGTAGAATAAATTATTATGCAAAAATTTACAGCCGTATTTTTAATGAAAACAATCGTAAGAGTAAAATCTGACAAATATGTCCGTTTGTCATGTCTTGTTCTGCAGATAAGTGGAGTTGTCATAATGGAACAATCATAACGGATCAATCGCAATGGAACAGTCATAAACGTTTGCTATAATGGAATAGTCATAACGGATCAGTCATAACGGATCAGTCATAACGGATCAGCCATAACGGATCAGTCATAACGGATCAGTCACAACGTATCAGTCATAACGGATCAGACATAATGGATCAGTTATAGCGGATCAGTCTTAACGGATCAGTCATAACGGATCAGTCATAATGGATCAGTACGGATCAGTCATGATGGATCAGTCATAACGTATCAGTCATAACGTATCAGTCATAACGGATTAGTCATAACGTATCAGTCATAACGGATCAGTCATAACGGATCAGTCATAACGGATCAGTCATAACGTATCAGTCATAACGGATCAGTTATAGCGGATCAGTCATAACGGATTAGTCATAACGTATCAATCAGTCATAACGGATCAGTCATAACGGATTAGTCATAACGTATCAGTCATAACGGATCAGTCATAACGGATCAGTCACAATGAAATCATTTTTGAACTGACAGTTCCAGACTACAGGAACCGGAATGATGCTGACACTTGGAAGACGAGCACAAATCAACTGATGTCCTGAAGTCTTGAACATTCCATGTTACCGAAGAGATTCTCGTGTAGCTGAAAACTGGAATGGGCTGACTGGAGAGATGAAGTGGTAGACAGGCGGCTTCCACAAGTAGAGCTGATCAGTGATAAGAGACTTGATAAGAGACTTCTAATCACCGATAAGAGACTTCTAGATATCTATTGCTCGTTTGTAACTTCATGTTCTCTCAGAAATTCTACAGAAAGTTTATTTACTACCGGAATTCTACTTTCACTCTAAAGGTATGATCACAAGAGAAGATAAGATATGTAAGCAAGGAATCTCAGTAAACAGGCGCGTTCTGCCACGTGTATATATAATGATATTAACAACAATTAGAGTGCTACAGTCATCAATGACAACATCGAGCACTATTGAGACAAAATAAAGCCAGCGAGCAAAGAGAAGGTCCAAAAACGGTGCAAATTCCAAAATCCAGATAATCAGTTCAAAGTGATAATAGACCAAAAATATTAAATTATATTATAAACGGTAGCCTCGAAATACGTTTTATTCATGCAGGCATATATTGCTTCATGCATATCAAAGTTTAACGCACGAGCAATATGCTTTGACGCAAAGAATTTTGCGCGAATAAAACATGCACGTATTACTCGGATGCTATTTGTGACATTTGGTATTTATTCGTTTAACTATACACACAACGCGAGGCACGTGTTAACAAGGTTTACAGCATTTTATTTTGTTATGATTTGAAATCATTAAGCTGCAATATATTATTGAACTTAATAGCATCTTAGTTTATTACATATTAATGCAATCAATGCATTGTATATAAAGTATTTCAGTTTTATGCAGAACAATACAATGAATATTTAACGTCCGGTCACTAACCCGAGGGTGATGTCTGGAACGACTCGAGTAATTTAATACGTTTTAAAGTAACTTATATTACGCTTGAGTGAATTCAGTTTTAATTTAATATATAATGCTGTTGGCAAACTATTCAGTAAGTAGTACGTACCTTAGCTACAGCAGAGCTCTGACCTTGTCAAACCCTTCTCTTTAATCCCAGTTCTATGTCCTTCAAGTCGTAAGAATCTTCTAACAGACGATATCATCAGAGGATCGACACAGTCAACTGTTGCCACACAATCAATTCTTGTTACTCACGTTTATAATCCATTAGCGCTGCGAGGCTCTGTTCTATCGTATCACTGTTAATTTCATTTATTTATATTTTTATTCAATTCATTTATTCAAATCACGCAAGGCTAATGAATAAAGCCAATAACAACAGGTCATGTGAAGGGGCAAGGACACAAAGGTCAAAAGACACTGATATGTGCCCTATACAGCCTAAATTGAAATAAAATAGTAACAACACCAAATCAATAGTATCGTGATATCAATTAAAAATATGGTATTTACTAAAATCTGATTTATAAAATGGACGCTTAAAATAATGAACAACTTCTGTCATCTCTACAGACTCTGATAAAGAAATCAACGGTTCTTAAACTCTATTTGAAGAGTAGAACTTTTCGAATATCGATTCTAGCTGTATCAGTGTATAGCTTAATTAAGTGGCCACGCGATTTTCTAGTGAACAGTAGACGTGTGTCCTATTATAATTAATAAAAAAGTGTTCGACCTTGGTTTGATACATTACTTCTCACTGATTAAACTAAACAACGACATACTATCACGCCTCAAAAACAGTTCCTGACTCATTTCATAACCATATCAATATCCGAAATCCTAACCTTAGGCCATACAGTTCATATTAAATTTCAGCGAAATATATTTGAAAATGAGAAATGATCAAGTTTAGTGGCTTTCATTTCCGTATAAAGAACACAGACACAGACAAGCACAACCGAATCCAGTAAGAAATGTTCCCAGTGTTGTGCATTTAATCCGCAGTCATTAACGACTCGTAAAATAAAGTAGGGCACAATGTTGTGCAACATAACGAGTATCACATAGGATAACTATGACTTCATGACTTATTAATATGACGTCTTATATGTTGTAAAATAAAGAACAAACCAAACTGTTTTCAACAAAGACGTCCTAGAAGCATCTTAAATATTCATTTCTGGAATCATATAAAAAAATGTACTTGTACTAGTCGTTGTACCTGTACTGATCTTTGTACTTGTACTAGTCGTTGTACTTGTACTTGTCGTTGTACTTGTACTGGTCGTTGTACTTGTACTGGTCGTTTTACTTGTACTGATCGTTGTACTTGTACTGGTCGTTGTACTTGTACTAGTCGTTGTACTTGTACTTGTCGTTGTACTTGTACTTGTCGTTGTACTTGTACTTGTCGTTGTACTTGTACTCGTCGTTGTACTTATACTGGTTGTTGTACTTGTACTGGTCGTTGTACTTGAACTGGTCGTTGTACTTGTACTGTCGTTGTACTTGTACTGGTTGTTGTACTTGTACTGGTCGTTATACTTGTACTGGTCGTTGTACTTGTACTAGTCGTTGTACTTGTACAGGTCGTTGTACTTTTACTGGCCGCTGTACTTTCACTCTCGTTAACAAAGCGCACGTTTGTTAACTATAGAACACAAAATGACAAACAAATTACGTGTGTATGTACCTTGAACATGCTATTTGCTGTTTGGCTTAAACAATATTGCAAGGGGGAGAAAGAGAAAGACAGAAAGAGAAGAGAGAGAGAGAGACTATAACCAACAGCATATACACCGGCACACTATACCTTGGACCTGCAATTTGGCAAGATATTTGATAGAAATAATTGTATGCAGAGGATAGAGCTAATAGCACAGGTATTATCAAGTCACAGACCGGGAATTTTATTACTGATCATAAAATCTGTTCAGCTGAACAAGGACATATTTGGCAGTAGTTCAGAGCATATAGTTAACTATTAGCTGATCAGACCGCAATATGTGGAACACACACGTTAACCTAACAACATATCAAACCAGGTCGTACGCTTATACTTTACATGTACGTGTAATACTATGCCTATTGTATGACGGCTAAGGCACAATCTCAAATCAAATCGCCTGTATGATGGACTTCACGGCTTTTCTTCAAGTAGTACGGTAGCCGTTCGTAGACTGGGACTTGCTAATGCTAATTTAGCCGCATGGACGAGAGAGTTGCTATCGTGCAAAATAGCGGACAAGCAGGCACGCTTGCCTAGCTACTGATACTAATCTCAACCAAACTCTACCCGACAGCATGTTAAGTTAAATGTGGGGTACTGAAAAGTACGTTGAACTTAGCCCTAAGCTTTCTAACAAGAATGGACAAGAGTCCTTGCTACAAATCTATGATCTTGATATGCTTCTGAACGTAACGAAAATTTAACGCTAATTAAAAATAATAATAAATAATTTAGTTTAAATTACTGAACACTTATTGGTATTGATCCAAAATACATCAGTTATGCAAATTAACCTTTCAGTTAGATATTTTCTGGCTCATATTACAACAAACTGCCCTAAAGCTTGTCGGAATTTTATATAAGCCAACATCGGCCTGAGGCCGATATTAGCGATAGACTGAACTATTCTGTACATTAACAACCGGATTTCTAGAGTTATACGTATTTCAATATAAAATATAAATGTATACTGCATAGGATGCACATTGGGTAATAACTGTGTACTAGTAACTCTATTTCCATGTATTACTTTACCAGAAATGCTTAATTGATAAAAATTTACATAGTAAAGAGATAGCATTTTTTTTGCTGATAAAACTTATCCCGTGATACTTAGAATGTGGATTGTTAGTGTTGTGTACACCGGTGGTTAAACTTAAATTGATTCCAGGAAAATACGAAAATGTAGAAGTTGTTGCAGTCTCCCACCTTCCCCCCCCCGGGGCGTCCACACATTATTAGCAATGACGTAATAAATAATTCGAATAGAGGGGACCGAATTGGAAAAAGGTAAGAAGCTTTAAAAAAGGGAGAAGAAAAACTAAGTTTTGACTTCGTAATTTGTGAAAATCTGGGAATCTTGCGTGGTTATTCTGGGGACGGGGGCACTGGAAGCCTCCTAGCTTTCTAATAAGTGTAAAGTTCAATGTAGGCCTAGCATATTTCTATTAAATTATGCCGTCGCGCTCCATCGATCAATAACTTATCACTTCACAAAATGGCTATATTATTTCTTCATCTTACCTATGGCATGGAAAAATAAGACTGAGACGGTTTCCCGTTGCCTTCTTCGCATTTGACTAAGTCGCCTATTACAACGTGAGCAGTTTACTGTTTTTCTCTTTCGTAGCCAGGACGCAAAACCAGAACGGTCCAAATTAAGTGATAAAATATGTATGTATATCGGTATGTCCTATTGCTAAGGTTAGGGTGGAGGTAGGATTGAGGTTTTGGTTTGGGCTAGGAGAAATTTAAGACTAGTGAAATTTTCCAACCAGTTAATATACCATGGTAACAGTCGTTAAATTAATAGCTATTTGCAAATCACACGGCTCCCAATCGTTGTCGTCTGGTTCAATGTACATAGCAAGCCGTATACGTTGTACATGAAGGAGAGTAGAATCATGATTGATTCAGAATTTCTTATTCAGAATCTGATCAGAATCATGATTTACTCTCGGTTGTCACTGGATAAGTAGCAAAACACTCATAACCTAGTATCTTTACAGTCTCCGTCTAAAGTTTGTTGCCTATAAGTACAATACAGTCTTTACTGTAGGCTAAATAACTATTTTATAATGATAATCAAAACAATTTGCACTGATCAAATTATCGTTTACAACAAGTTATAGATGTTAAACACTACACTATACTACTGCCAGTAAAACTGTGCAAGATTATACCGAGGCCTACACTGTACATGTAAATCGTGATACAGACTTGAAAAGTTGCATTAACATTCGTTATGAAACATAAATAAATGCAATTCGTCAATTGACTATTTAACACTATATAAAATTTATTTTAATCAGCGCAGTTCAACTTGCCTACTTGTAAGTTACAAAAACAATTAAGCCTAAATGCAAAGTGTACTTTAGTACTACACATAACAGCGCCAGACTTGGTAAACATTATAACTCACGCAGCCTTGCGCACTTCTGCCTGCACGGCTTCAGCGCCTGTGCTACGGCTTAATCACTGATTTAAAATCGTATCTCAACGAAAAGGTTCCTAAGTGAAAATTAGTTTAAAAAAATATCCAATCAATTCTATTCTGTCGGTCTTAACTGATGACAGAAACTGTACCTCGTCTATAAGTTCTATATAAGTATGGAGTGAGGAGAAAATAGTATAGTCTAGTATGAAACTAGGAAGGTTAAGCTGGTTCTGTAAATATGCAATGTGTATTCTGCTAAGCCTCTCTGCTATTGATCCTTTAAGTGTTACTATTTTATCTCACTCGCCGTCAGACCATTTTCCTGTTGTATTCACTTATAACCATGTTAAGCCAGATACTATTAAAAATTCATGTACTGTTTCATTTAGGTGTGTAAATAACGTTGATCTTCATCTCTTTTGTTCTGATCTTTAAGATTCAACTTTGATCAAGTCTCCTTCTAATGATCTTGATGAATTAGTAAAACAGTATAACACTACTCTTTCATCTCTACTTGATAAGCATGCACCTCTGACTACCAAGAAGCTTAAGAAGTCTAACCCTTGGTACACTTCTGATCTGAGAAAGCTAAAGGCTGCATGCTGTAGAGCTGAAAGAAAGTGGCGTCATACCCATTCAGATTTTTGGAAAACTGTTTCTAATTTGCAACACAAGATTTATCGTACTGCTATTGCTAATGCTAAGAAAGAGTACTACTCCTCTTTGGTCAGTAAGGCTGTGAATGTCAAGAGATTGTGGAAAACCGTTAATGATCTTTTACATAGATCTAATTCTCCTTCTCTTCCTTCTACTCCTGTTGAGTCACTGCCTGAACAATTTTTCTGTTACTTTACAGATAAGATAAGCAATCTCAGAGAATCTATCACTCTACCTCATAGCTCTACTCCTCATACTCCAGTAGAGAATCATTCCAAGGATGAGCTTTCTAATTTCACTCCAGTTACAACTGAAGAGTTTACTAAATTAGGTTTAGACTCTCCAGCAAAACATTGTGACTTGGACCCTATCCCAACCTCTCTTTTAAAGAAGTGTATTCACATACTTGCTCCTGTATTAACAATGATTGTTAATCTCTCTCTCTCTCTCTCTCTCTCTCTCTCTCTCTCTATACTGGCTTATTTCCATGCGCTTTTAAGCTTGCAATTATTACTCCATTGCTTAAAAAGCCCACACTGGATAAGGAATCTTTGTCGAATTACAGGCCTATATCTAATCTGTCATACATATCTAAACTCACTGAAAGAATTGTTCTTCAGAGGCTTTCTACTCATCTCTCTTACAATGACCTATTTAATAAGCAACAAGCTGCTTATACTAAGCATCGTTCAACTGAAACGGTGCTTCTATCTGTGAGCAATTCTATTGTTAATGTCATGTGCACGCAACGCTTAACTGGATTATGTATGCTTGATCTTTCGGCCGATTGATCACAATATTCTCCTGGAACGTCTTTCTTCCTGGTTTGGTATTCGTGGAATTGTTCTTGATTGGTTTTCCTCCTATCTGACGGATCGTTCTTTTAGTGTGAAAGTGATGGAGTCCATCTCTTCGCCTTCTCACTTAAGGTACGGTGTGCCTCAAGACTCCGTTCTTGGTCCTATCCTCTTTAACCTCTATACAACACCCTTAAGCTCTCTAATCTCTGCTCATTCTCTTGATCATGAACTATATGCTGATGACACTCAAATGCGCACTTCTTTCACTCCTAACTCCTATTCTGATGCTGAAACCCTCCTGCAACAAAGTTTTCAGTCTATATCCTCTTGGATGTCTGCTAATTTCTTAGCACTTAATCCATCTAAGACTGGATTCTTGTTGGTTGGGACACCTCAACAGCTTCTGAAGCTGAATGGGAAAACTCTTTCGTTATCTTTGGATATTAAAATATCACCTGTGTCTTCTGTGAGAAATTTCGGTGTTATCCTTGATAAACACCTAACCCTCCACGAACACATAACTAAAACTTCACAAGCGTGTTTCTTCCATATCCGTGATCTTCGTCGAATACGTCCATATTTGTCACGTGAGACAGCTTCTACAATTGGTGCTGCTCTTGTGCAATCGAAGTTGGACTACTGCAATTTCCTGTTTTTAAATCTCCCTGGCTGTGAGATTGATCGGTTGCAGTTTGTTCAGAATTCTCTTGCGCGAGCAATTTCTTGTAGTTCCAAGTACTCACATGTTACGCCTATTTTAAAGTCTTTGCACTGGCTAAAGATTAAAGAGCGTATCATTTACAAAACAGCTTCGTTAACCTACAAGTCCATCACCATCCCTGGACAAACTTGTATGTCTCACTTAATTAAAGTGATGCAGCCTGCTGTTCTCGGTCTTCTAAGTTAATTACTCTTGTGAGACCTAGCTTACCTTCACGCTCTAAGTTATCTAATCGTTCTTTCCAGCATGCTGCACCGCAGATCTGGAATTCTCTTCCATCCAATCTTCGGAAAGCTTCATT